>JAOPHQ010004283.1:0-253739 GCA_030340625.1 Merluccius polli | reverse complement strand
GGTGTGTGTGTGTGTGTGTGTGTGTGTGTGTGTGTGTGCATGTAGCCATAAGTGTGTGCATATATTATTAGTGTGTGAGTGCGTATGTGTCTGATGAGAGTATATATAAGTGTGTGGGTGTGTGTGTGTGTGTGTGCATGCGTGCAAGTGTGCGTGCGTGTGTGGGTGCGTGTGAGTGGGTGGGTGGGGTGATGGATGTGAGTGTGGGGTTGCCAGCGTTTGTAGGTCAGTCTAAATGTTTAATGCTTCATGCAAATGAGGGTGACGCTCTCCAGGGTCTTCCAACAGAGTTGTGCCACATTTCACCCAGCCCACACACAGACACGCACACACGCCTACACGCACGCACACACACACACACACACACCCTAATGCAGCCGCTTCAAGGTTTAGCAGCCGTCGCTCTGCTCTGACTGGTCTGAATCCTGACCCCCACCCGCACGCCAATTAAACAGGTATGTGACAAGGAGCCCAACGTGCCAATTAGACACATACCCCCGCCCCACCCCCACCTCTGAATCTCCCTCTTCTAGGGGACGTCCCGGTCCCCTGCCCTAATAGGACCTCCCTCCCTCCCTCCCTCCCTCCCTCCCTCCCTCCCTCCCTCCCTCCCTCCCTCCTCCCTCCCTCTCTCTCTCTCTCTCGCTCTCTCTTCCTCTCCATCTCTCTCCATTGCTCAATGTCTCTCTCTCTAATTCTCTCTTTCTCTCTCTCTTTCTCCATGTCTCTCCCCAAATCTCAGTGTATCTCTCTCTCTCTCTCTCTCTCTCTCTCTCTCTCCATCTCTCTCCCCATCTCTCAATGTATGCGTCTCTCTTCATCCATCTCTCCATGTAAATCTTTTTATTCAGCTTTATATTCTGTCTATCTCCCTCTATCCATCTTTCTGTAGATCATCATCATCATCATCATCATCATCATCATCATCATCATCATCATTCACCACCACACATTCCACTACGCCAACATATGCTCGACCTGTGATGGACTTACCGACTAACTAACCAACTAACTTACTAACTAAAAGCCACACTCGCAATCTCCCCCCCATCGCTAAGCAAGAGCCTGGTTGTCGGTGAGTTGTATTTCCCAAAATCTGAGAGTAAAGTCGATGATATCGATTTGGAAAGCGACAGTAACAGCGGCCGTTTTGTAAACACAGCCCCGGCGACAGCGAGGACCGAGGTGTTCTTAATGTTTATGAGACGCCGCCTCCCACACGCTTCTCAATGGTCCGTAAAAAACGTTGCCGCGATAGCCAAGTGCTCCGTCGCTGCCGGCAATGCGCTACATTTCTCTCTCCCAGGGATGGTGACAGACTGGGGATCCGAGCGGTAGTCTAGGGTTTCAGGGTTTCAGGTGTTTGACTCCCAGCCGAAAAGGTTCTGGCTTCAAACCCCGAGGACGTCCTCAGCCGCTGACATGACTGAATTCACTGTAAGTCGCGTGGATAAAAGTGTCGGCTAAATGACTAAATCGGGACAGGACAGCGTGGTGTGGGGTGTGGTCGACTCCTAGCCGAAAGGTTGCGGGTTTGAACCCCACTGTCCTCAGTCTACCTGTGGGCATAAGACTCCCCCCTAACCCCTACCTGCTCCTTAATGACATCTCCATCTGGACCACAACGCACAGAACAGCACCAGCCACAGGGCCGGTACTGACCATCTCTATGCACGTCCGCTCCTTTGCACGCCATTAAAGTTCCCCAAAAACATTTTCCATTCCTGGACTTTTTTTTTTTTTTTACAAAAGATAAGCCGTACAGACCTGTTTATTCAGGCCAAAGTCAGAGCCATTAAAAACCTCATTCAGCAGACAATGCAGACGACTCCTTTGTCAGCTGTGTGTGTGTGTGTGTGTCCGCGGGCGTGTGCGCGTGTGTGACGTGTGTGTGTGTGTGCAGAACAACGAGACAGAGCTGGGTGGCCAGAAAGCGGGCGTGGCCTCGATTCGCACAAAAGACATAGTTTTGGGGCCACTGGGTCAGCGCCAGAGGCAGTAGGGAAAGTATGTGGTGTGTGTGTGTGTGTGTCTGCGTGGGGTGTGTGTGTCTGCGTAGGGGGGGTGTGTGTGTGTGGATGTGTGTAGTCAGGTAGAACATGTCTGGGTTAGGGAGCTTCAGTCTGAGAAGCGGTCTCCAGGGTTTGTGTGTGTGTGTGTGTGTGTGTGTGTGGGGGGGGGGGTTCATAGACCAGATGGTAGGGACCACTCTAATGTACCCACTAAACATACCCTTGAATGCACACACACACACACACACACACACACACACACACACACGACACATTAGGGGCGATCATGGGTAAGGGATTATATTTCCATAACCCAGATATGTGAGGCTACATGCCTCCCCCCCTCTCCCCTCTCCCCCTCCACCCAGACCCCCCCCCAACCCCTCCACAGCCAACGCTTCCCGCAACACACACATTAAATATGGATGCGCTTCCTCCACGCCCTCCTCCACCCTGTTCTTCACCGGTCAGCCTTTGGTTTGTTTAATGTATGTGCGTGCATGCGTGTGTATGTGCGTGCGTGTGTCCGCGTGTGCGTATGTGCGTGCGTGTCCATTAAGGGTCGGATACCCCGGGCAAGGGGGTGAATTGCATCAAATCACTGGTTTTAAAGTCTTGGTATGTCTGCATGTGTCTGCAATTTTCCATCTCTCACTACAACCATTAAACAACCATGAGGGAAATTAACTTTCTCTGGCGGTAAAAAAATAAATAAAAATGTGGCAATGCGGGTTTTTAGATGTTGTGTATAAAATACCAATATAACCATTAAAAAAAAGAGGCCACCATTTTGTTTTGTTTCCCCGCCGCTCTTGTTTGACACGCAAGGATGGATTATATGATCAATTAACTTTTAAAGGTAAGACCTGCCTGCAGGCTTGTGGAAACGAGGGGAGAGAACGAGAGGTGGACCATCAGCGCCCTCTGAAGGCCGCGTCTGTCACTGCAGCTGCAAGTCAGCGCGCGTCTAAATTGAATTAGTTGAATTAAGAAAGTGATAGGGTCACATGACATTTGAAAAAGGAATGAACAGTATTTGAAGGTCGAATGGGCTTGTTTTGAAACACTTGAACTTTTTTGAAGTGAGTCTCCGTTTTGAATGCGAATTGCAAGGGGAGACGTTGAAGAGAGCAGTGACGGCTGCAGACAGATACCTGGAGAGAAGAGAGCCATTCACACATACACAGACACAGACACACACGCGCACACACACACGCACACACACACACACACACACACACACACACACACACACACACACACACACACACACACACACACACACACACACACACTCTCTCACACACACACACACACACACACACACACACACACACAGTATCATCGCAACCTGTTCAACACAGTCTAATTAAACGAGGCTCTCTAAACCCTACAAAAGGAAAGACCTTGAGAAGCAAACCACGAGAGAGACCTTCCCTCCAGGGACGGCTCGGAGCACAGCATTTTGTCAGAATAACATAAAATATTGTGAAAGTGTGTGTGAAGTACCGATAACTGCCAACAGAGGGCAGCATCTTCAAGGTGGAAGTATATTGCACGTTATCACGGCCCATCAGAGCTATCCTGATGATGAGTATGATGTAATTACCATCCCATATTATTATCACAATCAGATGGTGAGCAGTCCTTCAAATCTGCTTGTTTTGGAAACTTGATCGTCAAATGTGTAGTAGCAGTTAAATATGTAGTTTAATATCGATGCTTTAGAATAGAATAGAATTGGCAGACAGACAGGTAGGCATACAGACAGACTGGCAGACAGACATACTGGCAGACCCCAACAGACAGACAGAGATAGACAGGCAGGTGGACAGAAGAAACAGAGAGACAGACAGATAGATGGACAAACATACATACAGAAGAAACAGACAGGCCGACAGACAGACAACCAGTGTGAATTGATAACAGGACTGGGGCTCCAGACAGACGGACAGGCGGGGAGACAGACAAGGCAGACAGACAGACAGGCCTATAGCTATAGAGAGTGTGTATTGGGAGGGGATGTTGGGCTTCCTATCTTGTTAAAGTGTGTTTATCTGTGTGAGGCGCTGGGAACATGCAGGGTCAGGCCGGCCTCCTAGGGCCGACAGAAGGGCCCCAGCCTTGACTTCCACACAGGGAGAGCCAGGGAGGAAACCAACCCAGCCAGAGATAGAGAGGAGGAGAGGCGAGGACAGACAGACCATCAGGGTCCGGTCACCTAGGACTTGGGTTCCCAACTAGGGGCACGCATGCCCTCGGGGGGGTGGGGGGGGGGGGGCTCAATAAAGTTAAAAACAGAAATAGAAGTACGCCTCAGTGTATTGCATTATATATAATGCAACATAATATACGGTAATAATGATGCTAAATGATAATAGTATGATATTAGTTCAAAGGAAAATAGTGGTTTGGTGTGGATGAAGGGGTGCTGGAGCCATAGTGATGGGACATAAACACTGACCTCAGACTTGAGATGCTAATTTTCTGGTTTGAAACCTGATTGGGAACTGAAATAAATTGCTATTTTTTTCCGTAGTCATTGTAAGAGGAGAGCCGTGTGAAGCGTCAGCGCACACTTCACAACTTTGAAGGTCAAGAGACGTCTTCATTTCTCAACAAGTGGAGACAAGCTCTCAATTCATTTCCAGACGATTAAAGGGAGTAAAAAACTCTCTCTTTCAGACGGTGCTTTAAATCAATCTTGTGTAAAATCATTCTCATATTTACAGGTAAGATGTACTTTATTAAACTCAGACAGGGAAGCGTTCAACATGATCAAACATCACGTGTCTCATTATTACAAACGACTCGGTGTACATTTACATTGCAGACATTTCTGCTCAAGGCTGAACATCGGGAGTGGAAAGGGGGAAAACTTTCAGCGACGAGACCAAATGAGGTTAATATTAAAACCACACTAAAACCTCCCAACCTGCGAATGGGCTAACCATTGAGGTGACCCCGGTTCCACTCTGCAGCCCTCCTATACTACATCTCGCTCCCTCTCTTCTTCAACCCACTTTCCCCTCTCTCTTCACTTTCCTGTCCATAAAGGCATGAAAAGGCCAAAAAAATATATTTAACAAAAAACACTCCTAGTCCACTGCAGCCATCCATTCACACCCAAGCAGCCGAATATTCCTTACACTTATTCTAATAAGAAAAAGTTAATAAAATCCAGTGAAAAAAAAAAGGTACCCCATCACTCCCAACCCTCTTATCTCCACAGTGGCGTTCAGATATGTTGCCCTTTCAAAGCAGACACCAGATAATTGCATTCCCCTGCGACGACGCGTCGTGTTAGAAAGAGCTTCTTAATGGGATTCAGACCTGCGTAGCGCAGAGCTCGCTGGAGCGGAGGACAGGAGTGAGGGAAGCTGGCAAAAGAAAGAAAACGAAGGGCACCTTCTGGATTCAGAGCTGGTTCTCTCAGGAGCATCTTAAAAGGGCCCATATTTTACCACCAGGTGTGATCTTGAGCCATTACCAACCCTTTCAAAATGGAGCCATTTGTGACACGTGGGAGTGTCCATTGGGGACGGGATTAGGCAGGGACCTCACGATACGATATTACGATTTTTGAGTGCCGATACGATGTATTGCGATTCTGTAAATATTGTGATACGATATTAAGATATTTTCTGTGCGATTAGTTTGTTTTGTTAATGAACATAGTTGATGCAAATTGACTATTGACAAATACACTGTAGCGCCCTCTGTAGGACGATGCCATTGTTTTGCTTCCACCACGATAACATTGATGTTTGTGGCTTACAAGTTCTGAGTTTTTGGAGTTAACCTGACGATACCTGACGATAAGTATTGTGGATGCAAAGAATCCCGATTCTCACTTTACTCGATTTTTTCCCCCGCCCCAGGTGTCTGATGGATAGATCCACATGCACAGTTGGAACAGTCCACTGAGTCGGATGGCTGGTTGGTCTATCCATCATACAGCTCACCTGGTGGTAGAAAATGGGCCCTGTAAAAACTTACAAATACTAGAAAGGCATGCTATTAATATGATGTGACTTATAGTGAATACAGAGCCAGGTCATTAAGGAGCAGGTAAGGGTGAGGGCATCTTGCCCAAGGACGCCTAGAGGTTGACTCAAGACATTGGGTATCGAACCAAGAACCTGTTGTTACAGAAGTGGAACCCACTAACACAGTATTTCTCTAAAGTGAATACCAAGGAGAAAATCTCCTTCTCTATGTTCTCTATTTGCCAAATGAGGACTGAAATAAAACAAAAACATTTAAAATCGGAGCGCAGAGCATGAAAAAAGCATCTCTGTGGTTTGTGTCGAGAAGTGACATCAACAGACACAGTTAATGTTAATGGTTCATGGTTTCCTACGGACAGGCCTGTGGTTTTAATCCACTTTAAATGTCCGACACGGTTTATATTTCTCCACTCGAATTCACTTTTACCTGCCAAACAGCGGTGATCATCAGCACATGCTTGTGTTTTCACGCACACGCACACGCACACACACACACACACACACACACACAGACGACATGCCTTATTTAACACCCCCGCCAGCCTGTATTCAAGCCTGTGAGTAAGTGCTGATAGAAATAGTGCTTCCTATTCATCTCAGTGTTGATGGACCTAATAGGGAGGCCCTACCCCTATACACCCCCATGGGCCCACTCCAGTGTGTGTGTGTGTGTGTGTGTGTGTGTGTGTGTGTGTGTGTATGTGTTTGTGTGTGTGTGCGCATCCCTGTGCCCCTTCTCATTGAGATGATTGTGTGTGTATTCTCATTGTGTGTGTGTGTGTGTGTGTGTGTGTGTCTGTATTCTCATTGTGTGTGTGTGTGTGTGTTTGTATGTGTGTGAGAGAGAGAAAGAGAAGACATGTGTTTTCAGCTATATTCAATGCCATGAAGTCCAAATCACAAAGTTGAAGGATTCTCCTAGGAAACTCAATAAAACACATCTCTCTCTCTCTCTCTCTCTCTCTCTCTCTCGCTCTCTCTCTCTCTCTGTCTGTGTGTCTCAAACAGCTTGAAACTTGTGGTAAAAAACACAAAAACTTACCTGCGACTATGTATTTATGATCTTCCGTAAGCAAAAAAAGACAGGGGGGAAAAAAACAGACCAAACGTCATCAGGTTAATCACAGCAAAGACATGCTAGAACCTTCTATAGCTCAACGGTATTAAAGTGTCGATGGATGGATGGCCTGGTGGATGGATGAGCTGCACGGAGGAACAGCTGCAAAAGGAGATGAGAAGACAGCACATCATTCTGATCGAACGTCAACAAGCTCGCAGATGTTTATATTAAAGCGAGCCGAGCTGATTCTATTGGCTGACCTCTGATGGGGTCGATCGCCCACCTTAAAGAGGAGCTCCCCTCTTAAGAGTTCAACCACAGGAACAGCACCACCTGTGGTCCAACACCGGGTACTGCAACCGATGGCACCAAGTGACAAGACATGACCACTGAACTACGTTCAGATTCTTAGCCAATCAGAAACAATGTATATCTGGGGCCATCATTTCTGTTTAACTGAAGCGCTTGGGTATGTTCACCAGAAACCACCAGAAACCACTATAAACCCTCCCTAAAACACCACAACCGCAACCCACACATTTGGCAAGGCACGTTTACTTATATAGCACCCTTCCACAACTAAACAAACACAAACAACTGGACAACGAAAGATCAATCCCAGACATAATAGACACTGAACAGACACAACAGACTCGACGTACATACGGACACTCTTGCAAATTCACCTCCTCGTCTCTTTAAGAGAGAAGTCGTTCATAAAACATGAACTGGGCTTGTAGCGAGGAATAACTTAACCAATCAGATGCCCCCTCCATAGATTATTAATCAGGAAACGCACAACCCGCCAATACACACTTCGGCACAGTTATATACACATATATAACACATGCACACACAGCTACACACCGCAGAACACGTTAAGACATGACTACACACTGTACCACATGCAGCTACACACCACTACACACCACTACACAGGGCTACAGTAGAGCTGCGTTCAGGACGCCGTCGCCACCCCTGCCCCACACATTATAAGCAACAACCGGCGCAGCGTGTCACCGGGCCATCACAGCTGGCATCGTGTCTCACTCTGAACACCCGAGTGAAGGCAGCATCTGGGTTCAGATGTAAACGTTAGCCCAAGATGGGAACAGGGCAGTTTTGTCGTCAGGGTCCAAAATTAACGTTTAGTCCGCTGGCCAAATGGCTGGTGAATGTTCAAATTTGACCAGCCTCTCCATAGATGACAGTTGTGTTTTTGACTGGTGAGTGAAACAAATGGGGGCTGGGGCCGGGGCTGATGTTTGTAGGACTGGACTGTAGACCTGGACACCCGGGTGAGCGATGGTTCTGGTATCGGCATCACCGTGGCAACCACATGTCCTGAACCCAGAACGGCCACTTACTAGCATTGTTCTGTTAATGGAGTGAAAGTCGGTTGTGTGTGTAGTGTGTGTGTAGTGTGTGTAGTGTGCGTGCGTGCGTGAGTGTGTGAATCAGCGTGTAGGAATTCACACCACAGTGTGTTGGAGTAGGTAAAGTCTGAGGCCAGGGTAATTTGGCCATCTGTTTTTTCTACCTCTTCACTTTCTACCACAAGGCAAAACGGACCCACCCCCTCTCTGACTCTCTATCTGTCACATACAGAGTAGACACACACGGACACACACACACACACACATGGACACACACGTCCATTAAGAAACCCTGATCAGACGAGGCAGGCTGAGAGCGTCAAGTGTGTGTGTTGTGTGTGTGTGTGCCTGTGCCTGTGCGTGTGAGGGGGGGGGGGGGGGGGGGGGTTATTTAGCTCAGTGAAATTATGTGAATCTAAAAGATTCATGCCAAGTGATATCAGTGAAGAGGTTCCCTCCTTCATCACACACACACACACACACACACACACACACGCACACAGTTCCAGTGACTGGTCATCCCGGCTGACAGCAGAACAACCCAACTCTTCCTAACAGTATTTAATCCCTAATCTAATCTCCCTACTAAACTCAAACTCAATGGTTTATTTCATTTACCCTTCAAGTGGACAGGGGGGGGGGGGGGGCTGTGGTGGCCTCTTCCTATTGGCTGGTCCCAGACCGGGCCAACAATAGGGTGTGTGGGTGGGTTGGGGGGGGGGGGGGCAGGGTTGGTGGGTTGGGGTGGTGTGTGGGTGGCTTGGGGTGACTGCTGTATTTTCTCACACACAGGGATACTGGGTAGCTGTTTAAAGTCCCTCAGGCCTCCAGCTGTGAGGGTTATCCATCGCCTCGCTTTTACCAAGCGTTCGCTCTGCTCCTCACACACTTGGATAAATAGAAGAGGGGTGAAGGGGTGGGTGGGGGGGGTCATGGGGAGGCAGGAAGAGGAGGGGGAGAGGGGGAGGAGTCTGTGGGTGATGGGGGGGTTAATCTCTTTAGGGCAGTTGTTTTTCCTCAGCCACGATATTCAGACGCTTCTTGTAGAAACGTCAGATGTTGTGTTTTGTAGCAGAACACGTGAAGGACCGCAGAACCATGCTCTCACGTGGAATATTGGCTTCGTGGGTTTGATAAGAAGGAGGAGGAGGAGGAGGAGGAGGAGATGGAAGATGAAGATGAGGAAGAGGAGGAGTAAGATGAAGATGATGGAAATTAGGAGGAAGATGGGGAAGATCATGATGATGATGATGAAGAAGAGGAGATGACAGAGGAAGAGGTGGAGGAGGAAGATGAAGAGGATAAAGATGATTAAGAGGAGGAGGAGGAGGAGGAGGAGGAGGAGGAGGAGGAGGAGGAGGAGGAGGAGGAGGAAGCTAAAGCTGATACGCTCAGTCTCATGAGAGGTAAATATCAGCCAACTGGGTTCAAGATCCCCCAACTCAACCCACCCTCAAGATCACTCATCAGTGTGTGTGTGTGTGTGTGTGTGTGTGTGTGTGTGAACCTCAGAACCCATTTGGCCGCAACGGATTGGCAGGTTCCTGGATGCTTGCTGGCCACTGATGTCATTCATTTGCATATCTGGTGCCAAGGCGACCTAATTAAGCCAACGAGGATGGAAGCACTGGGAGGATTCCTCTTTCTCCCTCTCTCCCTCTCTCCCTCTCTCTCTCTCCACATCGCTGTAATTTCACGCCAGTCAGTCCCTCATGTCTCAGCTGAATGGCTTGGGTTAGCTCAGAGGCTGAGTGTCCACTAGCCTGTTCACTAGCCTGCTAAACCTTTACGACAGGGTTGATATTGAATATATAATGCAATTTCATTCATTAATACATTTAAAAAAAGACATAACACAACATTAGTCACAGTTTCCAACAGCCATTCAAAAGTATAAAAAGTTTGTAAAAAACAGCATCACCCAGAAATATTGCCTCATTAAAACCGTTGCAATTAAGACATTTTCAGCACCCAAAATAATGTCTAATAATTACATTAACACATCAGAAATTAGTTAAATGGATCAGTCCATTGCTAGCAGCGCCCCATGAAACCCCCCCCGGAGCGTGTCTCAACAGTTACTCCTCTCCTCCACAGGTCGTCACGGAGACAGCGAGAGGTTATCCCTATTAGGGAGTGCATGCTAACTGTTATCCTACTGTTCACACCGAGGGGGGGGGGGCACGCACTCTAAAACATTCCTACCGCTGTGGTCTCACGCCGTAGCCCTCCAGGAGCGAGCCTGTTTAGTGTACTTTGTCAGCGTGTGTATGAGTCTGTAAGTATGTGTTACAGTCCTGCGGAGCGAGCAGAGGAAGACGGGTGGAGAGAGTTTGGGACGCACCCCCAGAAAACTCCAGAAGGTAGAAAACAGACCTTTTGGGAAATCTTCTTGCACTCTTGGGATCTGATGGGATCTGAACCCATGACATCATGGACCTCAACAAGACCTTAAAGTCTTCCAAATGTTCACTTTTGATCATTTGATTGGTTTGTGCATTGGCTGCAATGGCTGTCAATCTCTCTGGATTCGTCTACATGATGAGACTGCAGAAAGGGAAGGGGGGAGGGCTCAAAGCCCATATCGTCTTCCATTCTGATTGGTTAACCTTTGATTTCTTCCGCCTGCCTCCTTATTTTAAAGTGGATTGGGTCTGGAAGGTTGTCCTAAAATACCAATTAGACTGAGAGCTAAAGCCAATGCTGAAAACCACACATAGCATCACAAGTTTTAATCCTATGTACAACGTCGGGGGCGTGGGGGGGGGGTGCCAAAAAGTGCTGTCTCATGAAGAGCTGTCAAACTCCTGTGATGGCATGAGGGAAACGCTCCTCCCAGACCCATCCATCACAGCGCCCACCCTCATCGCCACCGCCGCTAAGAGCAGACTTGGCGTGGGCCGGCTCACGCCACACCGCCCCGCCACGTAACTCAGGCAGGCAGTTAATGTCAACCCAGAACCAGAACCCAAAGTCAAAGGGTTTTAAGGGAGATGAAATGTGCACTCCGGTTGCGTTCGCTTCACGGACCGATCGGGCCGAGTCATGCTACGCCCGGCGCCGCCTGTGGCATCATAAGATTGAAACCACCTCCTCCCCATCGCCGACGCTGCGCTCTCCTGATGTTTAGTATGCGCCATCTGATCCCTGATTGGCTGGCGCCTCTTGAATAAAAACACGCCCCCATCTAGAGCTTTGCCAGCTCAGCCCTTTTAGTGAAATAAGCTAATCCATTAGCCACTACTAAAACTCCCACTATTGGAAAAATGTGGCTTTCAATTCTCAGAGTCTTCCTCAATTACACAACAAACCCAACCCATCTGAGAAATCAAGAGCGGAAAGAGGACTGCAGTTAAGGAACGAGAAGTGTATTAAAAGTATTTTATGTCCCTGAACACAGGGTGAAAAACCAAGAGCTTAAGGGTTCAAATAAGAGGCTAAAATCATTTTCTCGTAATGTATACAGTGTCCGTGCCGCAGGTGACATCGCACTTTGACCGCAGTTTGAATAACTACATTAATAAAGGACAGAATGCCCCTGAAAACCAAGTATATTGAAAGATTTAAATTGCCACTATGATCCATGTCATTCCCTGCCTCTTCCAAACCACCTTTCCAGTTTTTACTGTACTATAAAGGCACAACAAGGCCATACAAAAATAATATTTCATATTTTACAGCAGTGTAAGTTACCTAACCATGTCCAGACAGGAGGATAATAACATATTCCTTTGGAATATCAAAGTCCTTGGATATATTTTGCAACAAGCATGCCAAAAACATTTATCCAAAAATGTAGAAAACACCTCTCTACATGCGCAATGCCTTCCTCTACACACAACACTTCATTTTCACTTAACACATTTCATTTTCACTTAACACATTAACACTAGGAATTCATGCGTCAATCTCTATGACGTTCAAATTCATCAGAGGGATTAGGATTCTGCTGACCAATGACAGCGTTTGAACTCTTCCTGGTCGCAGAACTACACTATTAGCTAAAAAGCAGAGAGTGGAGAGAGCCGTCCTTCACGGTCGTCGGGTCGAAGCTTTCGGAGAGCAAGCCAAATTAGTTGCGCAATTTACGCAGACGTGCGATTGGCCCATGTGCCGCTACATCGACCCATCGCCTAATGAAAGGGGTCACAGTTCGCTCGGTGAGCTTTCTGTCGGAAAATGAACACCAGTCAGTCTTCTGGAGGAAGGAAAAAGTGGAGGGAAAGACGCAGAACTCGGGGAGCATTGAGTGAATACATTAGCATGTGGAACGGAGGCTAACATGTTAATGTCATCGCTAAGTTGAAACTCTCGGGGGAAGCGTGTACACCGTCCATGGGTGAGATAACCCTCGCAATGCGGAAAAACCGCCAGAGGACGGAGGATGAAACTGGAGGATCGCTGCGTCTGAGCGCAGCCGACACCGACGACATTCTCAGGCCCGTATTCCTCTCACTGTCATTCGTCATCGTACGATAATGCTAACGCTAGCGCTAATAGACGCCTTTTGTTTCTTCTCCAAAAGAAAACGCCACTCTGAAACCAAACGGACAGCTCATCAATTTCCATAAATGTCAGGGTCTTAAGTCATTAGACACCGGCTCTCCTTTCTCCACACCCCCCCCAAAAAAAAACCTGATGGGTAGAGTGTGAAACGGAGAGGGAAACGGATACAGCTGCCATCGCTCTCTTGTGTGGGTCCAGATAAAGCATCCGCTGAAAAGGTTGCAATCAATCTTCATCCGCCTGCCAAGCACTATAGTTAGTCCAACTCTCAATGTAGGCTTTCTCTATTACCAGGGATGTGTGAGTGCACATGCACGTGTGTGTGTGTGCGTGTGTGTGTGTGTGTGCGTGTGTCTGTGTGTGTGTGTGTTTGTGTGTGTGTGTTGTGACAATGAGGTTAATTGAGTGCATCCACCTCTGTTCCGCCCCCAAGTGAATAAGACTTCATTAAGAAGTCCACTGACTATCCCTAACTCTTTCATAAGGCCAACATGCGCATTCACACGCATTCACACACATCCACACACATGCACACGCATTGCACATGCATTCACCAGGCATATACATGCATTTGCACACATTCACACGCGTGTACATGCATTTGTAAGCCAAAGGTGTGCATTCACGATGATGATGTCACTGTTACCTAACTAATTTGTTACCTAACTCTTTCTCTCACACACATACACATATTTGCTTCCCATCTTTTTAGCACACACCTAAATGATTCATGTGGGTATCCCTGTCGCTCCAGTTCAACACACACCCACCCATCCACACCCACACACACACACACACACACACATGTTCTCATTTTCATTCGACCATATCTCTGACTCTCCAAACCACCTACCACCTCTCTCTCTCTCTCTCTCTCTCTCTCTCTCTCTCTCTCTCTCTCTCTCCGACCTCTCTCTGCCTCCTGACATACCACAGGTCAGATCGCATGGAAGCAATCATTCTAAGTGTTGGGAGAGGTTGTTGAGGAGCAGGTGGAGGAGGTGGGGGAGGAGGAGGAGTTGGGGGAGAGGAGAGGAGGGCCACGGACCATGCTAGGTGAGCTAGCGCTAACCAACGCTGAATACAAATGGACAAGTTCTCTGGATGCTCCCAGAGACCTGGGTTTGATTCCTGGATTAGGTCCTGTCTAATGCCCAGTGCACCCCTCAGAAAAAAACTGGACAGGGAAGAGGAGTAGCAGAGAAAGTCATATCATTTACTAACTCCTTCCCGTGTACTTATACACTGAGAATTGGAGAATTTTGAGAGTTGAGAATGGACTTTTTGCTGTGGATATGAGTACATCCTACCCTAGCTAAACCTATCAATTATGGTGCACCTAGAAACTAGTCCTCCTGACATCCTTGCTGTACCGACAGTGATATATTGTTGTTTTACTTTCTACTGACCAATGTTGTAAAATATTGTAAGTCGCTTTGGACAAAAGCGTCTGCTAAATGCCCTCAATGTAAAAGTTGCAAAGTTGAATGTTGGACTGTTTTGGTGGGGGTACTTCTCCTCTGTACTGAAGTATATACTTCAGTATGAGTACTTTTTTCACCACAGTAGACAGGTCTGTGCACGGCGATGCCCTATGTCACCGCCGATCTCCAGCCGTGTGGACCCCCTCCTGCACCATAACTCTCCCGCCATACCTGGCGGGAGATGAGATGAGCCGCCATACGTTGAGGCCCCCGCAGCCTACATACGAAGGTTGCCTGGACATGTGTCGTCATGGTTACGCTACAGCGAGAGAAGACACGCTGAAAGGCTACGCCTCATGTTTTATTTTTCGACACGGTTTGGTTGAACTTGGCTCGCGGGGAGAAAAGCGGGATTAGCAGTAGCGGTTGTGCTGGCAGGACGAAGGACTTGCAGCAGTAGAAAAGATTTGAGGGTTAGCTGAACACGGGCCTCTATCTTCCAATTAGCTAGCCTGCTGTGAAACGGGCAGAGCAGAAGTATCTTAATTGGCCCATCGGGTGGCAGTTAATAATTTCACATTATATTTGTTAATTACTCATTTAATTCAGTAATCAATCATTTACTTTATTAACTTACCGTGGATAATACTTAGCGCCATGGGATCAAACAACACGAAACGATATTAAACAACACTAAACAACATTAAGCAGCTTCTCTGGTGAGAGAGTTGGCTGGGTTGTGCCGTCTGGGTTAAACAGAGGCAGTAGAAATGAGAGGCTGAGTTCAGACCACAGACGGACCGCAACCCTATTTAAATGTCCATTAGCATCCTGCCAGTGGCTGCGCTAACCAGCAGCAGATGGCATCCGTACTGCTAGCCCTGTCGGTTACAGCTAACCGCTACACTTTAGCTCCTGTTTTTGCAGGCCAACGGGAGAGAGAGGGAGAGAGACTGAGAGAGACTGAGAGAGAGAGGTAAAATGGTGAGGAGCGAAGTAGAGAAACAGAGCGATGAGGGGAAAAAGAACAAAGAAAGAGTAGGTGCGAGATAGAGGGAGAGAGATTGAGAGAGAGAGAGAGAGAGAGAGAGAGAGAGAGAGAGAGAGAGAGAGAGAGAGAGAGAGAGAGAGAGAGAGAGAGAGAGAGAGAGAGAGAGAGAGAGAGAGAGAGAGAATGTGTAAGAGAGAGAGAGTAAGAGTGAGATCGAGAGAAAGAGTAGGAGGGCGATGGAGACACAGACTAGTCCAAGTCTGTCATTCTATGGCCCAGTTTGGGGATTTTCTTTCTCCTGTATATAAGAGAGGGAGAGAATAAGGTGACATACAGATGTGTCGACGGAGGTGGGTGTGAGAATAGCTCCAACTCAAGCTATAAAACATCTGGATTTGCATTGAGCGGTTTCTCCTGCCCTGAAACCATCAAAGGAGGGGTGATGTCACTCCGCCACCACTAACTACCAATTACAACACTCGTCTCAGGGTATAGGGCGTGTGTTTAGTGCTTGTTTATGTGTGTGTGTGTGTGGTGTTTGTGTGTGTGTGTGTGTGTGTGTGTGTGTGTGTGTGTGTGTGTGTGTGTGTGTGTGTGTGTGTGTGTGTGTGTTTGTGTGGGTGTGTGTGTGTGTTTGTGTGGGTGTGCGTGCATGCATGAGTGCATATGTGTGCATGGGAATGAGCAGCTTTAACTTGAGCAAATTAAAATTATATATTTTACTGAAAATGACATTCACAACATCGTTCTACAAGAGAGCAGCGCTTCCCGACTACATGTCCCATGAGCCTCTCTGAATACCTCAGGAGGTTACAGCCCCACACCGGCCATGGGAAATGAACCCCCCCCCCCCAGCATGGAAAATTCAATTAATTAAGATATTGGGAGCAGGGAGAGGAGGAGGGGGGGGGGGGGGGTGTCTGGCCATATATGCCCTCAAAAACACAGACACCTACCCACTCAGACACACACACACGCAGACACACTCACTGGGGGTCCCAAGGCCCCAACAATGGCCCCCTATGTTCCCAAAGCCCCCCCTCCACACACACACACACACACATTTAGAGCAAACCAAATGGCCTGGCTGTGTGTGTGTGTGTGTGTGTGTGTGTGTGTGTGTGTGTGTGTGTGTGTGTGTGTGTGTGTGTGTGTGTGTGCATGTGTGTGTGTGGCAGGGATATATTGGTCATGGAAAGTCAGGGTCAATAATTACTGTTTTTATGTTTCGGTTGACAGAAAGTATGTCTTTCATCAATCAATCGAACTTTAGATCAAGCAATCAGGCTTCAATCAATCAATCAATCAGACCATAGATAGGAATCAAAAGATTTGTGACACTACCCATGGTAACTTTTCCATCCCTGAACAACCAAAACAAGTGTGTTGTGATCTCACAAGTGCAACGCAGTATAGTAGCATTCAGAGTGACACACTTTGAGCCCAAGAAAGTCAGTCACACACAGACACAGGGATGGAAAGTAACGACAATCTCCTAACAATTCTGTGAGTGTGTGTGTGTGTGTGTGTGTGTGTGTGTGTGTGTGTGTGTGTGTGTGTGTGTGAGCGTCCATGCATGTGTATCTGTACGCTCCTAGCTAGCTGAGTACAAACTAAATACACACACACAGACACAGACGCAAAACACCCACACACATACAAGCTGTGTTCTGGTTGCAACTACGCATACCCACTGAGACAGCATTTTAAGGTGGCATGTTCTTGGTGTACACACACACACACACACACACGCAGCTCACAATTTCGCAAAACAGTGCACGTTGGAACCCATGTGACTGCTGAGCCTCAGCACTGCAGAGGCGGCTGACGCATCTGGTATCACACACATCTGCTAAACTCACAACTAACTCCTGGAGGAGGAGGTAGAGGAGGAGAGGAGGAGAGGAGGAGAGAGCAGAGCGGAGATGAGGAAGAGATGGAGAGGAGGAGAGGAGAGGAGAAGAGAAGAGATTAGTGTAGAGGAGAGGAGTGGATCGGAGAGAATAATGAGAGAACAATCACTTTGCTGCAGCCATCTGGTTTAGCCATTCTGAGATTATGTGCATCAGGTTTCTTACGTACCCTGAAGTATTTACGGTATTACAGAAACACAGATCAGAGCCAGCCTCTCTTTCCTTGGAACCAGCAACCAAACGGGACTGGGAGGAGCATTCCTGAAGCACCATTTGAAAAATGTGAAAATCAAGTTTCAAGTTGTATTAGTCATATACACAATAACATCAGGTCATACAACAGGTCAATAGCATGCAAGTGATTAAAGGCCATGACATGCTTGTCACCCAGGCATCCTCCACTGTGCAACATTCAAAACCAATTGAGGAGATCATATTTCAACATCTCGATAAAGTTAAGGACATTTCTGGCATTGTCCCAATCAAATTATGTACATCCCAGAGATAACAATGTATGGTACTAAAGCTGGATTTGTTGTCTTGTATTGTGATCTGGTAGCACTGGGACTGGTTTGGGATATGTTGGCGGTTTTGAAGCTGGCGATGATGCTAACAGATCCAGGCAGAGCAGGGGTCCGTGGCACGTGGCTAAGTCATTAGCTATGATGCTAGGAGCCATTAGGCTAATGATGATTACTGGCTGTTCATTATCCAGCTATTACTCTATTATTAAACGCAGAGTACAGACCTGCTGTTCATAGACACATACACACACACACACATTAACACAAAACAAATACACACACACGGTACATCCTTTGAATACTTTGAAGTTAACAAAAAGTAAGAGAGAGAGAGAGAGAGAGAGGAATGCAGGTGCAGGCTGATACAGGATCAGGTTAGAACATGTGTGTACATGTCTTCGTTCCCATCTACCCCCCCCCCCCCCCCCCGCTCGCTCTCTCTATCTCCCTCTTTCTCCCTCTCTTCCTATCTCTCGCTCTCTCCCATTACCTCTACATCTCTCTCTCTCTCTCTCTCTCTCTGAGCCTTTCACACACACACACACACACACACACACTGACCCCTTGGCCCAGTCATGAATGAAGGAGAAGACATGACTGTAGACAGGTGAACGGACAGACAGAGTTGAATTCAAGCGAACATGACAGACATGAGTGCTGAGTGAACAAGAGAGAGAGAACAAGAATCAGTCAAGGAGGAGGTGGAGGAGGAAGAGGAGGAGGAGGAAGAGGAGGTGAAGGAAGAAGAGGAGGAGGAGGAGGAGGAGGAGGAGGAGGAGGAGGTAGAGGTGAAGAGGGAGGAGAATGAGGAGGAGGGGTCCCATCCTGTGTGGCCCGTCGTGGTGGCGTCCTGGAGCCCCAGAGGATTGTGGGTAGGCTCAGGGATAGCTGGAATTCCTCCCTCTGACGGAATGACCATAATCTCATTACAGAGAGCATGCATATCCACATTCCTGTATGCACACACACACATCCATGAAAAACACACACACATTCACTGCAAAAAGTGAAAATATAGACAAGTGTAATTTACTTGACTTCAGTGTATTTATCTAATCACACCATTTTTTTGACTTATTTACTCATTCAGGCTGAAGATATTTAAGATACTATTACTTGTTTCAAGAAAATTAATTTTGCGCCAACCAACTTAGATAATAGAAGTAATTCTAAGCAGATTTATCTTAAATTGTTGAGGAGGTAGCCTTTATACATGTTAACAACTCAGCTTAAGGATATGTTTTACTTGTTTCAAGACTCACTTCAACCTGTTTTAAGAATGGAGCCCAACTCATTAAGATAATGTAAGAATTGATTGTGTGCATCATTAATGTACTCTTGGACAATGCAGTGTTCCACCTCAGTAAATTGAATATAATCTAATCTAATCAATGGGAGCATCCTGGACCATTAACAATAACAAAACATGAACTTTTATCAAAACACTGAGGAGTACCTCAACTACCTTTATTAATGGTTAGGGTTAGGTATTTGGCAGATGCTTTTATCCAAAGCGACACTCATAAAAACACCAATATAATGTAACAAATCAGGAGATTTGTAGAAGTCATTTTCAGTAGTTTTATTGGCTTGTAGGCACAACAATTAACACTCCTACCCAGTCCAGAGTTGGCTAGGCCTAGCTCATTACACAGCCCCCACGAGGCTTAGTCCAAATATCTAATATATTTAGTATTCATGTCAATTTAAGCACAATAATTAACAACAAACAATACATTTCAAAAACAAAAATCAATGGTAACCCTTCCTTTTACAGTACGGTAATTACCAGCTAATTACCTGGTAATAAGATGTATTTACTAAGTAATAACCAGGTAATTAAATGTAATTACCTTCTAATTACCAAGTACTTACCAGGTAATTACCAAGTATTTACATTACATATTTACCTGGTAACTACCACTTATTTACCTGGTAGTTACCTGATATTTACCTGGTAACTACCACTTATTTACCTGGTAGTTACCTGATATTTACCTGGTAACAACCACTTATTTACCTGGTAGTTACCTGATATTTACCTGGTAACTACCACTTATTTACCTGGTAGTTACCTGATATTTACCTGGTAACTACCACTTATTTACCTGGTAGTTACTTGATATTTACCTGGTAACAACCACTTATTTACCTGGTAGTTACCTGATATTTACCTGGTAACTACCACTTATTTACCTGGTAGTTACCTGATATGGTAAAAACATAAACAAAAACTTGTTGGTATTTACCTGATAAATACCAACAAGTTACCCAGTATTTACTAGATATATACTGAAAACTACCAGGTATTTATCCAGGAATTATAGATTATGTATTACCAATCAACCTGTGTAGTGACAGTGAGGGTAGTAATGACTCTGATATTTACCTGGTAATTACCCAGTATTTACTTGATAACTTGCAACTATTTACTAAGTAATTACTTTCTAATTGTTACAATTTACCCAATAACCCCCATGTATGTATGCAGATATTAACTGGTATTTACCCAGTAATTACACATGTAATTCCAAAACATTATCAGGTAAAACCCTGTGAATTACCCTGTAAGGAAGGTGGAACTGTACTGTAAAAGGAAGCGTGGTTTGTTTCAATGATATTACCATATACTTTCCTGGTAACTGTAGATTATAATCCTCTAGTTTTGAACATGGTATCTGGCAAAAACTCCCATACCTCCCTGATAATTATCGGGGTGATATCGGAGTTTTACAGAGTAGTTACCGTGTAAGAAAGGTGGAACTGTACTGTAAAAGGAAGCGTGGTTTGTTTCAATGATATTACTGTAGCTCCCAAGTAGTACACACGAGGCCAGAGGTCTTTGTTAGAAAACAGGATTTATTTTCCAGGTCGAACCAACCCGTGAGAAATGGGTTTAAAGATAACAATAATTCAAATCAATAAATACAATTGACAATATGCAAATGTACGTTTTTTCAGCAGCACAACAGGTGTTACATTTACACCAAAAACCACTACACACACCTCACATACAGTCAACAACTCAATATTAACTTGTAAATGTACAAACTTAACTTACATATACATATTCACCACTTTACGTCGTATGCAAATCCCCATCACGCACCAACTATGCAATGGAATGCAACACAATACAATCGTTCACGTTCTTCATAGACGTAAATAAAAGATAAACATGCCTCGTCCACTGCTAACTGCTTAAGGAGGGAATGTTCTAGTATGCTTCTTCCTTGTCCTGTATAGTTGTTCTACATTAAGTGCCTTTAGCTTTTAACTTTAACTTATAGCTTATAGAACGTGCTGCCTCTTTCGCGCTGTTTGGCTAGGTGCGTTGCTAAAATGTGTCGTATTCCGGCGGCAATTAGTTCCGCCCCAATGCCATTCTAAACAGTAGGAACAAAAAAAACGGGAGGTTAACAAATTAAACAAACTATACCAGGAAAGTATAGTTTTCCTGGTATCGTTTGTTTAATTTGTTAACCTCCCGGTTAGACTGTTTAAAATGGCATTGGGGCGGAACTAATTGCCGCCGGAATACGACACCTTTTAGCAACGCACCTAGCCAAACAGCGCGAAAGAGGCAGCACGTTCTATAAGCTATAAGTTAAAGTTAAAAGCTAAAGGCACTTAAAGTAGAACAACTATAAAGGACAAGGAAGAAGCATACTAGAACATTCCCTCCTTAAGCAGTGGACAGGCATGTTTATCTTTTATTTACGTATATGAAGAACGTGAACGATTGTGTTGCATTCCATTGCATGGTTGGTGCGTGTGGTGATTTGCATACGACGTAAAGTGGTGAATATGTATGTAAGTTAAGTTTGTACATTTACAAGTTAATATTGAGTTGTGGACTGTATGTGAGGTGTGTGTAGTGGTTTTTGGTGTAAATGTAACACTTGTTGTGCTGCTGAAAAAACGGACATTTGCATATTGTCAATTGTATTTATTGATTTGAATTATTTTTCTAAATTAAAAAAAAAAGTTAAATTACAACCGCTGTTGTGTTACATTTTGTATTTAAATTGCATTAAATCTATTAATGTGTTTGTATACCTAAAACTAGACAATTTCTTAAAACAAGACATCCTAATCTAAGATTTGTTTTACTTATTATGAGATTTTTAATGCACTTGATACAAGCAAATCCATCTTATTTTTGACCTATTTCTGACTTGTTAAGAAATATTTACTTATTCCGAGATGTTTTAAAAGAACTTAATACAAGAAAATTCATCTTGTTTTAATCTTGTTGCTGACTAGTTTTGAGCAAGCCTGACTCTAACCCAGTTGGTTTCTAAGCAATAATTCTCCAAAACAAGCACAAATATCTTAAAATAAGACAAAAATATCTTGACAAGAGCACTAAATATAAGTAATTTATGCTTATAATAAGATTTTTAGTTTTCTTATTTCTCCGATTTTTTTTTTCTTGTTTCAAGGAAACTTAACAAGTAGAATTTTCATGATCCACTGACAGAAAATTCAGCTTGAAAAAAGTAAATTTCCTCTAATAGTGGCTGTATTTTCTTGTTTTTTTAGAGCCATTTTTTGCAGTGTTCAAGCGCACACACGCACAGGCACATACACAGATATACAAGACACATGCACACACTCAAACACAACACACATACATGCACACACACACACACACACACACACACACACACACACACATACATGCACACACACACACACACACACACACACACACACACACACACACACACACAGATATACAGATATACAAGACACACGCACACACTCAAACACAATGCACACACACACTACTGGCACCAGCACCTGACTTATGTTATGCCCATAAATATGCAAAGCTTGGCTGATCTTACATCTATAAAAACAGAGCTTAATAAAACCAAGCCACACACATAGACTAATGTATTGCATTTACCACAATGTCAGGTAAACTACCAGTAATAGAAAATGTGGTTAATCCTCCTCTAAACAACAAAGTAAATGTTTTTTAAAATCCTATTAAAGTCTACAAAGCCGGGACTTTTTCCCTGTTGTACTTAAAACTCCTTAAGGGAAAACTTCTAACCAGTACTGCTGTGAGGGAGAGAGAGAGAGAGAGAGAGAGAGAGAGAGAGAGAGAGAGAGACACACAGACAGACAGACAGACAGACAGACCGATAGAGACAGATGAGAGAGAATACTAATTAATTCAGTTTTGCCACCAGAATTCAGAAAATTCAGATCTATAAAACCACTAAAGATCTATAGAACCATTAAGCAATCGTGTGTGTGTGTGTGTGTGTGTGTGTGTGTGTGTGTGTGTGTGTGTGTGTGTGTGTGAGAGAGTGTGTGCACACGCGTGTGTGCATGCATGTGTGTGTGAGTGTACACTGCATTGTGGTGGTTTTTAAGAGTGTGTGTCTGGGTGTAAGGGCTCCATTTTGTCATCTTGGAAATTACTTGGAAATCTTGTTTAAATGACTCAGAGCATTGTTGTTGTTGTTGTTTTGACTGAAGGAAGCTCACTGTAATATCCATGACAAAGAAACCACTCTTCTAACCCTGCCCTGGCAACTACCAACCCTCCCCACAAACAACACACTAACAACAAAGAAACTGTTATAAAATGTCCCCAAAAGACAGGAAAAAAACATCTGTCTGCTATACAGTTTGGTCTGATTGGTCTAGATATCCATTCTTGATCAGGGTTATCAATAAACCGGGTCATCTGTTGCAGCAGAAACCATCTGTTTGGGACGGTTCCCGTGAGTTCATCTCTGTCTGGCCCACCGCTCCTTTCATCCACCGGGAAACAAAAGCGGGGACAGTTCAGCTGGTAAAATGGGGTAATAGGCTTTTTACCCACTGTAATCACCCCCCACTTAAACCCCATATAGGTCCTCCCTTACAAAGACCGCCTGTCTTTGGGTGCCAAGAAATCCAATGGACACCAAAATGGACACCAAATAGTCCCCATGATTTATTTTTGTTTTTAACTTGTATCGGCCATTGGCAGTATGAACCACACACTGTTCATCCAGTTATTTTTCCACCCCCCCTAAAAAATACCTTGAAGCCAGTCTTGTGTGCTAATTAATGGAGGCAAAGGGAATCCTGCTTTGCCATAGATTAAACCCAAGGTTTCAATTTTCCACCAAGAACACGACCACTAACTCAACATAATGGCAACTTGGAAGAACGCATATGCTAAAAACGCTAGGATTAAAGAATGCTAACATTACAAAATGCTAACGCAAAAGAAACTGACACCATGCGGTAGCTAGGAAACAAAACTTTTTTCCACATCCATTTCCATGAAAAACAACTAATTAATGCTAGTATAAACAAAATAACTTTTTCTTCATACTGTTATCAGAATAAAAATGAATTAAAAAATGTTGTTTATTTTAAGAGGCTAATTGAAGTGGGGCAGGAGAAACCGCATGGATCCAAAATGGCTGCCGATCCACTCTACACAACAGCCATAACTACTGCTTGTTATGGCTAAACATGGCTGAACTTGACACAGCAGTGGCAGACCACAAGTGCAGGTAATTCTCCATCTCCCCGGAGATGATACGGCTGTTTGACATGCGATGGGGCCCCAGAGGGCCATGTACGGCAGATGTGGTTTGGGAAAAATGATTACAGCCTAATGACACAAAGAGATGAAAGCGTAAGGAGTGGTCTTACCTGGGAGGGCGTTAGCAGGACAAGGACGGGGACAGCGCATGAAAGAGAAAGAAGAAACATTATTAGCAGTTAGCCGGGAGCCATGTTTTGAGCAGTAAATCACTTGCGGAGGTAATAGTCAACGTATTGTAGCACTTTGTCTGCAGCATATGTGCCTATACAGGCGCTCAACACTAAGTACAATGATTAAAAAGGGAAAATACTTGGCTTGGCAAGGCAAAATGGCTCCAATGCTATTACTGATGCCCGCACTCATAGTCACCATAAAGATAAGTAATAGTACTGTAGCTAAAGCACAACTGGATTCAGTCAACCTTTTCCTGAACTGCACAGGTATACCTCGCAGGCGTACACTTACAGTGAGGCCCATTAGAAAAGATAAGAGTTTGTTTGTGGATTAATGGAATTAAACAAATGATGAAAATGTCATGGCAACATTTGAACCCTTACATAAAGGCTGTGCCTCTAAAGTTGAGTTGCAGGTCGCAATTAATACAAGCGCTTACACAAACCAACAAATCACAAATCGGAAGAGCCTGTTGCTGAGGCAAAGACCAAAAGTTTTAGTGAGAAATAGAATCTGATTGTCACTGGTTCTCTTTAAATAAAGACCAACGGACCAAGACATTGAAGTAATAGCATGGTTCATAAAAGTAAACTTTTATGAACCATGCTATTACCATGTTTACCATGTTTGGCAGAAGCTCTCCATGAATCCAGACTGTACAAGCGAGCGAGAGACATAGAGGCAAGGACAATGAGGGAGCGAGAGAGACTGGAGATAGGAGGAGAAGCTCTTTGCATTATCACCCTGCTGGTGCCCTGATGAGGAGATAGTCTCCCCTCAGGAAGGACCTCTAGACAAAACATGGATGCTCTCTTCTCTCTCTCCACCCCTCCTACCCCCTTCAGACCAAAATCACATCATTCCAGTTGGGTTCACCTCCATCCAATGAAATCTACATAGGGTCACATCCATCCAATCAGAAACTCATCTAGTCATTGGACAATCAAATCAATCTAGTCAGATAGGTCATCTCAGGATCACAAGGGCTGTCACTATTATATTATTGGGTAATATTGTTTACCCTGAACCTCAATATCAACTATGTTGGTTTAAAGGTCTGAGAAATATAAAGTAATGCTCGTCAGTCATGTGGATACGATTACCAAGCGGGACGAGTCATCTGAAGAGGCTTCGCCGTCTTTTACCCTAATTTCTTCTCTTTACTGAGAGGTTCACACTCACAACACTGACAGCCAGGGGCCCATGAACTTGAGGGTCTATTCATATACTTTACCCCCTCAGAGGCGAAGTCAAGGGGGGGGGGGGAACTATCTGCAAGCGAATCCCTCTTCTCTCTTGGTGTTTCCTGGACCTCTGAATAGCAGCGACTGGAGGAGATAGACCATAATCTGGCTAATCTAATCTGGCTTTTGGAAGCCAGTCAATCTTCTCCGGGCCTCTTCAGAGAGCACTGCTCAGAACAACTGACGCTAAGCCGTGACCAATAGGCTCTCAGAGAAACTTTGGACCGAGAGATGGGGCCCATAGATCATAAATTCATCAAATTCAATTAAACTAAACTTTATTTATACCGCATACATTATATACACAGAGAAGGATGTTGGGCGGTACATAGTCAGAACTAAATAGCACTAGTTGGTGAATCAAAGTAGAATACAATAGAATACAACTGTATAGTCCACACAGGGGATTAAAGTAGGCAGTAGGCATTAAAAACACAAGGACATAAATTCTTTTTTTTAAAACATTAAATCTGCACCAGTCGCAGACCATCCTAATGGCCTATCCTAATGATAAAAACTGCGCACAAAGTGCATAGTGATAATTGCGTGACTGTGCAAAGAGTTGTGCAAAAATGCATGATTAATGTTGTTTTTTGGCTGGTGTGAGTGAAGCAAATCTACCAGCCGCTTGCATATTTCACCAGCATATGGCCGGTGGCGGGTGCTAATTTTGTGCTCTGACGAGACGTTTAAGATGTTATTTCAAAGTTGGCTTCAGACAGCCATTCAGAGGCGGGGGAGTTGGGATACGTCTGAGGGATGCGTGCACAATGAAGTCTGACACTCGGAGAGTCGGGGACAAAACAAGGAGCCCACCGCCATCCTATTTTTAAACTCCAGGACAGGAGCTAACTCTAAAGAAACACTGTAAAAAGTGAGTGTGTAAGTGCGTGCGCGTGTGTACCTTTATGTATGTGTATGTGTCTGCAAGGGTTGAATGGTGGTCCCTTTCCTCTGCACTGCTCCGAGAGTAATCAAGTTTCTGAGCAATCTTCATTACGAGGGAGCACTCTGCCTTATTGAGATTCAGGGAAAGGGACGTTTGCCAGCGTACCAAAAATGGATTTATTGATTGCACTTAATGCAATAAGGGCGGGGCTGGATCCAGTGCAACAATTTCATTAGACGTTTCTTTACAGTGCATTTATAGCTGGGAGGCTGGGAGAGGTGGGAGAGGGGAGGAGGTTGTAGGATGAGGGAGGAGGTGGTGGTGGGAGGAGGAGGTAGTGGGAGGAGGAGGTGGGAGAGGGGAGGAGGTGGTAAGAAAAGGGAGGAGGTGGTGGAACGAGAGATGAGGTGGTGGAAGGAGGGTTGAGGAGGTGGGAGGAGGAGGAGGTAGGGGTTGGTATGGTTGGGGGGGTGGTTGAGGGAGTGAGAGAGGCGATGGGGGGTGAGAGGGGTTAGGAGGTGGGAAGTGGGGGAGTGGGAGGGGTGAGGAGGTGGAAGGAAGGACTGCAGGTGGATCACTGTACATATGTGTATTTGAAAAGCCAATGCACACTCCAGTACACCAATCACAACACTTCTGTGGAGACGACCAAAGTGAACACCTGTCCAATTATAACTCGTCTATTGATCTGGATCAATGTACGGTATTTTCCAATTATATTGCAGGGTGATTCCCTCCAACAATAAATTAAAGTTTATTGTTCACTTTTTTTTCACTCAACTTTTTTTTTAAAATCTGCTCCACACCTGCTGAGGTCTTTGTTGTCATGCCAACACCAAAGCATGTGTTCCAGCTGTTTGTAAGCAACCCCCCCCCCCCACACACACACCTCCCTCCCCCCTTTATCCCTTTCACCCCCCCCCCCCCCTCCCCTTCCTGATGCTTTCAGCCTAACCAGAGGAACCCTATTGACACTGTTAACCCACCTCCCATTCACACACACACACACACTCTCTCACACACACACACACACACACACACACACACACACACACACACACACACACACACACACACACACACACACACAAACACACCCAGTCCCTTCGGTGACCCTGTACAGATTGACTGGGGGTAATAAATGGCGTGCGTGTCTTTCTGGAGGCCATGTTGACTTCCCATTCACTCCCTGACACCTGTGCAAAGACAAGAAGTCCAAACCGCTCCCCCCCCCCCCCCCCCCCCCCCCCACTACATCACAATGGGCCGGTCCTGGGTGGGGCAGCCCAGGACCCCTACAGGCCCTTGTGTGACAGGAATGACCCTGCACGTGTGTTTGGAGTCCATAGAAACCATAAACCATGAAGAGGTAAACAGCACCGCGGGATCGCGGACGACGTAGGGGCACTCTGGGACAAACGGGGGAGATTGAGGACCAGGACCAGAGGACCAGGATTGAAAGCATTGAACGGTGATCTATGGGCCAGGGTACACAGAAGTCCTTAATAATTATATAAATATAATATATAACTATAATTATTTTGTTGGGCAGCCATGTTAGATTCCGATGGGCAGTACTATTCTACGTGTCGTTCCCTCTTCAACCCACCTTCCGGTCGCTCTCCACTGGTCTGTCCGTAAAGATACAAAAGCACATGAACATAATAAAAAAATGAATGATGCTTACATTTTGAAAGAAACACTGTCCCCAGGGGCATTGGTTTCCGTGCAGAGCGTTTTAAAGATATGGTGGTGGGAGGGGGGGTGGCAGGACGAGATTAATGCTCAGTGTTACAACTTCCCAAGTCAGGAAGTCCTGAATCACAACAAGAAACTGGGGATTTTTCCTTTCTTTTTTTCCCCTCTTCCAGCTGCAGTGATTGAATTAAAATAACAAAAGGAGGGGCCTCTAAACAGTCACACAGACATCCACAGGTCAGGCTCTGTATGGGCGGCCATGTTCCCCTGGCCGGCCGGTCCTCAACGTACACACATATGGTCCCCCCTGCGTGCGGAGAGGCATCACAGCTTTAAAGTCTGACAGCAAACGTCAAACTAGGGGTGAAGGTGACCAGCTGTGGGACGACTGCTTGGAGAAGGCACATTATGAACACTGTGGTGACAACTAGTTCACAGAGAGGAGAGGGCCAGGCCAGGCCTGAGTCCCTAGACCACTGGTCCTTAAGAGACAAAATGGTCCCACACACGATTCCACCAGTCAGTGGGTAACACAATATTGTATTTCCTTTGTTAGTATATTAGTTCATATTATAAGACTGTGTAATGTGCATGTTCTCTATTATATCTGGAATAAACGGAAATAAACACAAAAGTCACCGGACACACAGGATTATTACTGTACCTCTATACTTATTATTACTGTACTTCTATAGTACTCATTAGTATTGTACTTCTATAGGACTTAATATTAATGTACCTCTATAATACGTATTATTACTGTACTACACATGTAGTACTTTATATTACTATACTTCTTCAGTACTTATTATTACAGTAAGGTTAACGTAGGAATAGGATTGCATAGCGTAAAGGACAACAAAGTCGAGGGAAGTACAGTAGGGGTGAAGTTGAGCAGAATAGAGTATAGTAGAGCGTGGGGAATAGGTGAGTAGAGCAGAATAGCAGAGTTACAATAAAATAGTAATAGTAAAGTAGGCCTGTTCTTGTTCTTTTTAATCTCTGAATGTATGGATTCATGGATTAAGCAGCAGCAGCAACAGTTGTAGCTGCTCTGTGTGATTTAATATCCAGCGGCGTAATGAATCACGCTTAGAAAAACACAAACGGCCACAACTTCAGGAAATCGATGGCTAGGATTTAGCATCGATGGATTGCAACGCGTTTAACTCAAACGTACGTAGTATTGACGTCTGGCTATTTTCAATTAACTCGGAGGACCCGGGTCGGGTAGGGGGCGGGGGGGGGCGGTCTGCGTCTGCTCCCCTGACTCACCATGCCTGACGAGGCTGCTGAGGATGTATTGACCTGTACTTGACATACCCGAGACTTAGTGCTGAGTCAATGCACTGCCTTGCAAGCCGGAAGTACCACTGATGGATTGCTTTTCCTTTACAGGGGACAAGCAACGCAGCAGTCAGACCCAGCTGTGTCTTGCGTTGGTAATGTGATGCATTTCAGTAAGGATCGTTCAGGGTTTGTGCGACAGTCGTGTGGAGTGGCTTCTGGTCACTGCTTACTGTCAAAAATGTCAGCACCAGCAATGTTCTTATTGGTTGAAATGAAAGGCCCGCCCTCTTGGACTTGTCTGTTATAGAGGAAGTTAAAGTGATTAGATTGATGAGAGTGATCAAGGTTAAATTAGTTTTAAGAAAAGTCAGCCAATAGGGTTTGTCCGAGTCATGCTGTCTTCAGCATGCCTGCGAGTAGTTTTCAGTTGGTCTGACGGCCCACAGTCTCCACGCAGCTTGTCTGATTGGACGGTATACATTAAATAAACTAAAGATTGTCCAATCAACGCCTGCCAGAGACCTCCAAGAGTGCTGACAGTGGGCAGGCTTAGCAACAGGATTTAACACCAACCGGCTCTGACACGAGCACAACCGTAATCACTGAAAACATAACAATGGATGAACAACAATAAATGATTAATGTGTTCTTATCAACATGGGGATGGGGAAAAGGAGGCAAAGGTCTGTTTAAACGGCAGGTCCTTCCTGTCAGTAAACGCTGCATGCTATTTAACACCAAGCAGCCTACAGCTAGGTTTAGCATATCTATACTGATATAGACAAAAACTAAATGGGGCCGTCTGGCACCAAAGATATCAGGCATCCACACGTTAAAGTATATAGTGGACTCCACTCAACTTCTGTAATGTAACTAGCTCAGCACAAAGCTGTTTTACATCCATTGGCAAAAGAAAACAAAGACAGAAAAAGCAATCTGAAATCCATAAATCTAACCAGCTGGACACTTCTGCTCTGTTGAATTTCATGAATTTCAATGTATCTCCCCTGCCAGACAGACAGAGAGAGAGACAGCAAGAGAGAGACAGAGACAGAGAGAGAGAGAGACTGATAGACACAGAGAGCGAGAGTGAGAGCGAGCGAGAGCGAGAGCAAGAGAGAGAGAGCGAGACCGAGAGAAAGAGAGAGAGGGAGAAAGAGAGAGAGGGAGTCATGTGCACTTGAGTGTGAAACAAGCGGCTAAACTGCATCTTTTAATATCAGCTGTAAAACCAGAGGGCTGACAGGGAGATCACACACTACACTGCTCTAGGAGAGCTTCCTCTGGTCTACCCCCACCACCCTGGTCCTGCTCTACACCTCCATCTCTCTGGTCTCTCCTCATCTTCCTCCCCCTCTCTCCATCTCTCTGGTCTCTTCATCTCTCTCCATCTCTCTGGTCTCCCCATCATCTTCCTCCCCTTTCTCCATCTCTCCCCCTCTCTGTTGTCTCTCCTCATCTTCCTCCCCCTCTCTCCATCTCTCTGGTCTTTCTCAATCTCTCGGATCCGGGTCTCCCATCATTTATTTCAATCTGTACCTCTCCATCTCGTTTCTTCCCAGCACGCATGTAAGCACAGCTGAGTGAGAGAGAGAGAGAAATAAATATATAAAATATAAATATAAATTCCTTTTAGATACTATTTCCCTGGCTCAAAATATTAGACTCCGTTATAGAAACCATTTCCCTTTATGGTTGCGAGGTCTGGGGTCCACTTGCCAACCAAGATTTTACAAAATGAGACAAACACCAAATTGAGACTCTGCATGCAGAGGTCTGCAAATCCATTCTCCACATGCAACGGAAAACACCAAATAATACATGTAGAGCCGAATTAGGACGACCCCCACTAATTATCAAAATTCAAAAGAGAGCATTTCAATTTCATAATCACCTGAAAGAAAGTGACCCTGACATGCTCCATAACAAAGCCCTCACCTACAGAGAGACTCTGGAGAGATGCCCCCCTCAGCCAGCTGGTTCTAGGACTCTGTTCACAAACACAAGCAGAGCCACCAGACACAAACCCCCCTAGGACTAAACCAAATTATAAGAAAACAAAAAGAAAACTATTTGACATATTGGAAAGAATCAACCAAAAACCAGAGCAAACTGGAACGCTAATTGGCCCTAAACAGACAATACACAGTGGCAGACTACCTGAGCACCGTGACTGACTAAAGAAAATCCTTGACTATGTACAGACTCAGTGAGCACAGCTTCGCCATCGAGAGAGGCAGACCTGGCTCCCAAGAGAAGACTGTGCATCCACTGCACAAAAAAAACTGAGGTGGAAACCCGAGCTGCACTTTTTAACTACCTGCCAACTGTACCAAGACATCAGAGACACACACTTCCCACAGATTACAAACACCCAAAACAACTTTAAAACATGTCTAATAACGCTGTGATGGGAAAAGTACGTCCAGTGGAATAAAACCACTTGAAAGACTGTCAGACGGTGTGTATTACTGCACTGTGCTGATCTCTGTACATACATATACTGTACATACAAACACCAAAGAACCCTTTAAATACATTCATACAATTATATCTGTATCTTCTGTTTTTATTTTAATATTTTAAGTTATTTAAGTTAAGTCCCTTTTTTTTTTACTTCACTCTTGCTTTGGCAATGTAAACATATGCTTCCCATGCTAATAATCCCATGCCCCTTCAAATTGAATTGAATTAAATTGAGAGAGCCAGAGAGAGAGATGGAGAGAGAGAGAGAGAGAGAGAGAGAGAGAGAGAGAGAGAGAGAGAGAGAGAGAGAGAGAGAGAGAGAGAGAAAATTAATGATGAATGAAATAACAAATGTCTACCACCTCAGCCCCAGTTGTTTTTTCTCTCCATATTTGGAAAGTTATTTTGCAGATTTAAGGGCTCTGTTACTGTGTGTGTGTGTGTGTGTCTTATATGTGGTGATTCTAGGTCACCAGCCACTAAGACTACCTGACTTGAAGGCACATGACCCCCTCCCACCCTCCTTCCCAACACCCAACCTTTGACCTCCAGTAGTAGGCGATTCCTCACTTCATCTTCTACACGTTTCCTCTCTGTCTCTCACACACACACACACGCACATGCACACACAGACACACACACACACACAACACATACCTCGATTGAAGACGTTCACCTAACAAAATAGACAGTTGTCTCTTTGAACTGACTTCATACAAAAAGACTACTTCTGTTTAAAGTCAACTGCTAGTTTTAGCTTAATGTATGATTGCTTTTTGACATAATTTTTTTCATGAATGTTTAGTGGGATTTAAAGTTGAATTCCCCCAGGAATTCCTCCAATTCTGCCCACCCTGCAGCACCTTTGCCTTTTAAACCATAAAACGAGCCGAGTCTGCATCAGACCACCGGGATATTATTGAAATATCTCTGACTTATTACATTTCCTCCGGGGCCGGGCACAGTATCACTTTCACCTTTTCAGAGGAGCGAGAGAGAGGCTGCAAGAATCTGAGAAATCCCTCTCTGTCTCTCTGCTTATCTCCCCCCTCCATCTGCACCCCGGGCCCAGGCAGGGAGAGAGGAGCACACGACAGGTTTTAAAGTAGCTACGACAAAACAGTTTCCCAGAGTCGAGAGTGTAGCCCGGGGGAGAGGTTCACACTGTGGCAACGCACCGAGGGTTTATACAGGAACAACAACACACAAAACACACACATGGGGGGGGGGGGGGGGGGGGGGGACAAGAGGGGACTTGCAACGGTGGCTCACAGCTACAAAAAGAGATCTTACTTTCAACTTGTGGAAATACCTACAAGATGAATCATTGTGAATTCACTTCCAGAGGCAAATCCTGTGTGTGTGCATGTCTGTGTCTGTGTCTGTGTGCGTGGGTATGTTTCTGCGTATCTGTGTGTGTGTGTGTGTGTGTGTGTGTGTGTGTGTGTGTGTGTGTGTATGCATGCGTCATAGTTTTTTTTGACTTTGTGTGTGTGTGTGTGTGTGCGCGACTGTGTGTGTACAGCTGTGTGTTTTCTTACACCGACGGCACCTTGGTAAAGCGACTCTCTCTAGATTAGATTAATTCCTGCCAATCACAGAAAACTGACTCACAGCCAATCACAGCAGCCTGACCCAACTATCATGTCGTAATAAATAAATACATAAAAACCTGACTGTAGGGACCAGAGAGAAAGAGAGGGAGAGGGGGAGGGATTAATAGGGAGAGGGAGAGATAGAAGGAGGGGACAGAAAGAGATAGATGGAAAGAGAGATTGGGGGATACAGAGTAAGAGAGGGGGGGGACAAAGAGAGAGAGAGAGAGAGAGAGAGAGAGAGAGAGAGAGAGAGAGAGAGGGAAAGAGAAAGAAAGAAAGAGAGAGAGAGAGAAAGAAAGAAAGAGAGAGAGAGAAAGAAAGAGAGAGAGACAGAGACCGAGAGAGTAAGAGAGGGGGGGACAAAGAACGAGAGAGAGCGCGAGAGAGAGAGAGAGAGAGAGAGGGAGAGGGAGCGAGAGGGAGGGAAAGCGAAAGAAAGAGAGGGAGAAAGAGCGGGAGGAGTGATTGAGAAAGGATGGTATTGTTCCTGTGGAGCAGCCGTGACACAGGTATTCTGCTCCATAAGGGAGAGCATTGTTTGCTGCGAACACGTACTGGCACCTCCTGCACCAGGAGGAGGAGAAACCACAGGCACCTGTTCTGACGAGGGCCTCGCTATGTGCCCTTAGGAAACATCTGGCACCCTGACAAGTCCTATGTTTCTGGAAAGCGACGTTGATGTTCGCTGACATAAGTGTTGGGAATGTGAAGGCCGCGTGCCAGTTGGGTTTTTTATACTTCATAGCTGCTGTTCATGCTCTATCACTGGTGGCCATACTGTGTATAAAAAACAGGATTTGTGTGTTTTGATATACAGTGTTCAGGTACTCACTACTCAACATTGTGTTCATTTGGTAATCTAACTTACATTTTATAGTTGTATAAACTTTAAAACTGCGTTTTATGAGTCAATTCAATGTAAGCATCCGCAATATGACTGAATAGTATTTAAAAAGATGCCAAACTAAGAATTAACAGGAGATCTGTCTTTAAGTCCATAGACATGCCCTTCCTGCAACACAACATCCAAACAAACCCCCCCCCGCTGTTACACAGCGACTCAGCAGCAAAGTGACAGTTGAAACCATATGAGGGAGGGAGTACATACACAGTGAGGATTTACCGCTCCCTATAGCCCATCTCCTACTGGTACATCGGGACCCCCGGTTGCCAGTGTTTCCATTAATGCGCGCCATTCATCCCGGCTCTCTCCACAGGAGCCCGGGGGAAAAGGCAGTTACAGTGGCATTGATTCATCCACTCTGGGGCCTCTGCAGAGAAAGGCCTCGAGGTCCTCGGAGAGCCCGCGAGCCGTGATTTAATTACGGGCAGCAGAGAGATGAAGTCGTCTCCATGGGCTGGGCTGACAGCGTCCATTCTTCTTGTGAATAGCAAAGAAGGCCCCGACACTAAAGTGTGTTCCTGATCGCTGAGGAGCTGATATGGCGGGAGTGTTTTAGTTAGGGGTAAGGGGGGGAGTGACTGATCTTAAGTCTTAAAGGGACCCTATTTTACTATGTGAGTGTGATGAGCCATTACAAGCCATTTCAAAATTGTGATGTCACTCCCCTCTAGTGACATCACAAGTGGGAGTGTACACCCAGATGTACGGTGACTAGATTAGTCTACTAATCTACCCAGTGGACTGTACCAGTTGGTAGGCTTATCTATCCATCATACATCTGGGTGGACACTCCCACTCGTGATGTCACACCTGGTGGTAAAATAGAGGCCCTTTGAAGATGCAGCCCTCTTGGTCGATTTGGACTGCTGCCGGCATCGCCCTCTCTTCAATGGTACCATTTACTGTTGAAGTCATTTAGCAGACACCTTCATCCAAAGTGACTTACAGAGAGTTCAGATACACTCGTGCAGTGCCCTTTCAAAACGTGCATGTTCGTAATGGGCCTCCGGTATCGCTGCTTGCAACTTTCTCGAGAACTGCTCATCCAAAGAACTTCACACTTGATACTGCGCTTCCTTGGGTCCTCAGCAATACACCTGCCTGTGAAATCGATTGGATGAACAGTCGTCGAGAAAATTGAAGGACAGACATACAGAGACTCCTCTAGATAGAGGGGGATGATGTCATTATGGTGTGGGTGGGGGGTAGGATAGTGTTGTGGCTAGGGTGTATAACTCCCAGCTGAAGGGTACTGGGTTCAAAGCCTACAGGCTAGGCTGCGTACATTGGGAATCTAACACCTTAGTCACTACACCACCCTGTATCCAACCTCCTGATAGGCTGAACGCCTAGTTTGAGGTGTCAAGGATAACACAAAGGACCCCTTACTGGGTAGCTCCTGCCTGTTGCTGAATCCTGCCTCTCAACAACCGCGCTCTTCCCATGGAAAAATAAATACACAGGAGTCCTGACATCTTCCAGAACCTGACCTCTGAGAAGCACAGCCTCGGGGACAGGAGAGAGAGAGAGCCGAGGCTGAGCCCCTCCTCACTCATCGGTGAGACAGTAACCAGGGTTTATTGTATAAACACAACCCCAGTCACGCCAGATACCACACATCAACACACCAGAGGCCGCATACCACCGCCTTGTCTCTCAAGTGATTTCACCTCCAGCGAGCGCTCGGCCAGCTCCCGCCAGAGTTTGTGTCTTTCGCGAGGCACTTTGTCTCGCCTCTTTACGAGCGGGACAGAACAGGACCACACACACACACACACACAGGTTCAGTTGATTGTGTTCCGGTGGTTGCCATGGTGTGTGTTTTTTCAAACGGCGGTCTGAGGGGATATAAGATGGCTCCTGTTGTCTAACGCTAATGAATAGACGCCCTTGGTCTTTTTAGTTCTTTTAGACAGTCTTTGTAGTTCACCCCCCCCCCCTCCCCGCTTGGGAAAGGCTGTCCTCTTGTTTGAACTCATCTCTAGGCTGGGAGCAAATCCAGGTTTAATGCCAGTGCTTTGGTCAAGGGCAGCGGCAAAAGTATTCATTTGTATTCAACAAGCATTGTGTTGTGGGAGGACATACCAAACAAAACACTCTTATCTCCAGCCTGAGAAACAGTAGCACTCTGTCATTGTTGCTCTGGTAGCTATTAACTCTCGCTTTGGCTAATGACATCACATTTGTAATTACAGCAGAAATCATTATGGCCGTGTACGGACAACAGGGATGAGAGCGCTAACAGATTTAACTTCTCATTAGGTATTCAGAGGGACAGGATTAAAATAAAAGATTAAGTGTCTGAATGAAGCCAAGCATGTACATTTCTGCTAAGCCCCATCACAGACGCAAAACACAGACTTAATATCACAACTTGTGAGGAATCGCAGAGGTCAGGCTTTGCTTTCCTTGGTTGGACCAGGTACTAAATTCACTTGACTTTAACGACTACACATGCCGCCTGCCAGGCCCTAGCTGTGTGGTCATGAATAACACCCCATGATTTGGGGCGGTGTTTTATGGGTATTACATAACTAAACTACTGTGCACTTATTATGAGATTTCTTCTTTGCTAAGAAATAGTGAATTACAGTATGGATTGTATGTGGGTGAATCTACACCACATACAGGCCTTTTGCCAGGCGGATCCAACCCATGAACGTCGCCACACCACTGGCTGGTTTTGTTCTGGTGAAGTTGTAAATGGCCATTGTGTTTTGTACTTCCTTTGGTTTGCTTTGTGGCTTGTGTTTGTTTTACAACCATGCTATACAACTATCCACTTCCACCACAAGCGTTGTACCGCCTAGACTTTGGGGACCCAACTATTCAAGAAGCATAATTACATTGTTGTCATATCTCAGGATTTCTGCACTGTGTTATGCTGCCGCAACGCAGAATCATTTTGGTATTTTTCCTCAGGAAGCTCGTCGCCGGCCTCTCTTGAAGCTAACGCAGCACGTCTGTCCAGCCAGAAGACTCCAGGACTTGTCCTTGTGGGGTTGGACTAATGGAGCCTCCTGAGTTGGTTAATTAAAGCAAAGCTATTTGTTGTTTTTGTGCCGCAAGGTCAGTCTGTCCAGAAAAGAACATTTTTCTACATAAACTAAAAGTATAATGCCTGTTTAGTATTATTTAGTACCTAATTAAACCAAGGCACAAACTCCCCATTCCCTTGCAGAAAGCAACGAGAGAGAAAGAGAGACAGCTACAAAAGGAGAAAGGAGATAACATATTTGCATAAAGCCAGCAAGTTATTCAACAAGCGCCTACAAGACCGGTCTCAGGTTCATCGTGTCCTCTTCCCAGAGGCCTGCAGGATTTCTGCTAATCTATTATATCATTAGTATCAGGTCTACCAGTGTCATGTGAATGAGTTCTTTCGTGATGACAATAAGGTTTTCAAAATGAGCAGCCTGGGGAAATTCCACGCTCCAGTAATAACACAGCAAATTGCGAGTTAACAGCGATCTGCAGGATTTAAATAAATAAACGTGCAGTGGGTTTCGTATAGGTTGGGAAATGGTGCCAACAGGCTGAGCAGGCAAAACAGTCTATTCTCCTCAGTGTGTTTAATTAAACTGTTGACGAGAAGTTAGATTAGCACATGAGCGTTAGAATATGTTAAATGGTATGGTAATGGTAGGAGTGCTGCATCTGGAACGGCAGAGATTGAAACATTGGCATTAAACCAAGGCCAATATTTTCAGACTTGTAAATAAACATCAAGGACTTGACAGAGTGACGCTTTGCACTGACCGAACCCACACATGACTGATGAACATCAACCGACAATAACATAGAAGATAATAGTAATTAATAGAATAGTTAAATAGGATTAGGCCTTTTAGGATTATGTGGTGGGCTTTTGTTTCTAGCAATAAAAAGACATGGGGACAGTGGGAAAACATGAAACGGATTATAAATAAAAGAGTACATCGATTTCTACTCCGGTGGCAGTTTGGTAAACATTTCTCACACGTGTTTGAATTCCAGGTTGGCTTATGTATAATTAAAGGCACGTACCTCTCGGCCATAATTAGAAACACAGGGCTGGAAACAGATAAAATGAGCGGTGCAGCGGTCTGTCTTCACAGCAGCTCAGCATAATGTAATAAAAACAGTTGAAATTAAAAACTAACAAACTGACAGGTGCTCTCTGGGCCGTTTGCTCATGAGCTGGAAATACAACATTTCCTCTGAGAGTTGGAGGGGTTTTTATCTATTGGAACCATGTGTGTGTGTATGTGTGTGGAGGGTCTGTTTCTTATTATATGTAATGGCTGCCAGTGTGAACTTGGCTGCGGTTACTCACTCTAGTGGCGGTTGGAAGAATTCCCCCTGGATGGTTGGACAACATGGCCCTGGGAGGCCCATTGGATCGACACTAGCTGGGGTGCAGCGTTCTGCCGTACAGCAGCAGCCCAGCAACTATTTGCTGAAGCTTAATACTCTCACACACAAGCTACCATTCCTGACAATGTCCAGGTTTTTAGAAGGCCTCTATCAATGTCGGCCCATATAATGCTTTGCAAAATGGATTTAGCTAGAAATGAGAAATTTAAAAAAATACATATTGGCCACTATGTTTGAACTTGTGTCGTTCATGTCGTGTTTTGCCCAAGTGCTTTATTATAATATCCACACGAACAACAAGGTGTCACATGAATGTGGTCATCCCAGGTACTGCGATATAAGTTGCTATATTTGGGCAGGCGTAAATTCTCCAAAAAGAGTCGGTAGTTAGGAGGTTAACTCCCTTTCACTCTGGAGGAGGTGGAGGACGAAGGGGTAGCGAAGACATTCCATGCCCACAGAAGGTTTGCAGGATGTGGGATGACTGCAGGGCCAAGGTCTTCACAACCTCCAGGCCAACGCAAGGGAGGACCAGCAACTAGGGTGCAAAATGTACTTTTTTGTCCACTGGCCAAATAGCTAGTGTGAATGTTCCAATTTTACCAGCCACTCAATAGATTACTGTTTTTTTTATTTCTGTTTTTTGGCTGGTGAGTGAAGCAAATGTACCAGCCGCTTGGATATTTTACCACCATTTGGCTGGTGGCTGGTGCTAATTTTGTGCTTTGCCAGCAGCACTTCCTGGGTCAAAGGTCAGGATGTGTCAGGAGGAGCAGGATCTCCAGGAGTGACAGGTTCAGGCAGTTTCTTCATAGGAGGGGGTGTTCCCATGGTGACCATGGCAAGACATTGTCCAGGAGATGGACACATGGGGAGGTATAGACAAGTCTGTTCAGGGTTGGACCATTGGGGCGGTCTACTTTGGACTTTGCCTGTCAAAGTGTCAATGGAGACAACTTCCCTATTCTATCTGTTCATGATGTGTGACTTCTTCACAGAATACTATCATAAATATTAAAGAAATATTTGTCATCCGACTCAAGGGCCCCAATTTTACCACCAGGTGAAAAAAATCTATCCACTGGTGACATCACAAAAGGGAGTAACCAGTGCTAACCAGTGTATTGAGTGGGTGGGTGGGGGGGTGTCAGACGGCTCTAAAAACTGTGGGATCAGCTCGATGGATGACGCTTGCTCTGACTCCTAAGTGCTAAGCCTGGTGTTGAACTTCAGGCCTGTGGCTGCTCATTACGGCCCAGCACAGAGCACCACTGGGGCTGGTTTTACGACATCTCCTGGGGAAGCCATGAGAAATGCTTGTGGCCGATGCTGCTACAAGATATCCAGTCACGCCCTGAGAGAAACTCTGATACTGGAGGCTAGCTGAAGCTAAATCCCAATGATCAATTTAAAATGTAGTGCATAATAAAGTGCAACGACATCCAGATGGTTCAAAGGTGCCTGAATTGGATACTGAGGAAGACACAAGCGCGAAGCCTTCGTCAAAGTCGGATTGGACTGCATGAGGGGGTGTGACGCTGGCTAGTGTTTTAGGGGGACCCAACTGACTTCTAAAATGTGCATAAAACTGTCAACCTTAAGGGAGAGGTCACAAATACAAAAATGTCTGTCGGAAATAACATTTAAGTGATCATGATTTATTTTAAGGTCCTTTTCTCGATCCAAAATGGAGGCACTGGATACAGGTACCTGTTATGAGCAACCAATTGACTTCTGAAATGTACATACAAAAGTGGGGGCAGTTCCTTTGGAAATAACATTTAAATGATCATGATCTAGTTCCTTCCTCTCCCTCGACCCAAAATGTGGGTACAGCAGTTATGGTGCGACTAGCCCTGCCCTACTGACCCCTGTGTTCCATGTCTCACGCCATTGGTTCTGCTGAATGAAGTACACCTGTTAATCATTAGCAAGCTAACTTAATGAAGAGTATGCGCGCCTATCTCTATTGCTCTCTCGCTACCACTCCCTCTCTCTCTCTCTCTCTCTCTCCCCCTCTTTCTCTCCCTCTCTCTCTCTCGCTCTCTCTCTCTCTCTCTCTCTCTCTCTCTCTCTCTCTCTCTCTCTCTCTCTCTCTCTGTAACCAGCCCTGTTCCTTATCACCACTGAGTGCCTAAGCCCGGCATGTAAACACTGAGTCACCCACCACTGAATTCTTTGACCTTCAATCACGACCAACACGAGTCATCTAAACTTCATTTACCTCACCAACACCATCATGTACACCTAAGAGGGGGGGGGGGGGGGGGGGGTTAGTCAATGAGCGGAAGGGCAGCCGCTGCTAATTGGGTCATCGCTTCAAATCAAACACTGTGTACATAACACACACAGCAGAAAAGGTGTAAGGAGGTCAGTGGGTACAATTAGCCTCCCAAGGCACAGAAACACGGCTCTCCTTTACTGCCAACCATCAGGTCAGAGGTATGAGTACACACACAGAAAATAATCTGAATCTGATGTTTAAAAACCCGGGTGTCAACAGTGTCATTAAGGATATGGCTTTGTTTGTGCTGTAGCATTCAGATATCAGTCCGTTCCCGGGGCTCCCTCTCGTACTTCCAATCCGGGTTTTACTTCAGGCTTTTAGAGAGTAGCGCCACAATAAAAGTCCAGGCTGGTTGTATTTTATTTTCTTCACTAACGGGCCTGCAGAAGCTCAGTAGCAAGTCATAAACCAGGTTTCCAGTGTGTGAACCCTCAGCACCTCAGAAGGTTTCTAAGGTGCTCGAAAGCGACCAAACCCCATCACTACCTGATGGGCCGGAGGTCGGCTTGCATGGCAGATGTTGGCGTATGAATATATAAGAATAAGAGTTTCAAAAAGATACACATTTAAAATACATACAAAAATTGTACATTTCATGAGAACACAAAATGTAAATGTGTTGACAGTTGAAGTAAGCATTTTAATGACCGCATATGTTAGATACAACATTGACATTATATATGACTGACAGTGTACGTCAAATAAAAGAGTAATGTTGTGTTGAATGTGAAGAGGTGAACGTGTGAATAGGTGAGAGTGTGAATAGGTGAATGCGTGATGCACTGAATGCTAAAGCTCTGTGAGAGGCGGCACAAACACTCTATAAATGCAGTCCCTTTACAAAGAGGAAAGCTAGGAAGCTAGATTCAACAATTCAGCTAATCCAAGCTGCCAACCACACTGCCTGGCCTCTCTGTAGCAGTGTGCAGCAGAGCCCTACCCAACGCTCTCCATGTTACTTCATCTTCTATTGTCGGCCATGGTTGACTTCTTCTGTTCCCCTGCTCAATGCTCTCCTCTCTGACTCAGTCAGAGGGCAAGAGTCCTTTGTGTGTGACTTGCCACATGGAACAAGTAACAATAAGAAAGTGTGTGTGTGTGTGTGTGTGTGTGTGTGTGTGTGTGTGTGTGTGTGTGTGTGTGTGTGTGTGTGTGTGTGTGTGTGTGTGTGTGTGCACATGTGGTTAAAAACTAAACTAGAAGTGTGTGTGTGTGTGTGTGTGTGTGTGAGAGAGTATGGGTGTTGTGGTGTCAGGTCAGCAACTGGTTGTTGAGACCTGTGGCTGCAGATTCCAGTGTGTGTGTGTGTGTGTGTGTGTGTGTGTGTGTGTACACATGCATAATAACAGTGGTGGCAGACAGGGGGAGGGTCGGGTCCTTTATATTTCTCGGGATCTCAGCCCTTCACATATCTTATTATATATTATATATCTTAATATATATTATATATCTTATTATATATTAAATGATATATCTTATTATATATTATATTAGATATCTTATTTACACCCTCTCCTCCATTCTTTAACCTGTCTGCCAGCGCACCTGTGTCCACACACACACACACACACACGTATCTGTTAAGACCCCGCTTGGCAACAGGTAGCAATTTGCTGTGTGTGTGTGTTTGACTTCAATGTGTTTTCCAATGTGGCTGTGTTTGATGTCTGGGGGGGATAAAAGAACTTGCACCCGCATGCGTCGAACACAACAGCCCTCAGAGATCTCAGGAAACTACAACATCAATCATAACTCCCCCCCCCCCCCCCCCCCCCCCCCCCCCACAACGCTGGGCACTTCAGCCTAACTTCAGGGTCACAGACGCAGAGATTCAATGGAGAGAAAATACACTGAAGAGACGACACACGAGTCACAAGCGAGGCGGGGACAGCGCGACATGAGTTGTGTGCGCTGACGGGCTGGTGGCTAATTGCGTCAGTGTATAACTGTCAATCTTTGGGGCTGGGATAACGACAGATGAGGTGTTGTGTTGTTTTTAATGAATGTCTTAACGACGGCGATGCACCGGCATCGAATATCAAACCCCTGGTCCTGGGCTTCTACCGAGCGAGGGGGAAATGATGAATGATTGACAGCCGCGCAGGGCCGTTCATTAGGGGCTGAGAACAGGAGACAGCGTATTGTCGGTCGTGCGCTGACACGTGAAGGCCTACACATCAAGCCGTGAATGGGATGAAGGAATTTGAGAAATGTCTTAAAAGTCAACAGAGGTGCTGATATCCCTCCCGAAGGCCTCTCAGGTTTCACGGTTAACTTGAGTTACTCATTGAAGGGAAATCTAATCCAGTGAGGGCTACCTGGTCCTTCTCTGCTTGGTTAGCTGGTCTTTCGCCAGGTAGGTGGCTACGTCCAAAATCATTAGCTGGGTTTAACTTTTTTAAAGCCCATTTTGGTGCAAACATGAATAAGAGGTCAAAATATCACGATAGCAATCTGGGGACAGGGGGTCAAGAAAGTGAGGTCAAAGGTCGTAGATTGCGGGAGGCCCGGCAGTAATGGACCCTTAAGTGGCATGGAAACGGCTAAAGACAACACAAAAAAAAAAAACGGCTTCAAAACTTTATTTAAAAAGCTGTTATAATAGAGCTAAAGCCATCATACACCTGCTTCAAACAACAGTTTAAATAGAGCTAAAAACAACACAACACACCTGCCTTATAACCTGTTTCAAAACATTATTCATAAAACGTAAATACCTGTTGTAGTTTAAATACCCGCTTCATATTATGTTAGGTTAAGAAAATAACTGTTGCACAGTAAAAAGTAAAAAAGGAGTATGGAAATCTGATCTGGGGGTAGAATAGAAAGACGAGAGCAGAGACACAGAAGCCACTAGTTGTTCTGCAGCGGGCCACTATCCGACACCCATATTGTCTTGTAACGGGGCTACCAGCTAACACAAAACACGCTACAATGCACGCTGGCAGAGTTAAAAGGTTACAGACAGTGGGTGGGCCGCTTCAGTCTGTCATCGGCGAAACCAGGCGGAAACCAATGTGCCCATTGTAGCCCAAACAAGTCAGGGGCCGTAACAACAAGCCCCTCTCTCCCAGAGTATTGCTGGGTTCTGGGGTTTTTGATGGGAGTCATAAAGTAGGCTGTGGTTCGAGTAGCACAACCTTCATACAATACTATATATATATACAACGTTTTACACAGTCAGGAATTGAAGAATAGTATTGGTACAGGCTGTTTCTTCAGAGTACTACCTGAGTAGCAGAACTTTAATGCTGTCTGACTCTGAGGAGCTTAGATCAGTGGTTTCCAACCTTGGGGTTCCCCTGATGTGCACATGGGGTTGCAGGAGATTGCCATCATTAGCTTTAGATATTTCTTTTTTTTTTTAAGGTCTATACAACATGACTGTCTAAATGATTCATAGCCACCAGCAAACTACTACTAATCACTTAGTGTAGAGCGATGCGATTACGTTCACCGGGACATTGGTATTACCATCAGATGTTGATTGGGTAAAATCAATTTGTGTGGAAGCAGATGCACAAGAGTTAAAGTTGGGGTCGCAAACATTTTCAGAGCTAGAAATGGGGTCACGGGCCAAAAAATGTTGGGAACCACTGGCTTAGATGCTTACATGGACCTGTATTCCCTTTCTCTCTTCTGTCCCTCTCAAACTTTCTCCCTCTCTCCTCCGCTCCTCTTGCTCTCTCTCTATCTCCCTCTCCCCCTCTCTGTCTATCTTCCCCTATTCCTGTCCCTTCCTCCCTCTCTCTCTAATAATCTCCACGTCCCGTCCATCTCCCCCTTTCTGTTCCCCACTATCTACCTCTCCCCAACTTGCTCTCTCTCCCTCCATCCTTCTCTCTCTCGACCCCCCTTCTCCCCCTCTCTCTCTCGCCCCCCCTTCTCCCCCTCTCTGTTTCTCTCTCTCTGTCCCATTCTGTCGATCCCCCCTCTCTCGCATGGCCTCTCCTCTCTGTCTCTGTGTGATCAAGTGGGCTGCTCAGCGATGAGCACTTCATCAGCTAAGTGCTGCTTTCCTCCCAGCAGCCAGGTACTCCGCCTCCTACTCTACCGGCTACTGGATGCTAATGAGGACCTATTTGAGGCCAGGACTGCGTTTACTCTGTCCTTTCGGTATTACACAGCAGAGCGAAAGTTCGGAAAAATGCAAAGTAAGATTTGGATATATATAGAATCATTTATATTGTTTGTTTTTTGGTAGATTGACTGAATGGGAACTAATGAACTTTGCTTATATTCACATTTCATATTTATACTGTATGTTGAAATAAGTATAAACTACACAGTTTTGTAACAGGATCAGGATTTGTTTGCGTTCTCAGACGATCCTTCCAAAGTCCATGGCTTGGTTTCAGTGCATTCCTGGCCAAACATTTCACAAGTGTGGCATTTTTATGATGGACTGAAATCAATACATCGAAGCGGGTCCACTTAAAAACATCCATCAATCTTGTTGTCCCTGGGACGCAGCCAGGAGACGCCCCCATGGTTAGGGCTGGGCGACATAGAAAAATGTATTATCAAGATAATGATGGCGAATATTACACAATATCGATAAACATCACAATATGTTATGAATTCAAAATACCATTCTAAACAGTCTAACTGAGGGGTCTGTACATTGAAGTATATGGAAATGTAAAGTATGGTATCAGACTAAAACTAGTTTTCCTTTCTTCCTGACGTTTCAAACCTCATAGTTGATCATTTTAAGGGCATATCTTCACATGGCAATTCATTTAGACTATAAAACTGGGTATCACGATAAGTAGATATCTTCATTTCATGGCAATACAAAACTATTCAAAGACGATAAACGATAATATTGAATTACTGCGCAGCCCATGGTCTCAGTGTACCTGCCTCGCGAGACCGACGGGACTGAAGAAGGCACCGAGGCCATCTTCCAGGACACAGCTGTTTATCATGACTACAATCCAGCTTTGCCCACATCCCCCCCTTTCTCTGACAGGAAGCGACCTGCTTGATGGTATCAGGATAAAGGGGGCAGTCTAGTCTAGAGGTTAGGGTATTTGAAGGCTCTGGGTTTGAATCCCCAACGTCCTCAGTCTACCTTTAGGCATCCTTGAAGAAGATGCCCCCTAACCTCTACCTGCTCCTTAATGACAGGTAGCTGGGTTCACTGGTTTAGATAAAAGCCTCTGCTAAAATGACTAAACAGTAAATAGTAATGGTATCAAAAGGGCTGGGCAACATATCCATATTACATTGATATTGTGATACGAGACTAGATATCGTCTTACATTTTGGATATCCTAATATCATATGAATTGTCATTTACTGGTTCTAAAGGCTGCATTACAGTAAATTGCTGAAAAACATAAGAAAATACTTCAAAGAAAATACTACTTAATACTTCATTTGTCAAGTATTTCATTCACACAGGGGTATGCAAAAGTAGGCTTTACCATGTATGTATTTTTTACTATTTATTTATTGAATTCCCAGAAAACATGCCATATCGTGATGTATATCGTTATCGAGATATCGAGATACATATCGGGATATAAGATTTTGGCCATAGCGCCCAGCCCTACATCAAAGCATCATTTTTCCGCTGTCTAAAACATGAGGGCATGGTGTTGTTGGGGTGCAACATGTGTCTTCAGAGACGGACATGAACATCTGCATGGAGCTCAGAGAGAGGGGTGTCTTCTGGAGTGTAAAAGTAAACCCCCAGAGGGTAATCCTCCAAGATCGTAACCACTCACACACAGATCAGGAAACTAGAGCAGAGGACGGTAAGGTAGGTTTGTCAGCGTGCATGTAATACAATATAGTACACTCACATTACAACACTCACATTACAACACCTCAGCACAGACACCTCACCACACCACACATTGTAGTGCACAGATTGTTTGTGGACTCACAGCTGCAAACAATGATGCTGTAGGAGCCGTCTTATTAACCATCTGTTTCACAAGATGATTCATAACAGTAACACAAATCCACACTCGCCTACTTGTTGTGAACAACTTTCAACATTGACGACCGGGCGTCGAGATGGTGTTTCCAAACCAAGACAAAAAAATACAAGTGCAAACTCATCCATAGTGCAACTGCAATCAACTCCATGTTCTGCAGGTGATCACAGTAATTTTGCTATCAACAGAATTACCTGTATTGTAATCTATACTCAATACACATTGGGAGCCCTGCGCCTCCCCCTCAGCACGACCCCCCCCCCCCCCCCCCCCCCCCCAGGGCCAGCGAGGGGAGAAACGACTGTAGTCAGGTAAAATGACCCCTAATGCATCCTGAATGGAGTGGCTAACTTCACACAGTCAGGGTCATTAGGGAGACAAAAGGACAGGCCAAACAGAGAGAGGACCCGCCCCCACCCCACTCCCCTCCTCCCATTCCCTCACCTCCATCAACCACAACCCCCTCCACCACAACCCCCTCCCCCACAACAACCTCCCCCACAACGCCCTCCCCCACAGTCCCCTCCGGCAGCAGCTCTACTGCTCCACAGCACCCAGCCAGAGTCCTGGGGCCGGTTTCATCAGCGTTGCGTAAGTTCAAACGCAGTCTAGTTATAATGTAAGTGTTAACTAAACTCAAACAGTCTAGTTAAAACGCAAGTGTTAATTCAGTTCAAACGTAGCCTAGTTATAACGTAAGTGTTAACTCCGTCCAAACATAGTCTAGTTATAACGTTAGTGTTAACTAAGTCGGGGTTTACACATTACTAAACCAAAACGGGTTGCACCACACAAACTTCTTCAAACTAGTTCTTACGTAGCGCTGAGTAGTGACTAGATATTTACACCGACCCCTAAGCAGATGTCAATGGTTTAAATGGTGACAGTTGGTGAGAGAAAATAATCTGCAAAATAAAAAACAAGAATATCATTATGTGGGGAGGGTGGCTAGGACCGCGGCCCTCAGTGCACACTGCGCAGATTCCAACAGCGGCAGCCTGTTTCTCCAAAGGATACTGTGCCGGTTAAACTAAGCTATTCTAGTGTTCATGGGTATAACTAAACATACAGTCATTTCTGAAAATTGCAAATTAGGGTTTGTGAAAACGCTGGCATGACGTGATCCAGACACCAGCGGTCGGGGCGTGTGCAGGACAGAAACCATGAACTGAGTGAACACTGTTACAGTGTGGAGGAGGGACAGCGTTTTGAAAATGCAGCTGAAAACACTGGAGTGGGGACAAGATGACCTTGATGACGATGGTGACTTCGTGGGGTGAATGAGGCTATGGTTGCTATGATCAAGGTGTACAACGCAGCGTCGTCATGGTGCCAAACCAATCGTCTTAGTGGTGACTGGTGAATAGGATTGGGTTAGAGGTGTACTGAGGGCTTAACTCAGATGCTTTCATCTGCAGGGAACAACAAGAGGCTTTGGGATCCTGTTGGGGGGGGGGGGGGGGGGGGTGTATAAAGTGGCTGGGCGGGCGATGTGGAAAAATGTATTTTCACGATAGTGATGTGGAATTTTACACAATATTGATAAATATCACGATATGCTTGTGAAGTCAAAATACCATTCTAAACAGTCTAACTGAGGGTCATTACATTGAAGTATATGGAAGTGTAAAGTATGGTATCGGACTAAAACTAGTTTTCCTTTCTCACAGACGCTTCAAACCTCATTGATCATTTTAAGCACATATCTTCTCATGGTAACTCATTTCTATGAGAAAACCGGGTGTCACGATAACTTGATATCTTGATATATTCAAAGACAAACGATAATATTGAATTATTCGCCAGGCAGCCACAATTCAGACTTAAACAATAACCCCCACAACACTGTTCCTGAATGAAGACCGCCCACTTACAGTGACGGACCAAATCAAAGTACCAAAATAGCTTTCTCTGAATCTTTTTCCTTGGGGTCGTAGCGGCTTATCTTTGGTGACATTCCCGAGAGACGTAAAACAACAACACTATATGTACATTGTACACACAGACATGTGCACATGCACACAAACCCACACACAAACACTAACACACAGACCTCCCCAATTCCCAAGGGTGCATTCTAGGAAGAGCCAGTGCATCGGGTACATAAGAGTACGTTAACGATGTTTGCAGATCTCTTAAAGGACAGCAAGGGACGAAGGACACACAGAGACAGAGACACAGAGAGAGAGAGAGAGAGAGAGAGAGAGAGAGAATTATGGCGAGAGAAAGTGATGACTGTGTGTGTGTGTGTGTGTGTGTGTGTGTGTGTGTGTGTGTGTGTGTGTGTGTGTGTGCGTGCCCTTGATCCTTACACATAAACAAAATGGACAACATACACACACTATCAACAAACAAACAAGGCATACATAAGGCTACAGAATGCTAAACACACACACACACACACACACACACACACACACACACACACACAGAAGACAAGACAGATAGTGCTGTCTGGACAGGCGGCCAACAGCTAACAGAGATGCTAGCTCTGCCTCTGAGCTTGTCCCTGGGGAATGTGGGAAGCATGTGCTAAGTCCTGCTAACTGGGAGATGTCATCCCGCTGGTTTCCGGCTCTTCCCAGTTAAACAAACAGCGGTTGGCCCAGTGCCCTCCTCCCTCCTCCTGCCTACAGCCCCATGGATGGATGAAGTCAGGTCCCAGCTTCTGTGTGTTTTTATCATGGTTCAGTATGTTGTATGTGGTATCATCAGGCCCAAGCCTGGTGCAGCTGTGGACCAATGGCAAGACATGTGACATGCTTGAATACAAATGACGCAGACATGTCGCCGACATGTTGAGCGCAACAGTGCAGTGAGCCACCGAGCCCTAAAACTAGGGCTGCAACGATTAGTCGATTTATCGATAAGTCGATCGACAGGTAATGAATTGAATAAAATGTGTACACTCGATTCATCGGTCAAGTACAAATACCAAATATTTGCTGTTATCTGTTGAACGTTGGAGTAAAACTCGTGGGTGGGGTGGGTGGTGGCGGCTGTTCTTCCTCCGCCTTCCTTACGAGACAACAAGCGAAACGGGGAGGAAAAGAACATAAATAGCAAAGACGGGGGTCAGAGGTCACCGAGTCACCGCGTCCTCAGAACTGTTTGATCCAGAGGATGTCCGCAACCCACACACACACACACATAACAACACACACACCACGCGCTCATTCTGGACCAGAGCCCCGTGAATAATCTGGTGACCCTCCACACATAGCCACACACACACACACACACACACACACACACACACATAACACACACACATAGCCACACACACACACACACACACATAACACACACACATAGCCACACACACACACACACACGCATACACACACACACACACACACACACACATAACACACATAACACACACACATGCCATGCCGTCATGCACACACACACTCACACACACACACACACACACACACACACACACGCACACACACACACACACACACACACACACACACACACACACACAGCGGGTTACTGTAGGAATTTGCTTCCTCAAGTCTTTTCTCCTGGATTAAGGCTCCAGTCAAGAGCTCAGGGTGCCCAAGGGTTTAATCATACACACATATTCATGCAAAGTTGGGTATGTATCAAACTTGTTTATTAGTATATGTTCTCCTTAACAACGCATAACTATTTTCATCGATCTAACAAGAATATCATTCAGATGTGAAAAAAAAACACAGAATGCATTCCTCCTGCACGGCATACGTCCTGTACAGCCTGTGTGCTTAATGTACAATAATAACAATTAGAAACGTTATTAGTAACCTTTAAAAACAAGTTCACAAAGTGCTTGGACATGCACAATAAAAGCAATTACGGAAACCGATTCCCTAGACTTAACAGCAGTGGCTCAATAACGAGGATGTGATACACTAACCCCAGTCTACGGGGGGGGCAGCGATCAATAAACAATATAAATAGATGAAGATCAATGTGTGTTTTTCTCCCACTTGCCTCCAGATTTGGCCAAAGTCTTATATCCCAATATAGGTCATTTAATATCTCGATAACGATATCTATCACCATATAGAATGTTTTCTGCTAATTCAATAAATAAATAAATAGTCCATATAAAATATCCACGTGGTAAAGCCTATTTTGTGTGAGTATTTTCTCATTTTTTTACATTACTTTACTGTAATGCAGCCTTTAAAATCCAGGAAAAGACAACACTTTTGCCATATCATGATATTATGATATCCAAAATCTAAGATGATATCTAGTCTCATATCACAATATCGATAAATTGCCCAGCCCTAAACCAACCCCACCACCAGCAGAGAGAGAGAGCGAGAGAGAGAGAGAGAGAGAGTGACGGGGCTGTGTGAGAGGCAGGCGTCCGAGCCATGCTACCCCACACGAGGAGCCCCTACAGTGGGTCAGCCCCGGCCCAGCGGCGGGGCGCCTCTGGAAGCCCCCTTCAAGAAGAAAGCAGAGTTGTCCCGTTCCCACGGTGACCAAGTGGGTCAAGAGTGGTGGGAGCACGACGGGGGAGCGGGCCACCATTTTGTCTCCTGGATGTTAGGTTACGTAAACTCCAAGACTCTGTGTGTGTGTGTGTGTGTGTGTCTCTCTCTTTTCACCTCATTCCCAACGCTCAAGATAAAGAGTAGAAGAAAGTGGAACGAACAAGAGTTTGGCTTAGCACACACAGATTGTTGGCACGTGTAACTTTCAACACACAAACGCGCGCGCGCACACACACACACACACACACACACACACACACACAAACAGTATTTGCAGTGTGCATGTGTATTTATCTTCCCCTCCTTCTCTCCCTCTCCTTGTCTACCCCCCCCCCCCCCCTCTCTGTCCCCCTCCCTCTCTCACACTCTCTCTCTCTCTCTCTCTCTCTCTCTCTCACACACACCCCTGCCATCACTCCTACACTTGCCGTGTGTGGCATCTGCTTACTGAGTCCTGCGTGACGGTCAGCGGTTGATTCATTTTGTAATATTTCAGCCGAAATGTGTGCAATAATGTTAATGTTTGTGCCCCCCCAAGTATGAAGTAAAGCAGAAAAAGGTAATCTCTGTGTGAAAGAAGAATTTCATGCAGGAGAGGAATGAAGTCTATCATGAGTAAACTTAGTATCAGCTTTTCTTTATTTTAATTTTTTTGTTAAAATAATGGAAACGGCAGCTTAAGTACATTTACAGTGTATTTAGCATTCAATACATTTCAGTTTTCTTCGTGGACCGAAACAATAGCAAGAGAATCTAAAGCATGACATCATCACATGTAGCATTTCACATTCAAATATTATATAGGACAGGAGAACAGAGGAAAGGAGGCAAGGAGAGGAGGCTTAGGAGATGAACGGAGACGAGACGAGACATGGAGAGGAGAGGGTGGGGAAGAAGAGGGGGAAGGAGGAGAGGAGGAGAGTCGGAAGGACGCTAGGAGAGGACAGAAACGAGGCCAGGAGAGAGGAAAGGAGGTGAGGAGAGGAGAGAGGAAAGGAGGCGAGGAGACATGGCCTCCATTGTCTAAATGTAAATGATCCCTTGATCAACATTCTGCTGGCATCCTGTCCCCCGGCCGCCTCAATCTGTGTTCATCAAAGAGCGAGCGAGGGGCAGCAAGCAAGGAAGACACAGAGCCAGCGAGAGAGAGAGAGAGAGAGAGAGAGAGAGAGAGAGCAAGTTGGCTGGAGTAGAAGGGAACCAAAGTACCACTTGAGTATACACAGACACACAACATATACTCTCACACACACACACACAACACACACACACACACACACAGCAGTGTGCGAATATTCAGCACCTGTAGCTTCATGTGCTGACCAAACAACCCATGCTAGCTCCTGGTCTCTTCAGCTGGTTTAGCACGTCTGAGTGACCCGTCTTTCAACACTGATCTCGTAATGCCACCCCCCCCCCCGTCCTGCTGTGTCCCCTCCAGCGCAGGTAAAGGTCAACCAAAGGTCAATTGCTGACGCAGTGATTTGTGGAGGTGGGTCAACTTCCTGTGTTTAGTGGGAGAAGAAGAAGACCTCCTGGGGCTTATCAACGTATCGGTGTCCATCTGGTGCCTTCACATCTGGAGCTGTGTGTGTGTGTGTGTGTGTGTGTGTGTGTGTGTGTGTGTCTGTGTCTGTGTGTCTGTGTTTCAGGAGGACAAAGTGTGTGTGTCAGGACAGGAGACATAATTGCTTTTTCACACACCTTCCAAAGAAATATACGATACGATAAGATACTGTTAACGCCAGACGGGAAATTGGGGAAGAAGAAACAATGACTACAAAGCTACAATGACTACAGGCTATGCTTATTATTTTTCAGCAACGCTACCACACACACACACACACACACATACACACACACACACACACACACACAGTCTGCGGAGGCATCCTGTGGCAGATATGTGTGTTTGTCCCTGGAAGACATCACTTCCTTGTCACTGTTGGCTAAACCAACAACAAGCTTTAGCCACCCCCCCCCCCCCCCCACCACCACAGCAGTGGGAAAGAGAGCAACACAGTGAGTGTGTGAGCTTTAATCATTTATCAGGAGTTGGTTGCATCCTGCTTTGACATCCAAAGCTCCACACACGTGCACACACACATGTAAAGTGTGTGTTGTGCACGCACACACACACACACACACACACACACACACACACACACACACACACACACACACACACACACACACACACATTGTGACTTCCATCCAAGGCTAAGTCCTATCACATAAAATAATCAACACTTTATTATTGCTTTTCAGAGAGATAGATAAAAATGAGACAGCATAAGCTAGAGAGGTAGAGAGAGATGAAAGAGTATGTGTGGAAGAGAAAAGAGAGAGAGAGAGAGAGAGAGAGAGAGAGAGGGAGAGAGAGAGAGAGACAGACAGACAGACAGACAGACAGACAGACAGACAGAGAGAGAGAGAGAGAGAGACAGAGAGACAGAGAGAGAGACAGAGACAGAGAGACAGAGAGACAGAGAGAGAGAAGTAGCTGGTGTTGTGGTGTCAGGTCAGCAGCTAGTTGTTGAGACCTGTGGCTGCAGATTCCTCTGTAATTACAGGTGGAGGTAGAGAGAGCGAGAGAGAGGGAGAGCGAGAGACAGAAACAGACAGAGAGAGAGAGAGAGAGCGAGAGAGGGATCAACAGCGGAGGAACAGAAGCGTGGGAACAGAGAAGTTAAGAGAGTGGGGGAGAAGGAGAAAGAGAGACAGAAGACAGGGGTACATGGTACAAGCCAAGGCATTACCAGGGTTATAAGACAGACACACACACAGACACACAGACACACACACACACACACACACACAAAGAAACTTGAATCTGACAACATCAAATCTGAATATCAACAGCAAGGAAAACAAAGGAAAAAAAATTTAAAAAAGAAAGAAAAAACAGAGCTCAAAAGCTAAACCTTGAGGTGTCAACAAGCTGCAGCGAGCTGTGATATACATCTAAGGACACGGTTACCCCTGGAATCACAATGGCTCTGGTGTCATGATGGACAGAAAGGTAGTGGATGGGAATGTAGATCAGAGATGCAGAGTGAGGGAGAGAGAGAGTTTGAGAGTGAGCAGGAGAGCGAGATGGAGAGGGAGTAAGATGGAGAGAGAGGGAGAGAAAGAGATGGAGAGTGAGGGATGGAGAGTGAGGGAAGACATGTGTTTGGCATCAGAGAAGGACAACAGATGTGTAGACACTGAGCTGAGCTGAGCTGAGCTGAGCGAGAGAGAGAGAGAGAGAGAGAGACACACACACACACACACACACACACACACAGAAAGACGAGGAGGGTGAGAGGAGGGAGGTACAGAGGGGGTGGAAACAAGAGGATGAAGATGGATGAAGAAGACCAAAGGATGCATGGAAAACACCCGGCGGAGGCCATTAAATATATTAAACTGTGAGGGAGATGATGAATCAGGGAAGGGGATGAGGGAGGAGCAGAAGAGAGGGTGGGGGTGGATTTGTTGGTTGAGTTGGAGGGGGAGGTCATCATGGTGAGCATCTCTGTTTGTTATCCCAGACCCCCCAGCCAGCCAGTCTCCACAACATCCTGGAAGTGTGTGTGTGTGTGTGTGTGTGTGTGTGTGTGTGTGTGTGTGTGTGTGTGTGTGTGTGTGTGTGTGTGTGTGTGTGTGTGTGTGTGTGTGTACACAGCAGGAACACTGGATTATAATGTTAAAAGAGGATATCCTTGTTCGATGCTGAATGTACCTTGCTTCTGCACCTGTGACTGCGACACAAAGGTTAAGACGGACACTGATGTCTGAGAGCTAGCTCATCTAAACACACAATCAGAAGATCAGACATCTGAAAACCTTCCCAGGTTAGTAACAGTGTTCCCTAGCATCAATCTTGGTGCTAACAGCGTCTAATGCTTCCCTCGTATCATACCCTGGTACTAAAAGCGGCTATGTAGCATGGTTCCCTAGCATCATTCCCTGGTGCTAACAGCAGCTAGTAGCATGGTTCCCTAGCATCATTCCCTGGTGCTAACAGCAGCTAGTAGCATGGTTCCTTAGCATCATTCCCTGGTGCTAACAGCGGCTAGTGGCATGGTTCCCCTGCCAGTCTGATTGCAATGCGTATAGCTGCCTGGTATGTGGCAGGTGCATAACACCAGGCCACAGGAAGCCGGCCCAGCGGGATGTGTTTAAATTATTTACCAGCGCAGGGTCAGTGCATCTCTGGGTCACATCCAGAGGGGGCTTGCAGAGCTAATAGGATGTGATCCACCCCCCCCCCCCTGCAAATGAATTGGATTCTTCCTGCTCTCAAACCACCTAGCCTGGGGATTGTATTGTTGTGTGTGCGTTGGTGTTGGTGCGTGTCTTGGGGAGGAGGGTAATTTCCATATGTAATGGCCGTAGCATTTCTCTTTGGCATCTGCTCTAAATCAAATGGTAGCTTGGGGGTAGGCTGGGGGGGGGGGTACTTGTGTTGACGAGGCCTTGTTAATTGGGTAAACGATGGGTGAAAGAGAAGGCCCTGTAAATTCCTTAACTTGACCTGCTGAACTTTGGTCTCAATGGAGGGACTGAGTTGAGTTCCTCCTCCTGTTCGGCCTCCTCTGCGTGTGCAGGATGTAGAAGGGCAGTAGTCACCCAATTGATGATGAATGGCCAAAGATGGAAACATTAAGAAGACAATCCCTCAACATCAGCTGCCATCTCCCATTCCTTGGTCTGAAATAGTGTAGGCAAATGTTCACTTAGAGTGCCAGGTCCATCCACCCTTCCACAAGACAGCTGATTTTAAAACCAGCTTTGGAATTAACTGGTCACGGTTACTTCTGATCTACTCACAATGCGATCCTACTCGAAACATAAACCCCGAGCTTCCCATAACCGCAACTATTTCTAACACATTTAAAAAACAAGTCAAGTGAAACTCACAACCATTTCACTTGAGTCAGACAGAATCTATTTTCACGGCTTCCCCAGACTTTCCCATGCCCGTCCTGGCTGTAATTTTCCATTCATGTGAGCACCACCTCCAGAGGAGTGCCAGGCCAACTGACCTAAATACAAATTACATTAAGGCTGCTGCGATCCCCGTGTCCCACTAGAAACCTTGCTCCTCAGCCCTGATGTTGTTGGCTTGTGGACAGGGTGTATCCACACAGGCTACAACAGCTGTCCGGCCCTTGGACACACTGCCTCGGAGCTGGGGGTTTCTGTCAGGGATCCAGGTCTTCAGACAGGAGGGGTGCTGGGTGGGGGGGGGGGGGACCCGGATCAGGACAGACCCCCTTTGTGTCTGGGATGCAAGGATGTATTTTTAACGGGTCACTGTACATCCGTGACCTAGACCTGAAAGAGACCCTCTTTCCTGAGAGACCCTCAAGAATGAGTTGACTCAAAGCATCCCAGTTTCTGATGACCTAAAGCACGTACGTCATAGAGCTCTAGAGGCGTACTGGCTGAAATCCCAAATATAATACCAACTAGAAGATTGTATAGTATTCTGTATAGGTGGGTATCAGGTATTTGGTTCAACCTAATTCATGTTTCAGAAAAGTCGATGAAAGAAATTTAGTGTGATGCAATTTTAGATCTTTAGATATTGATCTAACCATCTGTTTATATGGTATACTACCATATAAACAGCACTTGGAGAAAAATAAAGTTATAGCTAGCTGGATATAGTTAGAAAAACTGGGCTTTGGTTTCATACAAATTAAATGTGCTGCTGATGTGTGCTGTGGTGGTTGAACTACAATTAAGTGCTATAATACAGGTCACAGTAGGACAGGTCACACCTATGAGTTATGGGCTTTCCTTGAAGACACAGCAAGATATGGCTCTGAGTCATATCTTTGGACAGGCTTGGTTATTCTAGGGACAAAACAGTGGTAGTCTCCAAAAACAGACAAACTTTGCCCTAAGTCTCGGTTATTCTATGTCATTGTATACCTTTGGAGTCTGGCCAAAGTCAAACAAAGTGACTGGCATGTCACCACCACATGTAAGCATCGGTGTCGTATCAGGTGTCACAGAATCGATCTGCGATTCCCATCAGCGATACCGACATTGGTGGAGCTGAGGCGAACAGGCAGCTATAAGCGGTCCACTCCTCCTCCTCCCTTCCTGCTCGTTTTCATCTTTCAAGGCTTTTTAATTTTCCAGTACTTCATCGCTATGCCAAGCAGGCTTCCCTCTCCCCCAGTTTTAATTAAAAACAAAAATGTGCAATAACTTGGGAGACCGTGGGCGAACTCTATTGCTGCCGTTTTATTTTCCTCTCTGTCTGCGTCGCCGTCGTCCCTTTCATCAAAACCTACGACTGACTCGAGTCAGCAGGGCTGTGCTTTTTTATCCAGACCCGTCCACTTCAAAGCATCAATGATTTACCATAGGGTACACACCTTCACTAAAGATCTAGCCATTGTAAGAATAATCCACAAAGTGTGCGCCTGCGCACACACCCCCACACACACACACATGTTGACGCTAAAACTATAATCCATAGAAGTATCCTGGGAAAAATCAAATCCCCTTCCAGCCAGTCCCTTCAGATCTATGTTTCACCGGACACAAAGGGCTTCTTGTACAGATGTAGAGCGATAAAGAGTCCAGATCGAGGCTCCACGACCTAGTCACCTGGGTGGATCCAAAAGGGTTCCCACACACCTGTCACCACCACCACTCAATGCCCTTCATTCCACCTTCAGGGATCTCATACACACCAGCCAGATATTTTAATATGGGGAATTGCTTATGGGTCATCTCATGGTTTGGTTTTGGGCCAGTGATGTCCTTGCTTATCTAAAGACTTCACTAAAGGAAAGAGGAGCAGGTGTGGGAACCGGATATTCGGAACAAAAGCCGAGCCCGAAAGCACTGGCTGACATACCTACTAACTGTTGACAACCTGCGATTCATCTCCCAAACTCTGAGACGGTGATTAACTATAACAAAAACGTCACCGTTGAGACAAAACAGTCCTTGGCAGTCTCCAAAAAAACGATGAACTTTGGTTTATTTATTTTAAAAAGCCTTGTACAGTAACAATGTTTAGATTTTTGATCTCCAAAACAAGCACGGCTACACACCAGGATATGTGTTTTCATCCAAAAACTGTGAATTATATGTGAGCTTTGACAAGAAAAATAACTGGTTTTCATCTGCAACTTTTGAGCGTTGAACCATCTCCCATTGTTGCCTCCTCAGACTCGAGAACAAGAGAAGTAATAGGAGGCCACCAGCTAAGAAGGTGGACTCCAGGACATTCCAGGAGATACTCAGCAGCCTCCTCCTTACGCAAACAGCAGAGAATGAAGGAGGGAAACTGCACAGCATGTTCAGTGGACCGTTTCACCCCAGCGGTGAAGGGTGGAGATGTATCTGGATCGAGGAATGGAGGTGCATCGAACGGGGGAGGTGGAGGGTCCCTACACGGCGGGAAGGAGTGGAGGGAAAAAAAGCGCAGGGAGGGTGGGAGCAGGGATCTTAAACAGTCCGTTTCACATCCCCACCCAACCCGGGAGCATTCCGCTGGGGGTGTCTGGTCACCCATCATTAACCGGGACCACCTGCTGGCTAAGCAGGACCCTCATCACACTCTCTCCCAGAGGCTTAGCTCGCCAACACCACTTCCTGCGCCTCATGTCTGCCGAGTTAACAGCCAACAAAAGGCTAGTGGCGTGTTTTACGGCACAGAACAACTCATTAACGTCCAATGACGATGGTATCATGGCCGCAGCACACCAGGACACGCCGGCACACACTGTGTGCAAAAAGTGCTTAAATCGCTGGACCAAATTAAGGCTGAGGATTTTTATTGGAAGCAGAGCATTTGTAACAGTAATTTGAGTCAGCTGTGGTAAAGCGCTACACTGACGATTAGCTTAGTCATATGTCCCCTCCCCTGAAACGACGGTGGTTAAAAAAAGACTGGAAAAGGCAGTGGATGAAATGACCCTTTGTTGCGGATCTCCGGACTGGCCTTGAAGGAATGACTGTACTTGAAGGAATGACTGTATTTACACTATGTCTGGTTGAGACACAGGGGCACTGATACACAGAGAACGGCAGATAATATCTCCCAGAATGCACAAGTAACTTCTCTCTGTCCAGAGCCTGGTTGCTTTTCACCGCCCCGCCCTTAACCCCTACCCTACCTACTCCCTTCTCATTAACAGTAGTAGAACAAGCAGAGGGGACAGAACAGAGCAGCCTGTTTCTAATCCTGTGCTCTGAAAAAAATGTGGGACCTCAGGCAGTGTGCAATGAAAAACAAAACCACCAACCCCCTTCCCTCCACCACCCTCCTCACTGTCTATTTCTTTTTTACAGAAACGCAGACTTCATTGTGTTTTGCAACAACCCACAGCAAATGGCTGGGGTTGATTTTGACACATTATCCAACAGTACAGGACACCACACTACTGAATGCAGAACCATTTGGCTCCAATGCTGAATGCAAGATGGGACAAAGGAAAAGCAGATAAAGCAGAGAAGGGTTTTTTCCACCTTATCAGCCCAACGCAAGGTGCAATGCAATAATCCGCCAGACACGAACTCCCCACAGAAGGGCGCTGGCCTTTGTCTGCTCTTAATTCAGCCACGGACGATTTGACGCTGGAGGGGCGCCCCGTAAACAGAGATAAGGCATTAGGAAACAGCAGATAACCTGTTACAGAACAGGCAGGCAGGTTCCTGGTGCTCTTTGGTAAACATGGTCGTGGGGGGGGGGGGGGGGGGGGGGGCGGGGGTTAAAGAGCCAGCAGCAAGGCAAGTGTTTAAAATTTGATGGCATCTAGTAAACGTTTGCTGTGGAGAAGTAGCTCTCTAAGATGAGTGTAAGTTCAAGTCAGAGCAGCAGACTTGACTTGGTTTATTATTTCAGAAATTCTTGGACAGTAACAATGTGTAGCTTTTTTTCTTATCTAAACCAAGAGCGGCTGGTGCACACACCAGGATATCACCCTTTAATCCACAACTGCTAATTATATGTTAACTTATGACAAGACTTGAACACACCATTAACCTCTTCACATCATGGCCCAAGCCAGGTCTGGTTCTTAACCAGGTGTGAGCCCCTATCCCAAGTCTGTTTGGTAACCAGGTATGGTAGGTAACCGTGTCTAGCGCACGGAACACAGTATGAAATACAGCTTGTAATGCGACACCGAGAGCCTCCATCGCCACAGGTCTTGGATGGCACTCTGGGAGCACGCCATGACAAACACAACATCCTCCTCGCCATTCGGCGTCCACACCTTCACAAAGCATTCCTGCCTCGCCTCTCTTCTCCTTTTTTTTTTTGTTGCACTCACCCCTTTCTTCTCCCCCCCCTTCTCTCTTCCTCTCCTGTTCCTCCATCATTCATCTTATCACCCTCCTACCCTTCCCTCCACCAGTGTGTATGCGTGAGAGAGAGAGAGAAAGAGAGAGAGAGAGAGAGAGAGAGAGAGAGAGAGAGAGAGAGAGAGAGAGAGAGAGAGAGAGAGAGAGAGAGAGAGAGAGCTCAAAGCCTCACACAAAGCCTTTCTTCTTCTTCCTCTGTCGACAATGCGCCTCCCCACCTTGCATGCTGCCAGGCATTCCTGAGTCTGTCCCACCTATCAAATATGTCAGAGCAGTGCTGGAAAGCAGAGAAGGGCGCAGAGCACAGCTCCGCGACAGGTCCGGTCATGTCTCCTTGACATCCCAGAGTACAGTCTTGTCCGCGCTGACGTCCAAGGCAGCGAGTGTCTCCGTGTGTACGTGTGTGTGGAGAGCTGGCTGCAACTGACCCTTATTTTCATAGTCTTAATCTAAAGATCATTTTTTTGATTAGTCGATTAATCATTTATTCTAGTAAATGTCATAAGTGAAGTAAATTTGCTTGCTTTATCTGACAAGCAGTCAAAAAAAACCTAAATTATTCATTTCATAATGATCCATGAACCAAATGTTTCCATTTTAGAAGCATTACGCAGCAAATGCTTGGTATTTATAGTTGACTAAATTTGTAGTCAACTAAATCGATTATACAAATTTGATTTGATTCATTTTCTGTCAATCGACTGATGGATGAATCAACTAATCATTGCTGCCCTACCCAGCACACGAGTCTCTTCATTAAAAAACAGCCCTAGTTGCAGCGAGCCACTGGTTCTACGTTCTCGGGCGCCTGGATTGAGGTCCGGGCGAGACCCCCACCGCACCCTCGTCACTCACTCCCCCAAACACATCAGAATGAACAAAAACCACCTAAGCCCACATTCACACTGGTTTCATCTCAAGTCTAAACTCAGTACAAGCTGTAGGCCACTATTCACGGGTCAGTACATAATTGCAAAAGCGTCCGACTAATGCAGTCTTTATTAGCTAAAGATAGCTAGTACAAAAGCACTAACTGGGTACACAGGGGCAGACAAGAGGTTTTTGCGATATATTCCAGAAATGATTCTGCATTGTTACTGTGCAACTATATATATATATATATATATAGGCCACAGTGGATATTGTTACTGATACTGTTTCATTGGGCTACTCAGGTTTTCTATCACCGGGAAAGCAGTAGGATTTCTGTCTCTATATTTTGTTTTAATGCAACAGCTCAGTAGATCTATACATTGTAATACACAGCATTAGCCTGTTCCAGCCATCTAGCCATGTGAATTAAACCCCAAGCATCCCCTATCCTCCTTCATCCAAGAAAACAGAAAGGACCGTTTCTAGTTAGCCGTGCCAAGAAACTATCCTCTCCAGGACAGGAATTTAAAGAAAAAAAGAAGAATTCAAAAGGTTTAGGAAGAAAAGGTTTGCAGCACAGTGTTTGGGCAGCGGCCGGAGAGACAAACAGCTTTATGTGTGTCTGCCAAATTCTCCTAACCACTACAAACAAGCAGTCCTCATCTAGAAGGTGCCTGAACAAACAGAGGCTGGCTGGCTGGCTCAAGTGCCTCCAGGAGACCAGGTCCTGGGTATGGACCCCTCACAGGGCCGTTCTGTGTGGATGTTCCCTTCCAGTTGTTTCACTTCCCTCCGAAGACACGTACACTGGGGTGGCCAAGCACATCGCTGCACATTGCTGAACAATCAAGCCTCCGCCAGACTAACATGGCTAAATAAAATTAAAATAAAATAGATCTAAACCAAATGAACCTCTGGATAGCCACAGCAGGCATTCAATTAAGTGATTTGACTGCAGTCGTTCCACGTGGTGTTTCCAGGAGCTAAGTGGAGGAAGTTTTTATTTGTGACTACAGATACATTTAGGAGCAGGTAGGGTTCGGCATCTCACTCAACCATGCCGACAGGTAGATAACATCGGACATGTTGGAGACATTGGTAGATTGTGGTCATTGGGGATCGAACACGGTACCTTTCAGCTGGGGGTCGCCCACCCTAGCCCAGTGATTCCCAGCCGGAGGGTTGTGAGTCGAGAGCGCGTTTTGAGTGTGTGGCAGAGCATATGCCAAACCTTAATCTTTAGAAAGTGAATGAATGAACTAATGATTTTTTAATGTTAATTAATGTTTCAATGCTTACTATATCATTGAGTTTAACCCCAATTGTTGCAGCTTTTTGTTCACTCCATGTTTTTAACAGTACATGAAGGCATTGTTGATTACTGCAATATTGGTAATAAAATAATAACTTGTGGGTGGTGACTTAATGACTAATGGCTTGCATGGCTCTCCTGATTCTACATTACAAATGTGGTCATTCGGACAAAATGAATAAATACATAAATTAAAAGGGCAGAGAAGATTCATGTTTTGTGATTTAGTGTTGTCACACTGGAGGGGTAGAAATCTACTGCGGCTAAGATAGATAACTCTTATAGATTTCTATCTGGGGAAACTATTTTAAAGATGATGAGCACTCAGGCACAGACAAGTCTGATCGCTCACCGTCCAATTCCCCTTTCCAGTGTCTTTCTGTGTAGCAGAGATAGCATTTGAATGACCCACCCAAATGCTTCCCTAACAGCAACGCTAAGAATGGTGACAAAACAGCAGGAAATAGGTGTCACCTGTAAAAGCAAATAGATAAATCGCGACAGGAAACTTTGCCCCCTGTAAACCGATAAGCGAGCAGTAAGAGGCCCTTTAGAAACTTGCTGTCTGACTCCGTAAAAGCGCTAAGTGCAAAGGTCACGGGCCTCTCTCTGTCGAGTTCAACCATAGTCCCACGAGGTGTTGAGCGGATCGGGTCACACCCACCCTACCCACCTGGCCTTACCTGGGGGGGGGGGGGGGGGGGCTGGGGCTTCACCATGGCAACAAGGCTCCCTAAAAATGACTCAGGTGTCTGAGTTTCACAGAGTGCTGGGAAACCTGGACTCTGTCGACCGCCTGCCTCAGGCTATGTAATTTCACCAAACGCTGATGAAAGAAATTCCTGCCACTTAGCCTAATGTGCTAACGCCTAAAGTCCCCTGGACCGCTGCGTGGTGCGTGGACACGTATGTCACATCTTCAAACACATCTGGGAACTTGCATAAACCGCACACGCTTGTGTTGTTATTTTAGCCCTGCTGCAACAACACAGTGTTTGCTGTTCCTGTCATGGTTAGTTATCACTTATCTTTTCCCGTAACTGTCTTGGAATGAACTTGTAGGATTAGGGATTAGTGTCTCACCCTGTTTGATAGCTGCAAATATGATGGTCTGTATGATAATATACACACAGCTCAGACCCAAGCTCCAAAATAAGTTTGTGTCATTCCACAAGTCTGCCAACTGAAGTCAAAGGTGGCCCCATGTGACTTTTTTGCCACCACGAACCGAATCAAGCGTAACGTGCCGCGCGCCTACCTTCCACGCAGTGCTCCACGTCCTCCAGGTTACGCAGAGTAATCCTCATCAGGCTGGAGTTCAGCATCAGCTCGTTCTTGTGTGCCGGCCACTGGGGCTCGGCTGGCAGGTTCAGGAAGAATATGCGCGTGTCGCCTGTTAAGACCCGGTTGTCGCAGATCCCGGGGTCCCCGAAGCCGCCGATCATCACCTTGTTGCCACCGTCCAGCAGGATGTCGCCGTTGACAACGGCCTTCCCTTTAAGGTAACGCCACACCCTCACCTGGACCCGGGAGACACAGTCAGGTCAGATTTCAACACTTCTCAGTTCAAAAAAGACTTTCTTTTTATTGAGCGTGCTCGCACTTAGACACTGCTAAACATTTGTCTATTACTTTATTACACAGACATTTGTCTATTACTGAACACAAGTACTACTACTTCTACTTTCTGACATTTTATTTTGCTTGAACTGTCTGCCATCTGAAATCCAGGTGGCCTCCTTCCAATGAATTTACATGTATGAAAATGGGGCTTTGCTGTTGCAAATATGGCGGTCTGTGTCAACTATAGACACAGCTAAACTGAGGAGCCTATGAAACAAAGCGTTTCGTCTATTGACTAAACAACAGTTTAAGCCTACCAGAACTTAGAGACAATGCCTCAATTACAGTCTAAGCATGAATTAACATCTGAACATCAAGGAACCAGGCCGGGCTAGACTCCTCCTCAGAGGAAACGAGAACAGTGGAAGTCCTAATAGAGCAAATAACATGGTAATAGTCTTAAGGCGTGCTGCTGGTCTATACAGTGGGCAAGGTGGTTCTTCACAGCATCAGCTGGATGGATGGATGGATGGATGGATGGCCAGTCTGTTGCCATAACATGCTTGTGATGATTACATACTCTGGCAGGCAGCTCTCGTAGCTATATAATTGGCGACTACAGGAGGAAAGAAAAGTCCCCACATCCTCTTTATGGGTGGAAACTGGTGCTTTGAAGCACCCCTGCCGCCTCAGTACAAATGGATGTGTTGCTGGAAACAAGTTTCAGACAAGTTATCTCCAAATGGGGAGGACAGTGTCAGACGGAGAGTCTCGTGAACATCCTCCAGGGTTTCCCAGACTGTTGAAAACCTCCTATTTAAATAGGACCATCGGTCGGGGAAAACATCACATCTCTCGCATCTCTCACATCTTACATTAACACACACAGGGGGGGTGGAGGGGTGGTGTGGGGGGGGGGTGTTTGGGGTAGGTGTTGGAGGCTGCAGATCACAATGCATGCTGATGACCAGGAGTCCTCCACCTTACCTTGCAGGAGTACGTGTTGTGCACCGGGTCCACGTTCACGATCTCCTCCACGGTGCCGGTCAGCACTATCTTGGCCTCCTCCTCCCTCTGCTCCAGGTCCTGCTCGGGGCAGCTCCCCGCGCATACACCGGCCAGGAGGAGGAGGAGGGCGGCGGACCGGCACCACCACCAGCTCCACCAGCAGCACCTCCTCCTCCTCCACGCCGCCGCCGCCGCCGCCGAGCCTCCCCGCTGAGAGCGCATTGTTTGCTGCAGCGTTGGGGAGCGCAAAAGGGACCCACAAAAAAAGTTGGTGAAATCACACAAAATACCCCGCTCCTCCCGGGACCCTGGGGGACCAGCAGCACCTGGCACCGAGCAGCAGCACCACCAAAAACACAACTTCCCAAAACAAACTAACTAACAGCGTCTCTGCTCTCCTTTCAGATCCGCTGCATCTGCTGCTGCTGCTGCTGCTGCTGCCGCCGGCTGGGAGACAAGGAAGAGGGAGGAAGAGAGGGAGGTAGGGGGAGATCCCTCTCAAGGAATGCGCTGCTGCTGCTTCTCTCTCTCTCTCTCTCTCTCTCTCTCTCTCTCTCTCTCTCTCTCTCTCTCTCTCTCTGTGCTGTCTCTCTTTGTGCTCTCTCTCTCTCTCTCTCTCTCTCTCTCTCTCTCTCTCTGTGCTCTTTCTCTCTCTCTCTCTCTCTCTCTGTGCTCTTTCTCTCTCTCTCTCTCTCTGCTCTCTCTCTTTGTGCTCTCTCTCTCTCTCTCTCTCTCTCTCTCTCTCTCTCTCTCTCTTTCTCTTTCTCTCTTTCTCTCTCTCTCCGTCTCCACCCCCCCTCCCTCCCTCCTCCTCATCACCCCTCACGATGACGCGCATGCAATTTGCATGCAATCTGAATGGCTGCTGATCCGGCAGCAGGGCACCATACTATAGGGGACCTGAGGTTTTAGGTTTGGGGATGTGTGCTGAAAGTAGTGTCACACACACGCCCCCCGTCGGAGAGACGCCGCCTCTGCTGCTCATCTTGAAAGGAGAGAAAAGTGAGCATAGGGTGATTGTAGTGACTTTGTTGTCTTGTGTGTGTTTTTTGTGTGTGTTACACAGGGCCTTTAGCCTTTCATTAAAATGACGTTGGCTGTCATTGATGGTAAAACCCTTATTGACTGTTCATTATTAGTCGGTCTATCCCAATCATCTTATAATTCATATTTGTACAATCATTTTTGCTATTAGTAGTAGTATACTAATAATAAACATATTAATAATATCTCATGATACTCTTTATTAGTAGTGGTTGTGATATCAGTAATATGTAGTGGTTAGTAGGCTATATTGTAAAGTAGTATATGGTTGTAGGTCTACACTATTAATGTATGGTAGATACAGTATATGTCACCATGTGTTAGGAGGCCTACCCCACAATTTGATGAGACCACTGGTGACCCTCGCCCAGAAATAACTGATACCACAACACAAAACAGATGGATAATCATTCTCTAAAAATAATTCTTATAATACTTACAAAAAATATCACAAAATAATACAAGCACACGTTGTAACCTATGCAATACGGGGGAGTCTTTGAATTCACACTGATTCAAGCTGATGTATTACTGTATGTATGTAGAATATAAAACAGCATAGACCACATAAATAACTGTGATAAATAGCTCATGGAGGTGGAATCTCAAATAGAGAAATTGACACATTTTGATGTATAATGTATGTATGCAGAATAATAAGCAGCATAAACCACACATTCTGGTGCATAACATTTGTATTGAAAAGCTAAAGCATTTAGGATATAGGCCCAGAATAGCGATACATGCAAGACAGATTTGTAGTGTAGAGTTCCCACTGAGCGATCACACAGATGGGTCCTACTGTAGTGTAGCCACTAGAGATAGGCTACCCAACGACACACAAGTCCTGTCTCGAGTCCATGGGAAAACAGGCTCCACAGTACACTACATACAACACAACCCCAACCCAAAACCAGGATTCACCTCGTTCTGTAAAACCCGTCCATGTTTTGATGTTTGTAAATGTTACCATCTGTCCATTTTGTTGCCTTTCCCGGTTTTAAAAACAGACAGTGCGTAAATTTCCATCCCTCAGAAGCTGTAATTTTAACTACCCGTCTATTTCTGGTGAAATGACAGGCTTCAGTTGGAGAACTGTCCTCCTCGAGCCGGCCCAGGGCCCTGACAGCTGAACCCAGGCTGTTAAAGGACCCGCGAGGAAAGTGTGACTTTTTTCTGCTTTGTTTTGCTTTCAATTCCCTCTGCCCTCAAGTTATGGAACGACAGGACTACGAATGGGACACTTAAGGTTTTGCAGTTTGTCAACACTTTTCATTTTAAGGCTTTGAGGCTTTGAGTGCAGCGTGTGATGTTTTTATAATCTTCTATAATGTAGTTTTGAATGCTATAGTCACAGTCTAAAGCAGAGCACATTTTGTCCTAATTGCATATGATCTGAACCAGAAATACACAATAATGACAAGTAATGTTCTCGTGCTGCATGTGGAAGCCAGGCTGATTGTATACTGTATAAGTTTATAAGTTGTACAACACCCTCACACACTATGTGCTGTCCCTGGTGCGTATCCCTGTTAGAGAGGGTGGAGGGTAGAGAGGGTGGAGGGTAACACCCTCACACACTATTTACTGTCCCTGGTGCGTATGGAGGTTGGTTGAATATACCCGATCATTGTCAACTTGATGATGCTTTATGTTTTCTTGTGTAGGCCGTAAGAGACATACACTAGTGTAATAACATCATGTTATCAAAAAATGGAATAAATACATTCATAAATAAAATGTCCTGAGTAGTTCTTCACATTTCTTAATTTGTCTGTACTATCTGGAATAAGGAATATGGGATTGGCATGAGCCTGAAATACCATAAATATTAAGCTTCACCACCATCTTAAAGCTGTCACAGCTCATCTACGGAGTATTGTCCAAGTAGGGGAGAACATGAACCCTATATCCTTAAAGAATTGGGAGGTAACGGTGCCAAAACTGTAAGTGGGGTGTTTTACAAGGGGAATGCCTCAACAACTGTCCAAAACAACCAGGCTGCCAAAGATCGCATTTCCAGCTGCAGTATTCGTCCGCCTGTCAGAAAGCGTATGAAGAATACTGTAGTGTGGGGTTATCAAAGTCACTCTTCCTCTGGGGCTGCAGCGCTGACATGCACGCTCACTTGCATGTCTTTCTGTAAACTTTCCAGAGCACATGAACTATCATGCCCCTGACGGCATCTCCTTATCTGACAAATATTTCAAGGCGAAGGGCCCACTGAACATAAACAAGCTTTGACAAGCTCTGACAGTTCCATACAGACCCCCCCACCCCCACCCCTGTACCCCCCACCCCTTGCATTTTGTCAATCAAGTCATATGACAGATGTAATTACAGTAGAAGAGAGGTGGAGGTAGTGGGTGGAGGGGTGGTTATTAGTGGGGTGGAGGAGGAGAAGGAGGAGGTGAGGAGGGTAGAGTGGTGTTTCTCACGTGGGGGTATGTGTGCCCCTAGGGGTACTTTGAAGGATTGCAGGGGTACTTCTAAAAATCTGAATACCACCTTGATAAAATCATAAGTGACGCACAAGCCAGTATTCACACTGTTCATGTTTATAAATAGCATACATCATTTATGTTCAATTACATTGTTTTCCCTCTCCAAAATGTTTTGTGCTGGTGAACTTGGCTGACAAAAATATCTTAGAGTGGGTACATTAGTAAAAAACACCTCTACCCCAGAACCACTAGGGTATAGATGGTAGAGAGGGTAGAGGGTAGAGGGTAGAGCGGGTAGAGAGGGTAGAGAGGGTAGAGGGTAGAGTGGAGGGTAGAAAGTAGAGAGGGTAGAGAGGGCAGAGGGTAGAGAGGGTAGAGAGGGTAGAGAGGGTAGAGAGGGTAGAGGGTAGAGAGGGTAGAGGGTAGAGAGGGCAGAGGGTAGAGGGTAGAGAGGGCAGAGAGGGTAGAGAGGGTAGAGAGGGTAGAGGGTAGAGAGGGCAGAGGGTAGAGAGGGTAGAGGGTAGAGAGGGTAGAGAGGGTAGAGGGTAGAGAGGGCAGATGGTAGAGAGAGTAGAGGGTAGAGAGGGTAGAGAGGGTAGAGGGTAGAGAGGGCAGATGGTAGAGAGAGTAGAGGGTAGAGAGAGTAGAGGGTAGAGAGGGTAGAGGGGAGAGAGGGTAGAGAGGGGCAGATGGTAGAGAGAGTAGAGGGTAGAGAGGGTAGAGAGGGTAGAGGGTAGAGAGGGTAGAGGGTAGGGGTAGAGCATAGAGGGTATACAGTCATTTAAAACAACTATGGTCTGTGTTTAATAGCCTGAATGGGGTGGAAGGATGGATGTGGGATAGAGGGGGGAAGGTTGGTGGTTGGGTGTTGGAGGATGGGGGGAGGGGGGTGAAGGTGCTGGGTGGGTGGGGGTGAGGAGGGCAGGGGGGTGGAGGAGGGCTGGGGGAGGGATTATGAGGGTGGGGTGGAGTTAGTGTGGAGTGTGTGCGGTTTAAGCGGTTTAAGCGTCATCTGGTCTGTAGAGGGGGTAGAAGGTAGAGGAGGTAGAGGGTATACAGTCATTTAAAACAACTATGGTCTGCGATTAATAGCCTGAACACCACACACTCTCAAGAGAAAGCTGGGACATGTCAGCGTTCAACACCTGCTCCGGCTGCAACGTTCTGCCAACTCTGCAATAAACGAGTCTGGCACAGCAGCTACCCGTGTCTTGTGGGTCGGAGGAGCCCAGCAAAGACACTGAGGGTGGCGTGCTGCACGCCATGTGGTGGGGCGGGGAAGGGAAGGGTGGTGTGGAGGGGTGGAGGGGGTTTGGGTGGAGAAGGAGGGGGAGGGGAGGTAGTGTGGGGGGAGGCCGTCACTGCCCCAGTCTATCATTCAGTTCGGAGATGTCGTACTCGCCGCCAGGGTGTGTTTTATGGGTTTTTTAACTTTCGAAAGAATGGATGAGTTGGCGCGTTGCCACGCCAACCCACATGCCTCTCAAGCACTCTGTCTAGTCATAACAAGCAAATCAATAAATACATCGTAAAAACAAGTAAAAGTACTTCAGCAAACTTTCCTTAGATCGGGTCACCTTGCATTCAGATTCTAGTTGCTATATTATATTTTGATATACATTTTTTTCAATAAAATAAAGTTTTCGTCTGAGCTGAAGATACAGCTTGACTCTATTAAGACACAATTTTAACTGTACTAAACACCTAAAAGTTTAGTTAACACCTTTAACTTTGCATTACGACACAATTTTATCATTTTAACTGTACTCTATGAGGAATCCTTTTAACTGTACACTTGTTGTAGGACATCATTTTAACTGTACTATATTATGACATCATTTTAACTGTACTATATTATGACATCATTTTAACTGTACTCTTGTAGGACATCATTTTACAGTAACTGTATTCTACTCAGACATCAGTTTAACTGTACACTTGTAAGGCATTATTTTAACTGTACTATTTCATGACATAATTTTAACTGTACTCTACTTGGACATCATATCAACTAGTTTCCCAGCTGTGGGAGCTGACTGTGTTTCCTGCAGAGAGGTCCTGGTTCTACATGGTGCTGTAAACCCCTCACAGCTCCTCATAGTTTCAGGTCGAGCCGTGTAAGCGATACCGCGCCTTGTGCACACTATAAATAATTCACGCGGCACAGTTATTCCTCCTCTTGCTGTCTTCTACGATGCACATTCATTACCCAGATATCTGGAGTTGCTGTTGTCCATCAGAGCTGCATGTTGAACACACAACCTCCACAACATATCTCACCTCTCACCTCCTCCCTCCCTCTCTCTCCTCTGACCTCCTCCTCCCTGTCCGCGAAACTACCACCACTACTGGAGTAGAGGTCACACATACACACAAACACACATACATACATACATACATACATACATACATACATACATACATACATACATACATACATACATACATACGTATATATTCATATATACAAATATACATACATACTACACACACACACACACACACACACACACACACACACACACACACACACACATGCAAACACACAAATACACACACACCCTAGGAGAGAGGGATTTGTGTGTTATCAGAGGGGCTGTTGTTAATCTTTTGTTTCCCAAGAGTCCGTGGGTGTGTGTGTGTGTGTGAGCATGTGTGTGTGCGTGTGTGTGTTTATCAGCTTGGGAACAGTGAAGAGGGTCCAGCTCCCCTGACATCTATCTGCTCTCGTCCTCACCACATGTCTGTCTGCCTTCTAGTCTGTCTGTCTGTCTGCACATTTCCAAGTCAATAGAAGCATAGATGCTAACATTAGCCAGATCTCCACTACAGTATAGCTCCCCCGTCCCTCTCTGTCTCATAACATACCAGAAGGTAGATATACAGAGACAGAGAGGCAGAGAGACAGTCCTTTGCTTCGTAGCGTCAAGATCTAGCGAGAGGGACGACATCACACCTGTTTTTATCCCCCAGCATTCACCTGGAATGTACATGTTGTCCTGGGCCACGCTCACTCCGTCTCTTCTCTTTCTCTACCTTTTTTCCCTCCCTAGCTATATATCTCTTTCCTTTCTCTTCCTGATCCACTCTTCTGGAAAAAGAAGAGACAGAAATACAGACAGACAGACACAAAGACAGGGAGACAGACACACAGACACACAGACACTCAGACAGGGAGACAGGAGGTAGACTGACCGGGAGACATGGGGAGACAGACAGACAGACAGCCAGGGGGAGACAGACAGACAGCCAGGGGGAGACAGATAGGGGGAGACAGATGGGGGAGACAGACATGGGGAGACAGACAGGGGGAGACAGTGGTATCTGTATCGTGTAGAGAGGTGTGATATTTCCTGTTGCTGTCATTAATTATCCACAAGCAGACCGCTGCTATCTTCCTGGAGTGACAGAGACACACACACACACACACACACACACACACACACACACACACACACACACACACACACACACACACACACACACACACACATCTCTGTCCGTCAATCTGTAGGTTTAAATGCCTGTCTGTATGTCTGTCACTCTGTACCTTAAACTGTCTGTCACTCTGTCCATCAATCCAGCTGTGAACCTCTCTGTCTGTCTGTTTGTCTGTCACTCTGTATGTTTAAATGACTGTCTGTCTGTATGTCCATCCATCTGTTAAACTGCCTGTGTGTCTGTCTGCTTGCCTGTCTATCTTTCTGTCTTCCTGCCTATCTGCGTTTAACTGTTGAACAGCCTGCCTGTCTCTCTGTTGCGCTGTCTGTCTGTCCTTCTGTCTGTCTGTCTGTCTGTCTGTTTGTCTGTCACTCTGTATGTTTAAATTACTGTCTGTCTGTATGTTCATCCATCTGTTAAACAGCCTGTATGTCTGTCTGTTACACTGTCTGTCCTTCTGTCTGTCTGTCTGTCCTTCACTGAGCTCCCCCAGTGACTCTCATCCATCTTAAGCCTATCCTATCTAACAAAGTATCCCAGATAAGCAACAGTGTGGAGAGAGCAGATAACACTGTGTTCCTGGCAGAGACGCCTTCGCCGGTCTCCGTCTGTGACTCAAACTACCACCAATATACTTCCTGCCATCTATCACATTCCCTCGAATCCCTCACTGTATATATTCCCAATGTGTACAACCATTATATACTCTCGTCCTTTTGAGACTAGCAAGGATGCAATTTATCAAACTGAACCATAATCATCAATCTCCATAGTGTTCATGCCATATATATAATATGATAATTTATTATCGTAAAAAAACTTTTGATGCTAATACATGTCCAAATGAGGCAGTGAAAAATGTACCTCGTCCACGCTCAGTAAAGTATCATAAGCAAGCTAACACACATCTAATGCACCCTCCGCCCGCCAAACCCCACCCCACCCACCATCCACCACCCCCGCCTCTGTCTCATTTATGCTGAGTGGGCAGGATTTACAGACGGACATTTTGTTATAATGGCGGCCATTCATTTACTCCCGACCAGCGTTCCTGGCACACGCTTCCTCAGGTCCATTAGGCAATGAGTCCTCTGAGAAAGTCCTGACTCACCCCACCCCAGACCAGATCAGAGGGAACTAGAATAGACCAGACCCAGATCAGACCAGACTAGAACAGACCAGACCCAGACCTAGACCAGTCCAGATTAAACTAGAATAGACTACACCCAGACCAGACTAGACCATGCTATACTGTACCAAACCAGACCAGACTAGACTAGACCACACCAAACTAGACCAGACTTGATTAGATCAGACTGAACCAGCCCAGACTACACTAGACCAGACCAAACCAAGCCAGACCAGCCCAGACAAGACTAGACCAGACCAAACCAGACCAGCCCAGTCTACACTAGACCCAGCATCTCAAATTGTCCCATTCCATCCCATGATTGTATCCTAGACCAGACCGGTTCTATACAACTAACGTCAAACTGAGTGCTCAACTGAAATGAGATCCACTCCAGGATAATGTGACCCTGCAGTGCATATCCATCCCCCCCCCCCCCCCGGTGTGTGTGTGTCTGGCTCAGCTGCGAGACACGTCCACCTTAATGTGGACCATCATCTCAGCTCTCGCTGGTTCGCATCGATCGCATTTGGAACGGCCCCATTTTCCCTCCAATGTGCAGAGTGTGCGGTTTTAGAAATGATGAGTAACGGCTATTCGGCAATACAAAGTGACCTGTTGTGAAGGCGGGCGTCCATGGTCACACAGCGGAGGTCAAGGATCCTCTGGTGTATGGTAGAGTGGGGTCAGAGTGGACCGTCATCTCCATAAGCTGGGTTTAGTCCCCCACTTGCCCCCCTACGCCATGCTACACATTGAGCACACTAGTATGATACATACATCCCATAATAGGAAGGAATCTGCACAAATCAATAGCCGGCCTGTGTGTGTGTGTGTGTGTTCGTGTGTGTGTGTGTCAATATGCATATTTTGTGTGTGTGTGTGTGTGTTAATTTCAGTGTATCTGTCAATATGCATATTGTGTGTGTGTGACTTGCAATCACACACACACGTGTGATTGCAAGTCTGTGTGTCAATGTGTCAGGATATGTATTTGTGTGTGCATGCGTGTGTGCGTGTGTGCGTGTGTGTGTGTGCTAGTGTGGTTGTGAGTGCAATGTGTGTGTGTGTGCATTTCTTTGTGCACAGATGTGCGTATTTTGATCTCTCTGTGGTCGGTCTGACGGCCAAGTCCTGTGTCAGGAGCTCAGGCTCCGACCAAACAGTGGGCTCAGGTGCACCATCATCACTTCCTTCTCCTCTTACTCCTCAGCAAACTTTCTTCATCCTCAAGAGAGCTCTTCAGCTGAATTAGCTGATTAGCCCAGAGCCCCCCGCCCATCCTGTACCCAGTCCCCAGCTCTGAATCGATGGGGTGGCCGGCGGGTGCCAAGGACACCCTGCTGTAAATCCCACAGAGTCAGGCCAGTTCAGCTGTACAAAGCAGTAGGAAACATTCCTAGAATTGAAATCAGTCGACGTATCAGAGACAGTGAAGCGCACAAGGCTATGTATCTTTCATGTGTACATGAGTAGTACTAGTCTAAGGAGTAGTACTCTAAGTAGAAATGAGAAGAAATGTGGTAGTGGAGTAGTACAAATAGCAGTAGTCTCATCTTAGTAAACGGTCATAGTCTGCTCTATATTGGTTGCTTGAAATCTGGAGGATGAAAACGTCCAAACAGACGTTGTTGAAACCCGGATGGCCCACCATACATATCGGTGGTTGTGGGATTTAATCTATAAGGATCAACAACCTATTGAGTGAGAAATGGTAAGTCTATAAGGATTTGCCCAACTTCATAAGAATTACACTGATTATTATGAAATAATGTGTTTTATCAATAGTCACGGTTTGGATCTCCCTGCAGCACGTTTTCTCTTTCGGTTGGCATTATGGCACAATTCCCACAAGTGCACCTGTTGAAAATTATATAGTGCAGACAATTTAGACTCAATATGAGTACAGTATACCTACCATTGTAATGTAGACTCAATATGAGTACAGTACACCTACCACTGTAATGTAGACTCAATATGAGTACAGTACACCTAGTCAAGTCAAGTCAAGTCAAGTCAAACTTTATTGTCAATTTTCATGTACAGGACATACACAAAAACCGAAATGCCGTTTCCCTCGATCCCTGGTACAAAACAGCTATATACACATATACAAATATAAATATTAAAAATAGATATAAAATAAGAATACAAATTAAAAGAGAAGAGAATATATACAAGTTTTAAAAAGAAAGATATGTATGTATGTATAAAAAGTATGGACAGTATAAATAGTATGAGACAGAACTATCAGTGCAAATATTATTTTAGAAATAGTTCTTAAAAATAGTTTGTAAGGTGACTGTATATGGTGGTGGGGAAGGGGAGTAGTGTGCAGGTGTGTGGGGGTGGATGGGTGGGGGTTAATGTCTAGAGTTTGTGGGGGCAGAGGGAAAGAAGGGGGGTCAGTGCTGGGAGGGAGTTCAGCATCCTGACGGCCTGGTGGACGAAGCTGTCCTTCAGTCTGCTGGTCCTTGCCTTTAGACTCCTCATCCTCCTCCCAGAGGGCAGGAGGCTGAAGAGGCAGTGGGTGTGGTGGGTGGAGTCGCCCGCAATGCTGAATGCTTTGCGGGACAGGCGTGTATTGTAGACGTCCTGGAGGGAGGGGAGGGGGGCACAGACGATCTTCTCAGCTGCTCTCACTATGCGCTGCAGGGTCCTCCTACAGGATGCAGTGCAGCCGCCGTACCACACAGTGATGCAGCTGGTCAGGATGCTCTCGGTGGTTCCCCGGTAGAAGGAGCACATGATGGGGGCAGGTGCTCTCGCTCTTCGAAGTTTGCGGAGAAAGTAGAGGCGCTGCTGAGCTTTGCCGGCCAGTGATGCGGTGTTGCAGCTCCAGGTGAGGTCCTCAGTGAGATGCACCCCCAGGAACTTGGTGCTGCTCACTCTCTCCACAGCAGCACCGTTGATGGTCAGTGGGGGGTGCTGGGTGGAGGCTCTCCGGAAGTCGACAACAATCTCCTTCGTCTTCTGCACGTTAAGAGAGAGATTGTTGTCTCTGCACCACTCGGCCAGTTGGCTCACCTCTTCCCTGTAGTTAGACTCATCGTTGTGGTTGATGAGCCCCACCACAGCCCCACACTTGACGAAGAGGTTGTTGCTGAATGATGGAGTGCAGTCGTGGGTCAGCAGGGTGAAGACTCAATATGGGTATAGTATACCTACCACTGTAATGTAGACTCAGTAAAAGCCACTGTCAGACAACTAGTTGGCCACCGTAGGAGGGACACGTAACAGTACAGTATACCTACAAATGAAGGGCATACACCATAACGGTGTATCTATGTTATGGCAAGATGTGGACTGAGAAGTACAGGGCTATTATATGCAATGTTTGATTATTTTTGCTGCGCTGGTTGGATGCAAATATGTTGAATACAATAATATATTGGCCAACTAGCTCTACAAAATGGTCTATCCTAGCTTGTCTGCAAGTTGGAGCTAGTAAGCTTATGGACATGAGACAAAAACAGACCAGCTATGGCAGAGAGCATCGCTCACACACACACACACACACACACACACACACACACACACACACACACACACACACACACACACACACACACACACACACACACACACACACACACACAAGGCACGGTAACAATATTACAGAAGTGTTACCATTGAGAACCTTCTTCTTCTTCTTCTTCTTCTTCTTCTTCTTCTTCTTCTTCTTCTTCTTCTTCTTCTTCTTCTTCTTTTCTGGTTAAATGGCGTGCAACCTACTATGTTTACGGTAAATGGTGCATCAAGCTTGTTTACCTTGAGCAGCATGGGAGCTCTGCTCTCCGCCTCCGCCAAACCTTCTAATGAGGCAGCCAATCATAGCACAGCTCATTACCATACATCAAACCTTCTAATGAGGCGGCCAATCAGAACAGAGCTCATTACCATGCATCAAACCTTTTAATGAGGCGGCCAATCATAGCACAGCTCATTACCATACATCAAACCTTCTAATGAGGCGGCCAATCAGAGCAGAGCTCATTACCATAAATCTCCACACCCACAAAACAGCCTGTTCCTCAATGCAGAGAAAATGAGCGGCAGACATACACTACAGAAGTTGGATTTAGGAGATTTTAATATATACATTTCACTAACTTCTTGTACAGAACCCAGGGAACAGTTTAAAAAAAAAAAAAAACTGTATAATAGGTCACCTTTAATTAGATTAAAGTAGAATAGAGTAGAGCAGTGTTTCTCAAATGGGGGTACGCGTGTACTAGAAACATTTCTAAATACAAGGAGAAAGTAGGACAGAAGCACCAAAATGCTGTCAGTGTCAGGAACAATGTGTGGAATATTTATAAATGTCTCAATGCGATTTAGTGCACAAGCTCCAACCCCTCTCTGGCTTTGTGCTTTTTTGCACGAAGCCCTCTTCAAAGACATCTCAGCACAAAAATCAGTGTCATGTTTTTTCTTTAAGGGAAAACTTTCTGACTTCAGATCATCCCAAGAAGTTATGTGAAAAGCCTCCAAAATGTTTTGTACTGGTTAAAGGGATACTTTAGACTGTTCTGCTATAACATAGTAGGACCGCTGGATCAGTAGTTCTGCTATAACATAGTAGGACTGGATCAGTAGTTCTGCTATAACATAGTAGGACTGCTGGATCAGTAGTTCTGCTATAACATAGTAGGACTGGATCAGTAGTTCTGCTATAGCATAGTAGGACCACTGGATCAGTAGTTCTGCTATAACATAGTAGGACCGCTGGATCAGTAGTTCTGCTATAACATAGTAGGACCGCTGGATCAGTAGTTCTGCTATAACATAGTAGGACCACTGGATCAGTAGTTCTGCTATAACATAGTAGGACCGCTGGATCAGTAGTTCTGCTATAACATAGTAGGACCGCTGGATCAGTAGTTCTGCTATAACATAGTAGGACTGGATCAGTAGTTCTGCTATAACATAGTAGGACCACTGGATCAGTAGTTCTGCTATAACATAGTAGGACCGCTGGATCAGTAGTTCTGCTATAACATAGTAGGACCGCTGGATCAGTAGTTCTGCTATAACATAGTAGGACCACTGGATCAGTAGTTCTGCTATAACATAGTAGGACCGCTGGATCAGTAGTTCTGCTATAACATAGTAGGACCGCTGGATCAGTAGTTCTGCTATAACATAGTAGGACCACTGGATCAGTAGTTCTGCTATAACATAGTAGGACCGCTGGATCAGTAGTTCTGCTATAACATAGTAGGACCGCTGGATCAGTAGTTCTGCTATAACATAGTAGGACTGCTGAATCAGTAGTTCTGCTATAACATAGTAGGACTGTTGGATCAGTAGTTCTGCTATAACATAGTAGGACCGCTGGATCAGTAGTTCTGCTATAACATAGTAGGACCGCTGGATCAGTAGTTCTGCTATAACATAGTAGGACCGCTGGATCAGTAGTTCTGCTATAACATAGTAGATGGAGATTAATGGAGGATCCGGTTTGGAAGGTGATGGGGTTGAAGTAATTTAGCAGTAGCAGCCTTTTACCCAAAGCTTAAAGCGTAGAGCTTACAATGCAGATACATGAAGACAGACAGGCTGCAGACATTGGGGATCGAACCCAGCACCTTCCGACTGGAAGTCAAATGCCCCAGCCAATACATTATCCTGTACCCTGTCTCTTCCTCTTCCTTACTCACTCTCTTCCCCACTTACTTTCTCCCTTTGCCTCTCTCTCTCTCTCTCTCTCTCCCTCCCTCCCTCTCCCTCCCTCCCTCTCCCTCTGCATGGAACATCGTGGCAGAAACATTTAGGAGTGAATCATTGAGCAAAGAGGCAGAATGCCATTGGTGGGACAAGCAGGAGGAATTCAGTGGAAAGCCTGGAGGTGAGGTAAGCGATGACAGCGACGAAGATGATGAAAGTGACAAAGAGTACCCAACATCCTGTCTGTCATGAGCAGGGCAGGCCTGCGAGACAAGTCAGCACAGGATGGCTGTCTGTCTGAGAGAGAGAGAGAGAGAGAGAGAGAGAGAGAGAGAGAGAGAGAGAGAGAGAGAGAGTGACAGAGTGACAGAGAGAGAGTGACAGAGAGAGAGAGAGATCGCGCGCATGCACGCGAGAGAGAGAGAGAGAGAAAGAGAGAGAGAGGAAGAGGAGAAAGGGAGGGATGGGTGAGAGGGAGGGATGGGAGAGAGAGAGCGGGAGGGAGGAAAGAGAGAGAGGAGAAAGAGAGAGATGGGGAAGAGAGGATGAGCAAGAGACAGATAAATAAAGAAAGAGAGAATGTGTGTGTGTGTGTGTCCATACCTGTCATTTGTGTGTTTGTGTGTGAGGGTGGATGAGTGTTATTATGTATTATTTATTATGTACCTGAATGATAATGATGATGTTGTGTTACCACATGCTACATGAGTTTGTTTTGGCAGCAGTCGCCATGTCTTTTCATGCCTATAAAACGTTGACAGCATGCCAGTATGTCTTTTAATTTAAATTTGAGAACGAGAGCTCAGACGGAAACGAAGATAAAGATAATGATAGGAATAAACCAGGAGAGAGAGAGAGAGAGAGAGAGAGAGAGAGAGAGAGATGCCTAGCGTGCTAGTGGGGGGTGGCAGTTTCAAACACAACAATGTCTCCCCACAATGACAATTCATTTCATCCTTAATTACTAAACAATAAGCATAAAAAACAATAACTACCAACATGATAACTAACATTACAATGCTCGTATGCTTCCAAAATGGCAGTGGTTATTGCGATGTACAAGCCCTGTACAGCTGGACTGCTCCCCGCAGAAACCACCTTACACATAGACTGTGCCGGCAGCGTGCACACTCTATAACTACAACATGGACACACACATTCACACACACATAGGCCTACACATGCAGATACACATACAAACACAGACATCAGACACACATGCAGACAGACAGACAGACAGACAGATGGATAGACACACACACACACATACACACACACACACACACACACACACACACACACACACACACACACACACACACACACACACACACACACACACACACACACACACACACACACGCAGACAATTGCACACACATCAAATATATTCCAGACGAAGGGTACATCTTATGTGTGCATTACATGTGGCAGTTAAACGCGTAGATCTGTTCATAAACACAGCAGGCCTGTGTATACATGTTTGCCCCCCCCTCCACAATAGCATCAAAGTGGTATGGCTCACATTAGGCCCAGTGAGAGAGTAGTACTACACTATGGTACAAAGAAACTACAGAAGACTGAAGACAGGAGACTAAGCCCCTAGTCTCCCTGGCCGAGGGATGGGCTTCCAGGTGGAAGGTGGGTGGGCTCCGGTGAACACCTGGGCCAGGTATGTCTCAGGTAAGTTCATAGAGACCGAAAACCACAAAGTGTCCTCCTGACTCTGCGCTGCACCATTCTGCAGACTAGTTTGTATTTGTATATATGGATTTGTTTGAATGAAAAAATGACGTAATCCCGTCAATTCTTTATTTTGTTGCCAATTTAGGGTGTGCTCCAATTGTACTTGTAGGGCGATTCCACTCACACTCAATCGCTATTGTATCCGCAGCTTAGCGGCAGCCGAATCGTCTTGGGGACCAAGGATACGGCAGAGTATCCTCCATAGGAAGTCTTTTGGCCACTACATCATTAGACATAAGCCCAAAGAGCAAGACAATTATTTGGGTTGGCAATTTTCTTTGGGGGGGGGGGGGGGACTTTTTGTGATATTTCAGCTGAAATTTCACAGCACATATACAAAAAAAACAAAGGGTTTGATACTCGTTTAGTTACTTACTTCTTTGCAACATCTTGGGTTCAAGTTCAGGTTATCTGTGTTCTCTCGCTGCCTGGACCCAAGATAAGGATACAGCCATGCCATTAGGCCTGAATGCAGATAAAAGGATTTCCCACCCTTCTCTGGGAGCTACTTGAAAGAGAAAGTCGGGTTCAGCTGCAGTTGCAGTTGGCTAAATCAAAGTCTTATCATTGAATTGCAAACCAAAAGTGTTACCGTTGACGTACTTGCTGATTCAAGATAGACATTGCCTAAATAAAGTGCTTTCACAAGTGAGTTCACCCACCCCCCTCTTTGTATGCGCAAATGCACACGATGACCTTCAATGATGCAAACACATCCCTCGGTGTTAAGGTTAATGCTCTTGGTTGTTTATAATGATGGAGGTATTTTGTGGATGCCAAGTGAGACTGGACAGTAATGTTATTGAGTGCAATGCAGTACGACATCAGTGGCACTAAAGGCTTAAGCAATGCTACTGATGTAGAAGGAATGGTCTTTAGTTATCAACAGGGGCTCCACTAGAGATTTTGGGCCCTGTGAAATAATATAATATTGGGCCCCAACCCTCCAATAATAGTGTGCTTCGTCCTAACTTCACAGGACTGTGATCACTGCATTATTTGAGTCAAAAAAAAGCCTGCGTGTGTCAGAGGAAACCTTTCTTCAAGCATGATTATTATGGCTAACGATGGGGGAAATGGTAATAGAAATTATAATGATTATAATGACAAATGTTTGTGACCTTTAAACAGCAGGATACATCTGACTCCGCTGCACAGGAGGACTTCGATCGCTGCAGCCTATTGCACGGTTGTAAATGTCGAATTTGAAGAGCTATAATTACACACAGCAAGACTTAATTTCAGCATTAACCAACGTTATTCTTAATGGGACACCGGCACAAAACGTCTCAATCAAATCGTGTCCGTTTCCCGTGGCTATGTCTCCCTCTTGAGGCACAAATGATCATGACAATGGAAATGTGTTCTCTACTAAGTGGTGGATTACATTATTGGTCTTTCACTGTCATTGACAGTGGCCGGTTATTTATTTGTGCACACTGGTTGTGTGTTTGTCCCATGTTTCAGGTATGTTTTATTTTGTGCTCTTGAAAATGTAATATTGTTTTGTGTTATGTGCTTTTTGTTTTAGTTAAAATACGACTATCACGTTATGCTGGGCAATATGTAAATTGCTCAGAAGCATCAATCTTAAGCTGTGTTCGAGCGGGAACAGACTACGGTTATTTATTTGTGCACACTGGTTGTGTGTTTGTCCCATGTTTCAGTAAAACAGTCCAGTGCTCCACTCAACCTGTCTCCGTGAAGTCATTCAACGAGCAGCAGAGCATTATACCCATGGTCACACTAAGACGAAAGATCCTGCTGGGTTCAGTTCATGAAGGGGACTGAACAACAGATGATCTGACACTTATTTCAATATCCTTTCTGAACTCCACCTTAGGGGTGGATTTGAAGGTGGTTGCTCTTGGTTACGCCTCAAGCTATGGTTGTCTATGCATTTCTCACTTTCTAATCTTCAACGGACACTCTCCTCCCTGGTCTCCTCCCTTGGACTCCTAGCTCACAGCCTGCAACTACAATTGTATCAACTCCCACCACACCAGACTTTTCACATCATTCATAATGTTTGACCTTGATCATTCTTAGTTCACAAACATTGGTGTCTCCATTTGCCCTTGAAGATCAACACTTCTCTCTCGTAGATTTAGTCAATCAACCTTTATGATATGCATTTATGATTCAATTATAATTTGTATAACCTGTACTTCCAGGGTTCCCAAGTTGCAAAAACTCATTTCCGGGAGCCTCCGAGGAAGGGGGTCGCGATTGTCGAGGGGGGGGGGGGGGGGGCGGTTCACGATTGTCGGGAGGGATGTCTGTACTTCTATTGATTTGTGATCATAGGTCCTTTATTGTTAATATATGTATTATATATTTTCCACATTAGTTATCACATAGTGAGATCATAGAGCTGGGGCCAGGTTTGATCAGATACTTTTCCACACTACTTAAACACTAAAAGTACAGCACATGGTTTTGCATATCCACCACGCACACACTCCCTAGTAGAGCGGGGGGGGTATACTACGAAGCTCGATTAGTGGGTTAGCGAGGTATGTTGCGCTCAAAGCCTGGGTTAGCTGTCCTACGAAAGTCGCTCTCTTTTAGCGTCGCTGTATCACCATGGTAACTTATGCTGGCAACCAAACCTGGTCGGGAGGAGGTTTTCAGCTAAGACTTTCCGATTAGATCGGCTTCTTAAAGCTGAGCGCCGCTTTCAGGACAGATCCGATCCCTTTATGAGAGATACAGGTTCTCATCAGAGGGTATTTATGAGAGATACAGGTTCTCATCAGAGGGTATTCGCTATTTGGTCGTCCTTGTTGTGTCTGTGTTTCACTGCGATGTGTTGCCACGGGTACATATTTGCATACAGTTGGTGATGCCGAACATATAAGCAAAAAGGTGCCTTGCGATACGCAAGGTTGTAGCTGCCCTAAATACACTGCTAAATATGTTCGTGGTGTTTCCCAACTTTTTGCCAACACAAACTGTCAAGTTGCAAGTTATCAACTTGGAGGTAAAAGAAAACACCTGTATACGTGAATGAGCAGTAGAGTGGCGGTAGCGCGTCAGTCTTGAGATTCTGCGTGCTGGGTTCGATCCCCAAGTGAAGTGGGTATGTGTAGTTTATTGAAAATATGGAATACTTATTCATTAATGTTATGGAATCATCCAGTTTGGTAATCTAGATGAGGGTAAAAGGCAAGATGATGGACAGGCAACATATGAACCCCGGTCGCTGGCGTTCAGCTCACATCCTAATCCACCACACCACCGTCGCTACTATCCAGCACATGCAATACGTTTCTTACATATACGATGTATTTGAAAGGAATTCCCTAAATTACACAAAAAAGCAAGTTGGAGGTTGCTTTTGCATTTTGCAATCATATGCGTAAGAATTGTTCGCCATTAGGCTAATCCCAATAGAGTATGGGATTAATGGCGAACAATTCTTACACATTCACAGAATCTGCTGTTTGTTGCCAGCATGGGCAACTGTAGCGCCCCTTGCCGTTATTTGCTTTTTAAACTCCTCGTATGAGTTCATAATCACTACTTGCTCCTCCTGAGTGACATACACAGCCCGTGTTCGCTCCGTCGGATCCATTGCGTCAAGGTGAATGACGTATTGACGTTGGGTTACGCCCTTTTTATGTGAACGCGCATTGAACCTAAAGCGGAAAACCTGGCTTGACAAATTTACCTTTAAGTGAACTTCGTGGAACCGTTTAACTCTGATCGCGAGTTTCGTCTTTAGCAATCGAGGTTTTCCCAAGAAAACCTGGATATGTTCAGTGAGCTTCCTATACCCCCCGGGATGCGACGCTTCAATACACCGCCTGTACATATCCTGCCATCGCGGGACGCCAAAAATGTGCTGGATTTGCATGTCGTGACTGGTTGCAACCAGTCTCTATTGACGGGAGCAAACCACAACGGCACAGGAACAAGCTGTGTTTGTTCGGGGAAATTATCTTTAACGTCAGAACACGCGTCTTAAAGGAGCTATATGTAAGAAATGTACTCAAAGTAATCATAAAATGACCCTAATATGTCAATAGACATTGAGGAATCATGTTAATTTCAAGTATTTATGTCAGACATAATAGTAGTCCAGCCAGAATATTTAATTTCAAACGCAATATTTCAGTTTCCCGAAAGTGTCGTTAGCCTAAGTGGTTCGTTAAGTCCGTCGTACGACCATCAGACAGTTTTCACACCGTTTCCCGAAAGCATCGTTGCGTAACGACCGTCGTTAAGACGCTCGTAGCTAACAAGAGCTCCAGCTGTCCTCGTAGCGCTACGAGCGTCTTAACACATCCAATACCACTGAGTGTCCAGCTGGTGACGCTGAAGTTACGATAGGCTATAGAGCTTAGTCTATGTTATACCATGGTCTGGGTGAATACTCGATCCTGATTGGCTGAAGATTATAGAGCGGAGCTCTATCTTTGATGTACACCTAGGAAAGACGTTGACGCTATGAAGACGCTATGGCCACGTTGCTTGGCAACGCCTGCATACGGGAGATATGAAATAGGGGTTATGCGCAACATACTTCCGCATTCTGCTAAACAAGTCTCATCACATCCGGTTCAGGTCCACTGTACCGCGCTCGCATTATGTTATTTATTAATCCGCACTTCCAGACCGTCACCGGGGCTTCTGAGTAATATGTCTGAGGAGAGTAGCCCTCTCCCGGACTCACGCTAGCTTTTATCGCTGTTTTTTTTTAAATTGTATTTATTAATCCACACTTCCAGGCCGTCACCGGGGCTTCAGAGTAATGTGTGTCCGAAGACAGTAGCCCTCTCCCGGACACAGACGCTAGCTTTAACCGCTGTTTATTTTTATTTATTTATTTTTTTAATCCGCACTTCCAGACCGTCACCGGGACTTCAGAGTAATGTGTCCGAGGAGAGCAGCCCTCTCCCGGACACAAGCTAGCTTTTAACCGCTGTTTAAAAAAAAAAGAAGTATTTATTAATCCGCACTTCCAGACCGTCACCGGGGCTTCAGAGTAACGTGTCCGAGGAGAGTAGCCCTCTCCCGGACTCACTCGATAGCTTTTACCGCTGTTTTTTTTTTTTTTTTTTTTTCATCCATCTTTTCTTCTCACTAACATTCAGATGTTAAAACCAAATAAAACGCCAACAGTAAAAAGGGCTAACTAGGCCAAGTCAATAGCTGTCGCCATCAGTTCCTACCGCTGCTACCGGCTTTAACGACAAGCGGAAGTCAGGAGACCAGTTTTCCGGTTTGGTCACGTGACGCTCGGCATAAAGCCCATAGTCTGCGCGACTTATAACAATAAAAAAAACAACTCACGATTGTAACTCTAAAACACATTAAAGTATTATTAATTGATTAAATATTACCAGAAATGAATGGACGACGCGGAGGCGTGAACCGCGGAGGACGGTTCTGTTAATGGACACCTCGAAGGGCATTATCCCGCTTATACCATGGTCACTTACGAAATAAATAAATATTTAATCAATTAATAATACTTTAATGTGTTTTAGAGTTAAAATCGTGAGTTTTTATTTTTATTTTTACAAGTCGAGCGGACTATTTAATATCTCCCGTATGCAGGCGTTGCCAAGCAACGTGGCCATAGCGTCTTCATAGCGTCAACGTCTTTCGTAGGTGTACTTTTCAACCTACACCCGCCAGCCAATCAGAATCGAGTATTCACCCAGACCATGGTATAATATGCATTTCAGCACCGTGTCAGTGGACAGGTACAAGGCTACGATCGATCGTTAGATCTGTGCACGCGCGTTCATGTTAAGAGGAGTTTCGGGAAACGCACGGAAAAAAATAACGATCGTTCGAAAGATGATTCGTAAGAAGCATCGTAAGATGGATCGTACATCGTTATCGGGAAACTGGGCCCTGTGCCGTAAAACTGTTTTGTTTACATTTTGTGTTTTGGTCTGTTGCTCCACCTTCTGCCTAGCGTCCAATCGCGAAGTCAGTACTGTGTCGCCATCCGGGTTGCCAGATAGGCTGAGCTGCAGCCATTTACTGTATAAGGAAGGCTGCAGCTACAAATGAATTATATTTGGCTTATCGCCATTATTCAGTTTTTGCTAGAAAAACATGTTTGAAGCGAATCATTGCGTCGTTGCCTCATGGGCGTTTTCACGAAGTCAGTATCGTTTGCTCAATGACTGTATGTAAGGATTTCACACCATTGAGGGCCATTTACTGCACACCGACTGCAGTGGATGATAATAAAACAGCGGTCAGAGCTGGCGTGTGTGTCCGAGAGGGCTGCTCTCCTCGGACACATTACTATGAAGCCCCGGTGACGGTCTGGATGTGTGGATGATAATAAAACAGCGGTAACAGCATGTGTGTGTGTCCGAGAGGGCTGCTCTATTCGGACACATTACTATGAAGCCCCGGTGACGGTGATGCAGTTGGTCAATATTATCAGGGATCTATGCAAGGCAAGTGTATTTGTATAGCACACTTCATACACAGAGGCAATTCCATGTTCACCTAAATAAAAGCAAATAACAGTATGTACTTGTCATGGTTGCTCCTTCTAATAGACGCAGTGTTGTGTTGAGTAATCCGGGAACGGGGAATCTGGCAACCGCTACTCTGGGGGGGGAGGGGGAGGGAGTACCACGCTGTACAGTATTTACAACGTGGTTGCAATAACAGTTTTGGCCAGAGAGGACGCAATCCTACATATAGTTCCTTTAACTCTTTTATTTTAAAGGTGATCCATGCTGCTATTTTATAATGTTTTAATTATGTGATTTTATTCTTGCTGTAAAGTGTCTTTAAGTATTTTTTAAGTTAACATTTGCATTGATCCTTCATCGATAGCGAACACTGCTGGACGTGGTGTTGACAGAATTGAGGAACAGAATTGAGGAACAGCAACACATTTGAATGTCATATCTATGCAACAATTGTCCCATATGTTTTGGGATGCAAAACATGATGCGTTTACGTGTCTGAGGACGGCTGATGAGTGGCTGCTGTCCCCCTGCTTCTCTTATTTAAAGAGATGTCTCTCTGAGACTTTATTCCCTCTCTTCTCCGTCGACCGTTGGACACTTGGGACCAGTGATGGAGAGGCTTTTCATTGTGCTCCTGCTGTTTACAGGTAAGTGAGTGTTTACATATTCATACCACAGCGTTGGTGAATACTTGATTCTGATTGGTCGATAACAAGGGTGTGCATATTTTTCAATAACAGGACACCTGACTTTTAACAGTTCAAAATCAATGCGCTACAAATCCAACATTAACAACAACGGTTAAATAGGACGATGGACCAGATGCTCAAAAGCACTGCGGAAGAATATTTACATTTCAGCTGATTAAGTCAATACAAAAACAATAATAAAATGCATCATATAGGCCTATTATTTTCCAATAACGTGACAGCCCATTTATTCCTTACATGTTAAATACTGGTAAAATGTTCATTGTATTTGCATATTTTGCATACTTCTTTGGCGTCATTTCACCACCATGCTTATTTAACAGGTATCTGGGGGTGTCGCAACTACCACTACATCGATAAGAAAATGACTTGGCAAGATGCTCAGAGCTACTGCAGGGAGCGCCATTCAGACCTCGCCACCATATCCAACAGTAGAGACAACAACATAGCACTTAAATCTAAAACCAACAGCGCAGAGAACGATGTTTGGATAGGTTTGAACAACAATAACACTCAAGGGGCCTGGCGGTGGTCCGAGGACAGTAGTGACGCCTCATTCTACAATTGGAACAAAGGTGAGCCGAACGGAAATAGCGGCTGTGTAGAAATGAGACACGATGGACGCTGGAATGACAGGAACTGTAACGACAAGTTGCCCTTAGTCTGTCTTCGTTCCTTGTAGACCAATCCTTGGTCCTCGATTTAGACAATGTGCGCCGTTTTCTGAACCGTTCCTGCTGTTTGCTACTTCTTCGGTGTCGCAGGGCCGCCGCCGGGGATGGAAAGATATCACATTGGGCCCCACCACCGCAGGCCAGAAATTGTGCCCCTTGTCAGTCACAGGCCCTTAATCGTCCTAACGTTTTCCCCCTGGTTAAATGTGTGTACATACATTGATGTCTTTAAATCTGTACTTATTTATTGTTGCTCAGTTATACATCTCTGTTCGGTGTGCGAAAGTAACGTTGTGCACGTTGCGTTACAAAAACGGGCGCAGCTGTAATTCTCCCCCCCCCCATGAATTCACTGGGTGTCAGGAGTTGTGTATGGTATATCATATAGTCTTTATTATATTTAGGGTCCCCGATCACGCTGTCTATTTGAAGCCTTTGTTATTTAACTATTCTTAACATTGTATATTAAAGAAGCAGTGAACCCAAAATGTTTGTTTTAAATGGTAATATATGGTTTGTTTTAAATGGTAATATATCTTATATTGGTAATATGTCTTATATTGTATACTCTTTGGACTGTTTTAAGCGGCTTCTAAAAAAACATCTTTATGGGCAAGCCTTTCTTTAGTTCGCCATCCCTGTCTTATCATTTGATTTGTTTTAGTTTGGTCTGTCTCTCATTCTGCTGTTTTATATCATTTATTTTTGCCTTATTCATACATTTATATTTTCCGTATGCGTGTGTGTGTGAAGCACTTTGTAACTGTGCGTTATAAAAAGTGCGATATAAATAAAGCTTGACTTACTTGACCTTCAACATAGTAATCTATGCCACGTCACTGTAATTAAAATAAGCCCGTCATTAAGGGAAAACATGTAAAATCCTATGTTTTTGCCAGTCTCCTCCAACCAGTTTGTGCACGTTGTGAACTCAAGTTGCGTCCTTTGCGTGACCGGAAGTCCCTTTTCCGCGGCGGAGGGACCCCGGCGGCGAGGTATGTGTGGAGCTCCGTCTGGCCAGCGGTTAATTGTCCGCGTCCGAGAGAAGGTTGAGCTTCTCGGACACTTCTAGTATAACACCACAGTTTGTGGCGCATGTCGTGTACAACACCGCTCATTATAACGCTCATACACTGCGATGGTACTGGCCTGCTAAAGGGGACCTATTATACTGTTTTGGGCTTTTTTAAAACCGTTCCCTGAGGTCTTTACAAGAAGATAGTGGTAATGGTATGTATGGTAATGAGCTGTGCTCAGATTGGCCGCCTCATTAGAGGTGGGATGTAAGGTAATGAGCTGTGCTCTGATTGGCCACCTCATTAGAGGTGGGATGTAAGGTAATGAGCTGTGCTCTGATTGGCCACCTCATTAGAGGTGGGATGTATGGTAATGAGCTGTGCTCTGATTGGCCGCCTCATTAGAGGTGGGATGTATGGTAATGAGCTGTGCTCTGATTGGCCGCCTCATTAGAGGTGGGATGTATGGTAATGAGCTGTGCTCTGATTGGCCGCCTCATTGGACGGTTTGGGAGGCGGAGAGCAGAGGTCCCATGATAGCCTAGAACTCTAGACACCCCCTAGCGGCAGCAAATGTATTTGGCAGCTAGGTAGGTCTAGCACGGCTCCGTCGGCTTTTTGGTGCTGGAAACACAAAGTATGTCAGACCAATCACAGCGTGAGGGGCGGAGTCGAAAGCCGGGCTACCATGACGACAGAGTTGCGACGGTTCCGTGTTAAGGCCGCAGTATACTCGCCGTTCCCAAGCTGTCGCGCGACAATGTGACGTCACGGGAGGACGGTAACTATTTATACTCGCGCTGGTGGCCGCGACATTATTCTACATCACTTCCCCATCTGGTCAGCCATCAACAGTCCAGTGTATGGCAGCAGTTCTCATATGAAGTGTTTGTAAGCATCCATCTTAATAACTTAGTGATTATCTTAGCCTATATACTTTTATTTTATAACTTACTGCCGCTTTGAGATAGTTTTTCAGCCACGTAATTCCACTCGTCTTTGACCACAACAACAGTAGACAGCACTTACATAAAACCACGGTTTATTAGCGAATACATATAGGCATACACCACACAATAAAACAGAACATATAAAGAAAGAAGCCTTAGCAATAAGGCGCATTACAATGTGCCTTCGAACTCGTCCGTGTTTCTGTTTCCACTTTGTCGCGCGCCGCTGAAAAAAAAGGAGCTGTGTGCGACACGGCGCGTTCGGGCCAAAATCCTGTCGCGCCGGCGAGATCTACGTCATTTTGACGTCACAACGTCGCGCGACAGCTTGGGAACGGCGAGTATACTGCGGCCTTTAGAGGTAAACAATGGCTGCTGCTGCTGGCGAACGGCTGTCTTTCCACTCGGCTTTGGCCGCGACTCTTCAAGACTTGAAGTTAACATTTTATTTAAGAAAAGAACAAAGAACGGCACTGAAGTCTTTCCTCGAAAATAAATACGTATTCGTAGTTTTGATTAATTACGTAGTCAGAGCCGTCGCTCTGACTACGTCACCTTCTTTGTTGCTCTGATTGGTTGTAGCGCTATCCTATTGCGTGCAGAGGGAACTTGAAAGACAACCGTTTATCCCGCCCACACTGCCAATGGAGCTGCGCCAGACCTTACATCTTTCTGATGTGGGTCTGGCTTGCCAGGCCAGTGGGATGACCTTTAGGGTGACCTTTAGGGGGCAATCCCAGCTGATGGGACAGCTGGGGTGAGAGAGAGCACAGAGATGAAGTTACAATGACAAGTTGAATAAAGCCTTGTTGTTGTTGAAGGATGCTGCTTTGTTTCCATGGGTTTTCATATCTCAGATAGTCTAAGATTATCATTGATTAGGGTGCATTTCAATACCAATGTCTTAAAGTCTTCTACATGTTTTCATATTGTCTTGCCTTTCTGTCCCAATTTTAACTCTTTTATTTTAAAGGTGATCCATGCTGCTATTTTATAATGTTTTAATTATGTGATTTTATTCTTGCTGTAAAGTGTCTTTAAGTATTTTGAAAAGTGCTATACAAAATGTATTGTTATTGTAATTTTTTGTTCTTCTTCCTCTTCCTCCTCTTCCTCCTCCTTCTTCTTCTTCTTCTTCTTCTACTTCTTATTTAAATTATCTTATCTTAAATTAAAATGTAATCCTAAACTTAAAGACCACAGCCCGGGGTGGATAATAAACCGAAAGTTACGTATGTAACTACGGTTCTATGAATCCCGGATGACCGCCAGAGGCGGTGCTTCAGCACTGGATGTCTCCATCTCGCGCATGCGCAGGTCGAGTGTTTATACCAACAGAGTCACCTGTGACCCCTGATGACACCTGCGAGTCTATATCTTCCGGTGACATCAGAGGATCGGTTCCTGCAGAATCTTCTCGCGAGCCCACAAGGATTCTGAGTGACAGGACGCTCTGGCGGTCATCCGGGATTCATAGAACCGTAGTTACATACGTAACTTTCGTTCTATTTCATCCCTACTGACCGCCAGAGGCGGTGCTTCAGCACTGGATGACCCATAACAACAAAGTCACGAGGAATGCCAATACATACCTCAGTGAGAGGAAGCAGTAGAGGTGGGCAGCAGGGCCACACCCAGTGGATGGGGCGTGGCCACATTCACCCGGTAGAACCTGGAGAAGGTAGTCGGTGATGCCCACGATGCCGCATCACAGATGTCCTGCAGGGGCACGCCACGCAGGGCCGCCCATGACGTAGCGACAGCTCTAGTAGAGTGGCACCTCACCCCGGATGGCAGGGGGCGACCACTGTGTCTATATGCCTGGGTGATGGCATCCACAACCCAGTGCGACAGTCGCTGTTTGGAGAGAGCACAGCCTTTCTTAGGACCACCGTAGCAGAGGAACAGCTGTTCTGACCGTCTCATGCTTGTGGTCAGACTTACATAGACCCTTAAAGCCCGCACAGGGCACAGCAGTCCTGACTTTTCCTCCCCTGCAGGGGGGGTAAACTGAGCCAGGTGGATAGGCCGGTTAAGGTTCGATGGTGAGAGAACCTTAGGAAGGAAAGCCGCATTCGGCCAGAGGGTGACCCCTGAGCCGTCTGAGTTCCACCTCAGGCATGATTCGCTCACAGAGAGAGCATGCAGCTCCCCGACGCGCCTTGCTGAGGTGATGGCGAGGAGAAAGGCAGTCTTAGCAGACACCCACTTCAACTCCGCCTGTGCCAGGGGCTCAAAAGGCGGCAGACACAGGGCATCCAGCACCAGGGGCAGATCCCACACTGGAGCTCGCTGTGCCTGTGGGGGTCGCAACCTCAAGGCTCCCTTAAGGAAAAGGGACACAAGTCTGTGGCACCCCACGGTGTTGCCATCGACACGAGCATGTCGGGAGGAGATGGCTGCCACGTACACCCTCAGGGTAGCCGGGGATCGTCCGCCCTCCAGAAGGGACTGTAGGAACTCCAGAACCTTTGGAATTGCACAGTGCACAGGGTCCTCACCCCTGTCTGAACACCATACGGCAAACAGCTGCCACCTGTTCGCATACTGCATCCGGGTCGAAGGCGCCCTGGCGTTCAGTATGGTATCCTGGACAGCGTCTGAACACCTTGTCAGCAGCGGGTCGGGCCCTGCAGTGGCCAAACCCAAAGCTGCAGGTGCTGAGGGTCGGGGTGCCAAATCTGGCCCCCCAGTTGGGACAGGAGATCGACCCTGTCGGGGAGACGCCACGGTGCGCTGCGGCAGAGTCTGTGCAGCAGAGGAAACCATGTCCTCCCCGGCCAGAAGGGGGCTACCAGCAGCAGGCTGTGGCCCTGTTGGAGGACCCTCTGCAGTACCTGATGAATGAGAGGGATCGGTGGAAAGGCATAGAGGAGACTCTCTGGCCAATCGTGGGCGAGAGCATCCTGGCCCAGAGGGCTGGTCTCCTCTGCCAAGGAGAACCAGAGGGGGCAATGGGTCGACTCCTCTGTGGCAAAGAGGTCTACCTCTGCCATGCCGAGGACATCCCAGATGTTGAGCACCACCTCTGGATGGAGCCGCCACTCCCCCGGTGGAGGCTTGCCACGGGACAGGAAGTCTGCAGCCTGGTTCCGTCCCCCCGGCAAATATATTGCCCTCATGCTGGCTAGGCGGGGGGCCGCCCACAACAGGAGGTCCCGGGACACCTGCAGCAACCGCGCAGACCTGGTTCCCCCCTGGTGGTTTATGTAAGAGACGGCTGAGACATTGTCCGTCCGTACCAACACGTGCTTTTCTCTTAGGAATGGGAGAAAGGACTGCAGCGCCATATGCACTGCCCGTAGCTCCAGCACATTGATATGTTCTGAGCGGTCCGGTACGGGCCACAGCCCTTGAGCTGTCCGGTTCTGCCACACAGCGCCCCACCCTGAGAGGGAGGCATCTGTTGTGACAGCCTCCCGACGGGATGCAATGGAGCCCATGGGCATGCCCTGAAGGAGGAAAGACCTCTCCCTCCATGGAGCCAGGGCAAGGAGGCAACGCCGTGACGACTTGAGTCTCCTGTGCCGGTGCCGCCTGGCATCCAGGTGGAAGCTGTTCAGCCACCTCTGAAGGGGACGCAGTGACAGCAACCCTAAGGGGACCACCGTGGCAGCAGCCGTCAGCTTGCCTAAAAGGCGCATATACAGGACATAGCGCAGACAGCGGTCCTCCCGAAAGAGGAGAAGGAGGCGGAGGATGTCGTCCACACGCCTGGGTGATGGGCAGGCCTTCATGGTAATGGCATCCAGAGTCATTCCCAGAAAGAGAGTACTCTGTGAGGGAACCAGGCAGCTCTTCTGGAAATTGACCCTGAGACCGAGCTGGGCCACATGTGAGAGAAGGGTTGCAGTGTCCCGGGTCACCTGAGACCGGGATGGTGCACAGACCAGCCAGTCGTCCAGGTAAGGCAGAATCTTTACGCCCCGCGACTGCAGGGGTGAAAGTGCTGCTGCCACACACCTGGTGAACACCCGTGGAGAGAGGGAGAGGCCGAACGGGAGCACCCTGAACTGGTAATGGTGGCCCTGAAAAGCGAACCGCAGAAATTGCCTGTGGTGTGGCGCTATGGGGACATGGAAATATGCATCCTTCAGGTCTATTGAGGTAAACCACTCCCCCTCGGCAACAGTACGTAGCACCTCTGCAGTGCTGAGCATGTGAAATCTCAGGACCTTGAGGAATCTGTTGAGTCCCCTCAAGTCGAGGACTGGGCGGAGTCCGCCATCTTTCTTTCTGACAAGAAAGTAAGTCGAATAGAACCCCCCGGGTGGTAACAGGGGGTCTACCGGCTCGATGGCACCCTTGTCCAGGAGGGCAGACAGCTCCTGGTTGAGGGCATGAGCTTTTGCCGGGTCTTGAATGATGGTCATCTTGACCCGGCCGAAGGCTGGGGGCCGGCGTCGGAACTGAATGTTGTACCCGTGGGTCAAGGTGGAAATCACCCACGGGTCCCTGGTGGAAGCAGCCCAGTAACTGAGCTGCTGCTGGGAAAAACCGCCGACGGCCGGCCCCGGGCTCTCAGCGCCTGGTCCCCCGGCCTCTGGAGGCCCTGGGGGGACGACGGGCAGCATCCGAGGTCTGAGGCTGCCTAAAGGGCGGCCGTTGAGGGGCTCGAAAGCCACTGGGGGAGGTCTGTGGCCGCGAGCGGCGCTGGGGGGGAGCTGCAAAGCCCCCTGGCCTGCTGGGAGGAGGCATACTCCTGTGAAGCCCAGAGAGCTGCTGTCGAGTCTGTCTGGCCTGTACTGTGCGCTGAAGCGCCTCCAGAGCAGCCGACCCAAAAACCTCCCCAGGTTCCACGGGGACACTGCGGAGGGTTCTCCGGCATGTCTCAGTGAGAGGGGACTGTGCCAGCCACACCTGGCGGCGAGCCTGGACAAGAGTGGACATTAGTCGCCCCAGTTCCCTGGACATCAAGGCGAAGGCCTGCAGAGACGCGTCACCAAAGCTGTGGACGGACGCGTCCACCGTAGCCTCCTGCAGTGATGCTGAGAGAGCAAGCATCAGATGGGACAAGGAGTTGCTGATGCGTCCCATGCGTGCTGCCGCATCATAGGCCTTAGCGAGCAGGTCATCCGTAACCCTACACTGAGGGCGAGGACACCTAGCGTCTGGCCTCAGAGCCTCCTCTGGCGAGACGACGAGAGCCGCTATAGCCGGCTCAACCGCTGGCATGCGGGCCAAGCCAAACTTGGCTGCATCCTGCATGGCGGCTAGGGTCCGGCCATCCGATGTTGCATGAGAGAGGGCTCTAGTATCCCACCAGCACGCGTGCAGCTCCCTAAGGTATTCCTCCGACGGAGGCACCGTAAAGGTGGCCGGGGCTGGGCCACGCCTGAAGAAAGCGCTGGCGGGAGCCGGCTGAACTTGCGGGACGTCCAGCTGCAGGCGGGCCAGGGCCATACGAATGATGGCACCCATCGAATTATCCTCGGACCCAGTACCACCACTGTGGGCCGAGGAGCGGGAGCTCACTCCAGAGCCGTGCCCGGAGGCGGTGTCCTGGGGAACCGTGTCCGCCCCATAGTCACATAGTCAGCGAACTCGGTGGCTGATGCCACCAGGGAGAGCGCATCATCCTCCGGCTCGAACACAACCGTAGGAGGAGCAGGAGCACCCGTATCGCCTGCACCAGTTCCAGACCGGATGGCCAGGACGAGGGACTTCATCTGGTTCAGCTCCTCAGTCAACTGGTCCACCTTGGAGGCCAGTTTAGACTCCTTGGCCCTCCTCCCGGAGGAGGCACCCGCAGTCTCAGCCGCTCGCCGTTTGGGTCGGCTAGGCTGAGCCGGCGACTGCTGAGCTGGGGTCAACTGTCCCGGCTCCGGCGCCTGGCCCAGCAGGTGCTCAACCTCAGCCAGTCTGGAAGCCCGCACTGCCCGAGGCATGAAGCTGCAGTTCATGCACGAATCCTCCGAGAGCCCCTCTCTCAGGTGCTCAGGGCCGAGGCACGCAGGACACATGTCATGGCCATCTGCAGGCTGCAGAGAAGCCAGACAGGCCGAGCAGGAGTGTTCACCAAACATGGCCGGCAAACACACGCAAACTAAGGACCTAACAGATGCTGGGAGAGGGAGCGAGCGCACTGCCTTCACCAACAGTGCTGCACAAATGAAGAGAGGCAAAAATCAAACTGGCGCAACCGCAGGTGCCAGCGAAATACGCACTGAGTGGGCCGGACGAAAACGCCGGTAAAACCAGCAAAACGAAGTAGCGGTAGTACAAATGTCGGGAGAGGGAGCGAGTACACTGGCTTCACCAACAAACCACGCTACAACAAAAGGCGGTACAACCAACGGTGTACGATAAATCAAATGGGCAGCGCAACCGCTAATGCCCGTAATAATGACGCTGATGCCGGGAGAGGGAGCGAGTACACTGGCTTCACCAACAAGCGAACTATAACAAAAGGCGGTACGACCAACGGTGTACGATAAATCAAATGGGCAGCGCAACCGCTAATGCCCGTAATAATGACGCTGATGTCGGGAGAGGGAGCGAGTACACTGGCTTCACCAACCTTACGAAAAGAGAATACTCGAAAGGAAACTTATACACTATGCCCGGTACTCGGGCAGTTGTAGAGACCAACCGGTTCAGAAGAGTGTCCGCGGCAAACCGCGCCAAACCTTCCGTTTCAGCCCGTCGCAGCCTTTGGAGGGCGCAGCCCGCAGCTCTGACAAGTTGTCGCAAGGCTACCGGCGACGAGCAGCAGTTCCGTAGAATTTGTCCTAGTTGAGCTAAAGCTCACTGACATACCTCTACCTGCGAGCGAGAAGATGAGAAGGAACCGATCCTCTGATGTCACCGGAAGATATAGACTCGCAGGTGTCATCAGGGGTCACAGGTGACTCTGTTGGTATAAACACTCGACCTGCGCATGCGCGAGATGGAGACATCCAGTGCTGAAGCACCGCCTCTGGCGGTCAGTAGGGATGAAATAGAACTCCTCCTCTCCTCCCACAGTATGCGCAGCGCCGCGCAACGCGAGCTCCCTGAGCACACGGTGCGTGAGCCCTGCTGGGCGAGACTCACCACAACAACAGCCTCGCTGCACAACCGTGTCCTCTAGCTTTAGTCCACACACACACACACACACACACACACACTACGCTGTGCGATGCCTGCGGAGATTGACGAATAAGACGAATCAAGTGGCCCGAGATTGAAAACGTAAGTGAAAAATAACTGACAGCTACTGCAGCACAGCCACTACGTTGGCTCACTACTGCTACTGACCAAGCGGCACCGCAAGCAAGGCTCAGCTAGCTCTCATGCTAACCTCACCCGCCGAGACCAGGGGGGACGCACACCTGCTGCTGGGACCCCTCTGGTCCTCCTGCGAGACACTGGCACCGTGTTGACGTCCACCACCAACACCAAACCCTCACAACAGTGTCGTACTTGTGTGCTGTACGTCGTTTTTTTCTGTTCAACGGTGACATGTTTCACCAGCCAGCTAGCTTCTAACGTTGACACTGACGTTAGCCAGTTTGCTAAGGCTAAGGCAAAGCAGCCTAATGTCGTTCCTCCTTTCTCGTTTGTTTACTGTGAAGTTGGGTGTGTGTGTATATATAGTGTTGCATTGAGGAAGCCCTGGGCCACACATTAATAACGTGTATTTTTGCAGCACCGGGGGCCGGCGACATGGTGATCATGTCGGGCACGGCCACCGTGCTGCAGCAGTTCGTCGGTGGGCTCAAGAGTCGCAATGAAGACACCAGAGCTAAGTCTGCAAAGGACTTGCAGCATTACGTGACCACGGAGCTCAGAGAGGTGAATAACCCACACACATCATCCATGCTTTGCTAAAGGGGCACAGAGGTAGCACCAGGCAGCCACCATCCAAATGCTGGGTCAAATATGCAAGTGGCAGCTTTACTCACCAGCCCCCCAAAAAACAGTGGTCATCTATTGAGTGGCTTCAATCAGCCATTTGAAAACGTTAATTTTGCACCCTGGCTGTGGTGTTCCTCGACCACACAGTCCCTACGTATACTGTCGTCTTTGAAAGATGTCTCCAGTGGGTGCTATGTGTCAACACTAACGCAGAGTGTTTCGTGTGTTACGGTGAATCCTTACCCAGTTGAGCCAGGACGAAGCCACCACCTTCTACGATGAGCTGAACCACCACATCTTCGAGCTGGTGTCCAGCTCGGATGTGAACGAGAAGAAGGGAGGAATTCTCGCCATCGGTCAGTCCTTGTTCCGTTATTAAGATTATCAGGTCAAAACCATCCACCGTCATTTGGCTATTTATTAATTTTGCTGATGCTTTTGTCTGAAGGGACTTGCAGTGAGTAATGTCATTAATGAGCAGGTAGGGGTTCAGGCATCTTGCTCCGGATACCTACAGATAGACCGCAGACATTTGGGGTTCGAACCCAGAATCATTCGGGTGGGAGTCGAAACACCCTAACCACTAGACTATCCTGCCCCCCCAAGTAGACCCATTACAGCCATTACAAAACAGACATTACTAGGGACGCACTGATGATCGGCCGATGTGCGCCCTAAACACGTGGTCGGTGATCGGCCGATCAACTTGAAATTTGCCATTTGCGGGAGCCGTCACGTGACTCTTCCACTATAGTAATAAGTTTTATATAGGTCTGTGTTTTAAAGCAATGTGTGAAAAACTGGGCAATTCTAGCCTATATTACTATAAAAAAAGAACATCGGTATTGGATCGGCTGATCATGCATTTAAAAAATCGGGGATCGGTATCGGCCTCAAAAAACCTGATCCATAAACATTAGTACAATTCGTGACAGTTGAGGCCTGTGACATCACGGGAAATCTGATAAATAATCGAGGAATAATTTCACAGTGAGTCTCATCGGTGTGGAGGGAGGCAACGCCACCAGGATCAGCCGCTTCGCCAACTACCTGCGCAACCTGCTGCCCTCCAGCGACCCTGTTGTCATGGAGATGGCGTCCAAAGCCATGGGCCACCTGTCCATGGCGGGAGACACCTTCACGGCCGAGTACGTGGAGTTCGAGGTGAAGCGGGCGCTGGAGTGGCTCGGCGCTGACCGCAACGAGGGCAGGCGCCACGCCGCTGTGAGTGGAGCTCCTCTGCTACGTTTCTATTTACATTACACATACTTTACATTACATTCACTTGACATTAGACTTACATCACGTTAGTCATTGAGCAGGTGTGTTTATCTATAAAATTTATTATCTATAAAAATTAAGTTTAAAAAAACAACAACGACTGGACAGAGTTGGATTTGGGGGTTTTAAAGATTATTGGTGGAAGTCAAGTGCAGTTGGCTATTGAATCACTATGTTCTTATAGTGCTATAACAGAACACACAGAGCCCTGCCTGCTCTTATTGCCAGAGTTTTCTCGCTGTTTGTTGTTGTTGTTGTCTACTGTAATGGAAAATGGCTTAAGAAAGGTCTTAAGTAGGACATTCAGACATTTTTGCAGTAAATCCATGCACATGTCATTATGGATTCATGCTCAATCAAATTGTTTTCTTTTGGGTTATTCATGTGAATGTGCTTGGTTACATCACCAGGACCACAACTTGACCCCCTCTCTCCCTTGTGTCCCCCCACCCCAAGGTGCTGGTGCTGCGGGAGCTGGCGGTGAGCGCGCCCACCTTCTTCTTCCAGCAGGTGCAGCCCTTCTTCGACAACATTTTCTATGCCGTGTGGGACCCCAAGCAAGCCATTCGGGAGGGGGCGGTGTCGGCCCTGCGTGCCTGCCTCATACTGACCACGCAGCGGGAGACCAAGGAGATGCAGAAGCCCCAGTGGTACAAGGTGAGGACCGCCAGGGCTCCCTGCCGCTGGCTTGTGGACTTCTGTGTGTTGTCCTGTGATGGTTTGGTTTCACACCTGTAGTTCGATAGACTCGGTCCAATTCAGGGGGGAACTTTTTTGCATTTCAGATGCGGTGAATTTGGCGCTCAGAGCGTATCCTGTTTCCATAACATGTAATATGTAAATATTTATAGCAGGGATAAAAATGTACTAAAGTGTGTCTTCATGGGCTGAATTGATCAGAGATCGTCGGTGTATCTACTACTGACTATGAACAGCGTTCCTATTGGTTACAATGTTACCCACCTCCTGGAACTTGTTGGGTGTCCTGATAGAGATTAAGAGATTCATTTTTAATATAAAGCAACCATGTTTTCCATAATATTAGTGGGAGTTACTAGCCAACAATCTTGTTTAACTTCCTGTTGTGTGTGAATAGCAAACGTTTGAGGAGGCAGAGAAGGGTTTCGACGAGACGCTGGCCAAGGAGAAGGGGATGAACCGCGACGACCGGGTCCACGGAGCCCTGCTCATCCTTAATGAGCTGGTCCGCATCAGCAGCATGGAGGGAGAGGTGAGCAGGATGGTCTGGGGGTTAGGGTGTAGGACTCCGAGACCAAAGTCCCCACAGTCTGCCTGTAGGCATTCTTTGGGGGAGAGGCCTTCACCCCTACCAGAAAAATAAAACTAAACTCACGATTAGACCTTGAAGACTGGGATCCTTAATGTCATAATAATTAAACACTAGGACAGCACTCCAATTTGACTTTGTAATATTGCCACACGAACGTTTCGGGCAAGATGCCCTTCTTCAGCGTGTATTCATCAAGCTCATTAATGACGCATACAAGCTTTGGATAACGGCATCTGCTAAATGACAATTTCAATTCCCAACGACTTTCTCTCTGGTGCCTATTACATCCCTAGCTCTGCATTTGTAAATGGTATGTAACTTGTGTGTCCTTTAGAGCTTGAAAGTATTTTTCACCCCTCCCCCCCCAATGTCAGCGAATGCGGGAGGAGATGGAGGACATCACCCAGCAGCAGCTTGTCCACGACAAGTACTGCAAGGAGCTAATGGGCTTCGGCACCAAGCCACGTCACATCACACCCTTCATCAGCTTCCAGTCGGTGCAGCCGCAGCAGACCAACGCCCTGCTGGGCCTGCTGGGGTACAGCTCGCCGCAGGGCTTCCTCAGCTTCGGCGCCACGCCCACCGTCGCCAAGAACTCCCTGGTGGAGAGCCGCTACTGCCGGGAGCTGATGGAGGAGCGCTTCGACCAGGTACAGCCATAGTAGACATGTTATGATCTAGGTGGAGTCCACAATAAAGTAACTGGAGACAAAAAGTTATTTTGTACTGCACAACATAAACCCTTGAATATAAAAACGACTCATTGAAATTGGTTGAGAAATGTAAACGTTACTGCTTTTTAACCAGAATGAATGCAGCTCCCCTGTTTACTTGCATTTGTTTACAGGCCAGTCTTGGCCTCTCCAATATGGCGGCGACATTGACGTATCGCAGCAATGGGCCGAAGCAGTCAGTGTGGCGTCTATGTATACAGGTCTATGAGTAGTGCTACCACGACATGTTGGTTCCAGTTGTGGAGTTGCGAGTGTAGGTTGAGTTTCAGTTAAGAAGGCTGACTTCACGATGTCACTGTGTAGGAGGTCATAACTGAACAATGTAATCATCAGCTGGAACTAGGTTATGCTTGTACACGCTTATGCTGGTATGACATGGGGTCTACACAGGACTGCTAAGGTGATGTTCCTGCTCATGATGTCAGCTGTGTTATGGGTAGCAGCTGGTTGTGTTTACAGGCATCACAAACAGAGCAACCCTAGGTCAGCAGCAGTATAACTAAGCTGTAAGCTTAGTTATACTGTAATGTGTTTGGCTGTCTACAGTATATCGTATACTCAGGTTTTCAGGAGAAATGTTCTTCTATTCATATAAAATGAACAGTAGATGTATTAGGTGATGACCTCTGAATGCGTTTTCCCTCTCTGTCGTGTTATGTGTCAGGTGTGTCGATGGGTGCTGAAATACCGGACCACTAAGAACCCTCTGATCCAGATGACGATACTGAACCTGTTGCCCCGCCTCGCTGCCTTCAAGCCAATCCCCTTCACAGGTACAGTCCTATCAGCCAATCACATTCACATGGAGACACCTTCCAGCCAAACACCTTCACAGGTACATTTATTGTAGTCAAACACATTCACATTCACAGATTACCTCCCGCACAGGTAGGTTCGTTCAGGCCAATAGCATTTAAAGGTAGAATCCCTTCCAGCCAATCACCTTCACGGGTAGATTTCACCAGCCAATCACCTGCCGATGTGGATTCCTTCTAGCCTATCACATTTACAGTTTGATTGCTTCTAGCCAAACACCGACTCAGGGATATAACCTTTCAGCCAAGCACCTATAGTAGTCTGCCATTGTTTGGCATTGTTAATTAACTACCTGCCATGAATTAGGACCGTATAAAATACATTTGAATTAAAAATGATCGTCCTGAGTCCTGCTACCCCTCTCAGACCAGTACCTACCAGACACCATGTGCTACCTGCTGGGCTGCCTAAAGAAGGAGAAGGAGCGGACCGCAGCCTTCCAGGCCCTGGGCCTCCTGGTGGTGGCTGTCAGGGTAGACATCCAGCCCTACCTCTCCAAGATCCTGGAGATCATCAAGGCAGCGCTGCCGCCCAAGGACTTTGCTCACAAGTAAGATATAAATATATGTTATGCAATAGGCAGGGCTGCTTGTTTATCAGCTGGTGTCTAGGGCTGGGTATTGCCACTCGTTTCCCGAATTGATTCGATTCCCATTCACAAGGTCCCAGTTTGGGCTGCCACTAATGATTATTTCATAGTCGATTAATCTAACGGTCATTTTTTCAATTAATCATTTAGTCTAGAAAATGTCATGAATGATAACAAATGCCAACACGCTTGCTTTATGTGACAAGCAGCCAAGAAAAATTAAAGCATACATTTTATAATGATCCATTAAAGGAGCTATATGTAAGAAATGTACTCAAAGTAATCATAAAATGACCCTAATATGTCACTAGACATTGAGGAATCATGTTAATTTCAAGTATTTATGTCAGACATAATAGTAGTCCAGCCAGAATATTTAATTTCAAACGCAATATTTCTGTGCCAGGAAAACTGTTTTGTTTTCATTTTGTGTTTTGGTCTGTTGCGCCACCTTCTGCCTAGCGTCCAATCGCGAAGTCAGTACTGTATCGTGATCCGGGTTGCCAGATAGGCTGAGCTGCAGCCATTTACTGTATAAGGAAGGCTGCAGCTACAAATGTTTCGGGTCAGAAATGTCTGACGTTACTAAATGCATTCGTGAACATGTTTACATTGCACTATTAGCCTACCAAATATATTTTAGTTGGGTAATGAAAATGGTCCATGTTTCCACTGGAGTGAACTATTGCAGTATATCTTTAGAATTATATTTGGCTCATCGCCATTATTCAGTTTTTGCTAGAAAAACATGTTTGAAGCGAATCATTGTGTCGTTGCCTCATGGGCGTTTTCACGAAGTTAGTATCGTTTGCTCAATGACTGTATGTAAGGATTTCACACCATTGAGGGTGCCATTTACTGCACACCGACTGCAGTGTGGATGATAATAAAACAGCGGTCAGAGCTGGCGTGTGTGTCCGTTGGGGGCTGCTCTATTCGGACACATTACTATGAAGCCCCGGTGATGGTCTGGATGTGTTGGATGATAATAAAACAGCGGTAACAGCATGTGTGTGTGTCTGAGAGGGCTGCTCTATTCGGACACATTACTATGAAGCCCCGGTGATGGTCTGGAAGTGTGGATGCTAATAAAACAGCGGTAACAGCATGTGTGTGTGTCCGAGAGGGCTGCTCTATTCGGACACATTACTATGAAGCCCCGGTGATGGTCTGGATGTGTTGGATGATAATAAAACAGCGGTAACAGCATGTGTGTGTGTCCGAGAGGGCTGCTCTATTCGGACACATTACTATGAAGCCCCGGTGACGGTGATGCAGTTGGTCAATATTATCAGGGATCTATGCAAGGCAAGTGTATTTGTATAGCACACTTCATACACAGAGGCAATTCTATGTTCTTTACCTAAATAAAAGCAAAGAACAGTATGTAAAACACTTGTCATGGTTGCTCCTTCTAGTAGACGCAGTGTTGTGTTGAGTAATCCGGGAACGGGGAATCTGGCAACCGCTACTCTGGGGGGGGAGGGGGAGGGAGTACCACGCTGTACAGTATTTACAACGTGGTTGCAATAACAGTTTTGGCCAGAGAGGGCGCAATCCTACATATAGCTCCTTTAACCAAACATTTGAATTTCTGAAGTGTCAAGCAGCAAATGTTTGGTATTTGTACTTGATAAATGACCTAAACAACGATTATAAATATGATTCTATGTTAATGATCTGTCTATCAATTAATCGGCGTATCATTGCAGCCATAGTCTCAATTCGATTCAATGTTTGAATGTACTTTTTATTTAACTTCACTAACACACTACAGCATTCAACACAATATGATGCAAGTTGTGCAACTTTACAGACTCAGTCAGTGAGAGTGACCAGAAAAGTGTGATTAAGGCATATATTAATCTGTAAAAGAAGAACAAACAACTGCACTTGTTGATGAGAAAGATTTTGCCGCACTTTTCGTTGTTCTGATTAGTTGTAGGTCTGTCCAATTGCATCCAGAGGCATTTTGGTCTGCGCCCCGTTGGAAATTGAAAATTAACCGAGAGGTTTCAGACTAATGCGCATTAGCAGATTTGTCTGGCGATGCCAGGTTAGGTTGTCTCATGGGTGTCTCATGGTTGTGTGTTCTCCCAGGAGGCAGAAGACTATGCAGGTGGATGCCACAGTGTTCACCTGTATCAGCATGCTGTCCAGGGCCCTGGGCCCCAGCATCCAGCCAGACATCAAGGAGCTGTTGGAGCCCATGCTGGCTGTGGGACTCAGGTAAGATAAGATAAGCCTGTATTGTCTCTAGGGCTGCCCCCCGACTAAAGATTTTCTCGGGGGAGCGGTTCATGTTAATAGGGGTGTCCGGGAGGGGTCACTTTCACGAGCATAGTTACTAGGGATGTGGGACTCGTCTTGTCTTAAAACATACAAGTGTTTTTTAAAGTTAAGATATTAGATATTCAACCGATATTCACGCTCCGAATTACAGCGATCAGACACGGGGAAATAAAGACGCGATCACCGGTATTAGTCCTGCACGTCTAGCAGTGTCTACCTGCCTAGGTGTCCACCTGCCCAGGTGTAAACCCATGAGGAGACGGTCGGGCAGCTGCACTCCTCACTATAGAGCCATCGTTTGGTCAATATTTCTGCAGCGATGCAAGATGCAGCGATGAGTTAAGTCACGGCTCGTTGCGACCATGGATGTATTTGTTTGCGATGCTTGTGCCGTGTTATTTTTATGTTTTACTTTTTGCGCGACTAATGAAAACTTATTCGACTAAGCCTCTGTCGATCGACTAAGGGTTGGTCGACTATTAGGGGGCAGCCTTAATTCTCTCCCTATATTGAGAAAAATAATATGTATAACGCATCTATCCACCACAATGAAGAGCGCTATTTATGTGTCCAGATCTCTGATCCATATGAGGTCATGACCAAATATGAATGTTGGGATGTGCGTCAGGTTTAGCAAACACAAACTGCATGGTAACAGGCATTTGATAGGCTGTGAAATACCTTTATTCAGACATGCGTTTTGGGCGACTAAGGGCTAACATATTTAATTTGGGCAACTATAGTTGGGTTAATGACACCCAGTTGCTCATTGTGCTGTTAAATGTACTTAGGTACAATACAGATGGACTTATAATAGAACTATATGAAATTATAATAGAACATATTTTAATTTTATGGAAGTAAAAAAAAAAAAAAAATTGGCTTCATTTAGAAATCTCTGTGACCAATGGTCCATTGCCTGGTACCAGTCCATGGCCAAGTGGTTGAGAACCACTGGTCTAAAGCGTCCCCTCTCCCCTGCCCCCCAGCCCGGCTCTCACAGCGGTGCTGTACGACCTGAGCCGGCAGATCCCCCAGCTGAAGAAGGACATCCAGGACGGCCTGCTGAAGATGCTCTCCCTTGTGCTGATGCACAAGCCCCTCCGCCACCCCGGCATGCCCAAGGGCCTGGCCCACCAGCTGGCCTCCCCCAGCCTCACCAACATCCCTGAGGCCGGCGACGTGGGCAGCATCACCCTGGCCCTGCGCACCCTGGGCAGCTTCGAGTTCGAAGGTGAGACGCGTTAACCGGACACGCCGGGAGGTTTGTTACACAGAACCATCTGGGAGGTCATCCTTGGAAACTGTTTGGAAAAGGGCGGGCACTTTCAAAAAACACTTGAATGAACCTCTGTCCATCACCACCATCTGTCATGGGCTAATTTCAACCATTTAGGTCAACGAGCCATATGACGTAGTAGGAGAGCGAAAACATCGTTTTTCCATGGAGAAAATCTTTGGATATTTATTTTTTGGTTGTGTTGTGTCTTGGGAATTTTCTTACATGGCGCTTGGAAAATGAGAAAAACTGTTTTGGAGCGGTGTTTTCAAATTGTTAGGATTTCTTTGGCTGTTGGAATGATGTCATGTTTACAGACCACTCAGTCACAACAGAACTCAACGGAACATAATGTATTCATCACTTTCTATTTATTTTACTCGTTCCCTCCTATCTTTCTCTTTCCATCTTTCTTTCTCTCTCTGTCTGTCTTTGTCTTTGTCTTTCCCTCTTTCTCTCTCTCCCTTTCCCATTACTCTCCCTTCCCCCCCTGCCTCCCAACCAATCAGGACACTCCCTCACCCAGTTTGTGCGCCACTGCGCCGACCACTTCCTGAACAGCGAGCACAAGGAGATCCGCATGGAGGCGGCACGCACCTGCTCGCGCCTGCTCAGCCCGACCGTGCACCTGATCAGCGGTCACGTGGTCAGCCAGACCGCCGTGCAGGTGGTGGCCGACGTGCTCGGCAAGCTGCTGGTGGTGGGAATCACAGACCCAGGTAACGCAAAGCATCATGGGAGATGGAGTAACCTCACCATGTGTTTGTAAACAGGGTACCTGCGGATGTATAAAAGTCTTAAATTCAGAAGTTAATTAAATATAATTTGCACGCCGGGGCGCTAGGAAAACAATGGAGTGATTTGCCCGCATGTCTTGTCAGTGACCTCTGGAGTGTAAAAACAAAAATCATCGTCCTCCTCCCCCTCCAGACCCGGACATTCGCTACTGCGTGCTGGCATCATTAGACGAGCGTTTTGACGCACACCTGGCACAGGCAGAGAACCTGCAGGCGCTGTTCGTGGCGCTGAACGACGAGGTGTTTGAGATCCGGGAGCTCGCCATCTGCACCATCGGACGCCTCAGCAGCATGAACCCCGCCTTCGTCATGCCCTTCCTCCGCAAGATGCTCATCCAGGTGGGCACCTGGGCACCTGGGCACCTTGAGTGTTAAAAGTTAGATGTAAAACGATAAGTGTTCATATTTGTACTAAACGTAAGTTTCCCACAGGGGCCTCTAGGGGGCAGCCAAACACCATATAAGTCCAGCTACTGTGGCATTAACCTTTCCTTCAGCATCTGTGTACATAAGCGTGATTTAAGATGTGGATGTCTGTTGACCCGGTGGTTGTGCCGTGTTTGGTCCAGATCCTGACCGAGCTGGAGCACAGCGGAGTGGGCCGCAACAAGGAGCAGAGCGCCCGAATGCTGGGTCACCTGGTCTCCAACGCACCCCGCCTAATACGCCCATATATGGAGCCCATCCTCAAGGTGACTCCTCCTCCTCTCCTTTCCTATTGGCTGAGTGCTGCAGCTGGTCGAGACACTTGATAATATTAATTAATAGCGATTTGTGGCGAGATATTGCCTGTAAAATGTGTCCTTAATATATCCATGGAGGCAGTATAGTCTAGTGTCTAGGGTGAGCCAAAAGGTTCTGGGTTCGATCCCCAAAAAACGTTCAGTGTTTGCTATTGTCCGCCACCCACTAAGGACTGTTGCCTCCATGACCCTGGCTCTCTCTCCTCCCTGACCTTGGTTCTCCCTCCCTGACCCTGGCTCTCTCCTCCCTGGCTCTCTCCCCTCCCTGACCCTGGCTCCCTCTCCTCCCTGACCCTGGCTCTCTCTCCTCCCTGACCCTGGCTCTCTCTCCTCCCTGACCCTGGCTCTCTCTCCTCCCTGACCCTGGCTCTCTCTCCTCCCTGACCCTGGCTCTCTCTCCTCCCTGACCCTGGCTCTCTCTCCTCCCTGACCCTGGCTCTCTCTCCTCCCTGACCCGACCCTGGCTCTCTCTCCTCCCTGACCCTGACTCTCTCTCCTCCCTGACCCTCCCTCTCCCTCCCTGACCCTGGCTCTCTCTCCCTCCCCCTGGTTCTCCCTCTCCCTCCCTGACCCTGGCTCTCTCTCCTCCCTGACCCTGGTTCTCCCTCTGTTCCCTGATCCTTGCTCTCGCTCTCGCTCTTGCTCTCTCGCTCTTGCTCTCTCGCTCTCTCTTCTTCCCTGACCCTGGCTCGTTCTCCTTCCCCCTGGTTCTCCCTCTCCCTCCCTGACCCTGGCTCTCTCTCCCTGACCCTGGCTCGCTCTCCCTTCCCCGGCTCTCTCTCTTTGCCTGACCCTGGCTCTCTCTCCCTCTCCCTGACCCTGGCTCTCTCTCCCTCTCCCTGGTTCTCCCTCTCCCTCCCTGACCCTGGCTCTCTCTCTCTCCCTGACCCTGGTTCCATCTCCTTCCTTGACCATGGCTCTCTCTCTCTCCCTGACCCTGGTACTCCCTCTCCCTCCCTGACCCTGGCTCTCTCTACCTCCCCCTGGTTCTCCCTCTGTTCCCTGACCCTGGTTCTCCCGCTGTTCCCTGGTTGTGTTGTAGGCTCTGATCCTGAAGCTGAAGGATCCAGACCCCAATCCTGGCGTGGTTATCAGTGTGCTGGCCACCATCGGAGAGCTGGCGCAGGTACGAGATCCAGAGATCTTTTAATTTTTACCCCCTCTGCAATCATTTTGAGGAGTTGTTGGGCATGTTTGAGCAATATGTCAACCCCTACCTGATCGTTAATGACGTGATAGCTGTTGGCTTCATTTAACCATTACCACAGCTGTTGTAATGATGTCCATCCAGTCATGCACGGTGCAGGCGTCAGACTGCTCACCACAGAGCAGAGAGGAGGGCAGGGTTAGCAGCAGCAGGCCAGCCCCCCAGAGCAGAGGCATTGCTGGGGACGTCCGCATAGAGAAGCTGGTTGAGCCAGCTGTGGAGGCCATACTGAAGGAGGTAGAGCGCACGCAGGGAAAGACAGGAAGTAGATCTTTTAGACCGTTTAATTGAATTAGGGAAGGAAAGGGAATTTCATAATTTGTGGACCTAAACAAGACTGAGGATAAGTATTTATTTAGGGGCAGGAAATGGATGGAAAGGGAGAGGGAATGAAGTGTAGTATAGGACCCTGGGTGGGTATCGAACCTGCGTCGCTACAAGATGTATTATCTGGTGAGCGGCATTAGCCCGCCAATTAGGGGCAGGATTAAGGTACATTTTCATAGAATCAGTACAACTATGTTTTGTAAGTGTACGTTTTCTCCTACCCTACTGAAATTCCCCTGTTTTGATTGGCTGATTGGCACCTGTGCTGCTAGGTGAGTGGTCTGGAGATGAGGAAGTGGATGGATGAGCTGTTTCCCATCATCATGGACATGCTGCAGGACTCCTCATCTCTGGCCAAGAGACAGGTGAGACAATACTTTGTGTGAGGACACAAAGTTGAATTGAATAAAAGCCCACTGCCATCTCATAGCAATCACTGTATGTTAAAACTGCTGCTGACAGGATTGTCCTTCTGCATCCACTGCCAAGTGCTGTTTTAATATTAAGATTTTCTGACACATTTGAGTCCCTATATGTGCTTTACTCATTGCTGCTTCTGGAATTAGATGCATTTATTATGATGCTGAGCACACCGGATATTTTGCAAACCAGGCAAGGCATCGCTCTAGTGCAGTGTTCATTCAGAATGTTGTACCTCCATCCCTCCACCAGGTGGCGCTGTGGACGCTGGGCCAGCAGGTGGCCAGTACCGGCTACGTGGTGGAGCCCTACCGCAAGTACCCCTCACTGCTGGAAGTCCTGCTGAACTTCCTCAAGACTGAACAGAACCAGGGCATCCGTAGGGAGGTGAGACACACTCACTGACTGACTGACTGACATACTCACTCACATACTCATTCTTACTCACATATTCACTCACTCACATACTTACTCACTCACTCACATAATTACTCACTAATTCAATCACATACTGGCTCACTCACTCACATACTCACTCACATAGACACTCACTCACTCCCTCACTCAGAGATATATAGTTAATGGCTTCTCTTCCTCGATGGTTTCCCTGGATGTTCAGATAAAATCCCATCTCTTAAATGGCGCTTAATGAATCATTCACCCTCTGATTGACTGATTTAGTACTCACTCCCAGTGCCAGTCACTCATTATTGTATAGGAGTGTATGTCTTATATGTCCCAATGTGCCCCAGCATGTGGTGTTTTATCATATAAAGTGTGTGTGTGTGTGTGTGTGTGTGTGTGTGTGTGTGTGTGTGTGTGTGTGTGTGTGTGTGTGTGTGTGTGTGTGTGTGTGTGTGTGTGTGTGTGTGTGTGTGTGTGTGTGTGTGTGTGTGTCAGGCAATCCGTGTGCTGGGCCTGCTGGGAGCTCTGGACCCCTACAAGCACAAGGTCAACATCGGTATGATCGACCAATCACGTGATGCCTCCGCCGTCAGCCTCTCTGAGTCCAAGTCCAGCCAGGACTCTGGTAAGACACCCTTGTTACCACGGCAGTGTTTTCGTCTGGTTACAGTCAGGACTCTGTTGGTAAGACATTCTTTTTACCATAGTAACATTGTGCATTACCATGGGGATTGTTTGGTTGGAAAAATGGTTGTGGAAGGAAAACAAAACGGTATGGATGTTGTTTGTTGTGGTGACTGGTTTTGATCCTATGACACACCCAGGGTCCAAAATGAATACCTGCCACCAGCCAATGGCTGATGGATTTAACCATTTGGCAGGTAAAAAAGGGTTACTGTGGAGTGTGTGTGTTGTTGATAGCTGTTTTACAGCCTTACCGAGTCAGACTGACTGGCTGGGTGGGGCTATCAACAACACGCACTCCACACACACTCCACAGTTGCATATTAAAACAATTGCTTGGCCGGTAGGTCTTTCCAATCTGGCAGGTAAAAAGACTATTTCTAAAAGGCTAAATTCTAAAAGGTAATTTTGAACCCTGATGACACCCCAACATAACTAGAAATACCTGACCTCTCACCTGCTCCAAAGACATGAACATCAGACCTAACATCAATACTCAATTTGTCATTTCATAATGGAAATGTATTTATCAGCAACCAGGGCATGCCTGGGTGGATTCCTTTGATGGGATAGGTGGGAACATGGATCACCAGCAGGCTGTTTACCCTCTCAATGTGTTGTCCCTCATTCACACCTTCTCATAACTGCTCTGCAGTGTTTGCTGTACCGTTCCTCAGAGCCCATGTGGGCTGATGGCTGTGGTTTTGATGAGCAGCCATCTGGGCCTTGTTGCTCTTGTTGTGCTGGATTTACAGGGAACGCCTGAATGATGCAGGCTACAGATGAACCAGCCTGTGGGACACGTGTTGATTAGAAACGCATATCCTAGATCAGAGGTACATGTCACATTGTGTTTTCACTAAAATCCATGAGAGAGAGAGAACCGTTATTACACTTTGTGGGTTACTTTTCTTGTTTTTGGCCAGCTCATTGGCTTAACCCGCTAGTGCACTAACCACATAGGCAATACACCTTATAAAATTCCAGGTTTGATTCCGACCTGCGGTCCTATGCTCCCTCTCTCTTTCAACCCACTTTCCTGTCTGTCCTCACTGTACTGTCCATAAAGGAGACACAAGAAGTTGAACCCAGGTTTGTCTCAGGAACACTCAGGCTTGTCTGAGGAATCAATGGCGTCTTTAGGTTTTGTGATGGAAAAATCCCTTTTAACAATCCTTTCCTGCCAGATGTTGATCAAGAAGTCAGATGTTGGTCAAGGGTTCTTATGTGCCAGGCCAGAAAGGCACTGCTGCATCTGCTCTCCGTCGGTGTGGGGATGTCATGAAGTAATCGCCTCAAATCACATCCTGACTCCAGGCCCATACATTAATCTGTCTTGTCTTCCTGGGGAGGGGGCCAAACTGGGATAAAAGACTTTGTGGCACAATGATCTGGGCCCACTCTGTTAGAGAAGGGTCTTGTGTATGCATGCATTAAATACGTTTATACTTCTACAACTATTGTGTGTTACTTTAACATTTAGACGTTTCCTAGATGCAGTATCTCATAAAGAAATTGCCATGACAATTTGCAAGGGGCTCGTCTGGGATACCTAACCTGAAGAATTCTCAAAATAGTGCTCCAAGACAGGTTAACCATGCACGGCTGGAGACCTGGGGTCCCAGAGGTCTACCTTGCCGCCAGAATACTGTAGCCAGCAGACGGGGGTAAGGCGAGGGCGCCTCTGGACAATTGACATGGCAGTTTCGGTTCTGATTTTCAAGCATAAACCCTGTCGGCTTGGTGCACGTGTTGTACCCGTGCTGGATGTCCTGTTCGAACAAACAAAGAAGCTAGGCATGAAACTTAATCAAGTGCTTGGTCTCACACTCACACTCGCCCGGGAAAAATGTTTCAGGCTTCAATTACTCGAGGTGCTGTATCTGGCCAGTGGTAGAAACCAGCCTGATCCCACTCAGATTCTAGCCAAACGCTCTCTCTTACTCTTTAGCACCGACCGTAACTCTGGATCCTGTCTGACACACAGCGCACATTTCAAGTGCCTGTCCAAAGTAAAGCGGTAGTTGGAGCGAACCCTCGTCCCTGTACCCTGGATTAGAGAGGCAGAAAGACGCCCTGTGTGATCGAGAACCGAGGCACGTTGGCCACGTTCAGTGTGATGACTCACACACGTGACTGATGTCCCCCCCAACCAAATCGCTTCCACCACCGCCACCGCCACGTCCTGCCCGTCGAGAGGGAAAACGTGACTGCCACATGGTACACGCTGAGCTTTCTTTTTTTCGCTGGATGTACGGGTGGTACTGGTGGGCCACTTTAGACGGATTGCCTTGCCTTGATATCCATCATGTGTTCTCCGACCGAGGCCAGTGATTGGAAGTGGAGTCGTCCTACACAATTGCCTTCTGCTTGATGGATCACTGCACTGCAGCTACTTATGTGAACAAAGTCCAACTCTATGGTCATGAGTTTCCCAGCACGAGCCTATCTGCCTGGGAACCGCAGGTCTGGATCCCCTCTGAGCTTTATGTACCGTGGGATTAGTCAAATTGAGACATTCAGGGCTCACCCCTTGACTAAAATGCATGTTATTAAACTTGAAATGTACTTTATTTGTCATATTCACACAGTGTGCTGGGGTGAAAAAATGGAAACGTGGTTCTTGTTTAACCTTCTGTGGTGACGGCTACCAGTGTAGTGCGGCCAACACTGTACTGAAAACCAAAAATACATGAAAATGGTCCAAAAACAACTTTTGAAATCGGAAAGGTTAACGTTACGTTCATATTATTCAAAGTAATTCAAACCAAATTAGACTGCCTGACCGAATAAATCATCAACCAGCAACCTTTAATTACATTTGATTGCGTTCATGGGCAAATAGCAAAATTATTGCTAGAATTACAAGATTATTCACAATTGATCATGAATCCAAGTGTTAAACTCCCAAAGAAAGTGACCTAGCGGTAGCGTGAGCCACAGAGTGCCTATTCCGCATACTACTCGCATAGCATACTCAACCCAATGCTACATATGGTACAACCAAGTGCTGGTAACAGTGCTAGCACACAGGACTACTCTCCTGTTGTCTGCACCGCCCACAGCCATGTCCTGGTCACGTGAGCTCCCCGTCTCCTATTGTTGTGTGTTAAGGTATGTTTATTCAGGATTTATGGTAATAGGTTTAACAGTTTGTACTGAGCTTCAGTGGACTGTAAGGGGACAGGACGGTCATAGATCTCCCTACGTTTAGCATCTTGGGTTCCAGTGCAGACCGGTGTGTCTGGACTTCTGTCCTCTGGCAGCAGCTGTGTTGCGGAGAGGCTGCTGGGAAGTGTTGTTAGATGAGCCGGCAGCACTGGGATACCAAGTGTCCCTCCCATGGTTCTCTGTTGGACGCCAAGACTAGCATAAGTCTAGCATGCGTACCTGAACGGTGATTTATAGAAACTCTCAATCTGGTTGGATGTGAAATATTTGCCATTTTGCATCCTTGTGCATCTGAGCTCCTTTATAGCTACACGACTCATAATCAGCTATAAAGGGTGGAGTCACGCAGGCCCATTCGTCTCCTTGTCAGCGTCCATCTTGGCTCGACCAAGGCCACAGAGCAGATAGCACAATCTAATCACGGCACGGTGGCCAGGCCAGCCAACGGAGCCCATAGCTCATCCATCATACCCATCTATTATGACCCAGTCCAGAGAATCCCTGACAGTTGGATAATGAGAGGACGGCGGAGCGGTAACTGTACTCTGTTCTGGACCAATGAAACGTGGAATACCCAGACATATGTCATAACCACATGTCTGTAGTGAAACCCAAGCTCCCTCGCACAAAGAGAGACAGGCAGGCCTTCCTCACCACCGCCACCACCACCCCCACCCCCACCACCCCCACCACCATCATCATCATCGTATTGTGATGGATGAAGGCCAGTTCGAATTTGGTTTGGCTTGGAATTGCTGTGTGCGTTTTGGATGTGTATAGGCGCCTCGTTTAGTTATGCGATGTTGTGACTTTTATCGCTCATTACACAGCCTCATTTTGCATCAGATTACCAACAGCTTTGTTATAAATTGCACACTAGTCGCACACAATCACATAAATGTCTGAATGCTGCAGACGAGTGATCGTTAATTTAAACAGCAGGCTTCAAATTCACAGAAAACTGCGTTGTTTTACATAAAATGTAAATGGTGAAGACAAATCAAATGGACGGTTGAAGATATAAATGTAATGAAAATACATGTGAGGATTAAAACATTCAGGGGGTTTATTACCAAACGGAGAGAAAGAAAATGGCTTTTCTTTTTTAAAAAGTTCCCCTTTGAATTGATGTGTGCCAGTCTATACTAAAACCAGCCCTTATTGTGGAGTGCATCTGACTCGGACTGTATGTATCTGTCCTCACTGCATTACCTCACCGAGTCCATCTGGAAGCAATGGCAGGCAAATAACAAAGAAGCACTCTTACTTGTTATGTATATTCACTGTTTGGTTCTTATGTGTTTTCCTTCCACGTTGCTACTAAAACATGATTGACCGTATGCTAGATTATACGGTTAATAATGTTTAATGTTTGCCTCTACTGTCTTCCCCCTTTTCCTCACTCTCTGTGTGAGAGTGAGAGGTACTCCTACCTTTTATGAGAAAGATTTGGAGGCCAATGGGCTCCAAGAGGAATTATTTAAATGGAGCTGATGGACTCACCCAGGCGTTCTCCACCTTTGGGGGGGTGTGGGATGTCTGACCTAAAAAAAGATTACATTTTTGTTTTAGGTTTTTGTGAAATATATATTTCACATTTTGATGTTAAAATGTACAGATTTGTAAGAAGAATCGTACAGCAGAATTGACTGCAAAATGGGGGTCTCAACTTGCAGGTGAAAAAAGGTTGAGATCCCCTGGGTTAACCAAATCTCCCCCCCCCCCCCCCCCCCCCCAGCGGACTACAGCACCAGTGAGATGCTGGTGAACATGGGTAACCTGCCCCTGGACGAGTTCTACCCAGCCGTGGCCATCGTCACCCTGATGCGCATCCTCAGGGACCCCTCGCTCTCCAACCACCACACCATGGTGGTGCAGGCCGTCACCTTCATCTTCAAGTCGCTGGGGCTCAAGTGCGTGCAGTTCCTGCCGCAGGTCATGCCTACCTTCCTCAACGTCATCCGGGTGTGCGACGCCAGCATCCGAGAGGTAGGGGTCGCCGGGGGGGTCAAGCGGGGAAAGAGCCATGGGTTTTTAATTATTTTGTAATTTTTTTGTATGTGATCATCAGCTATAGTCATGTTGTCTTGCTCTTGAGAGTTAAATGGCAGATGCATGTTAACAGATATATTTTTTAACTTGACCAGAGATTGTCTTTTTACAATTAAGCACGTTCGCTGCCATGTAGATTCAAATCCCTCAACCATGTAAATGTAAAAAGTAACTCTTATTTTCAGATTTTAATTTTGTAGTTCCTTGCACAATCTTAATGAGGCCAACCTGGTTCAATAAAGGTACAGTACAGTTTTAAATGTAGCTTATTTTTCAGTTCAGACTGACTTTGAATCCATCCATTAGCCTTGCATTCTTTCACCTTTAAAATGGGTTTTGATTATGTAAGGCAACATGGAAAAGTACTTATTTTCTGTTTAAAAGCTCTTGTCGCCAATCCGACATGACATAACCTATCCTTGTGGGCGGGCATAACATTCCAACCCACCAATAATATCAATAACATCCCACTGTCACAAATGAAATCCTGAAGCATCCATAAATATGCGTCCATCGCCAATAAGCCCCGCCCTCACTTCCCATGTCCTCAGTAATCCATGTTGTGGGGAGAATAAAGCCATATATCTTCACCCAATGATGTTGTGGACATATGAGGGGGGGCGGGGAGGCGGGGGGGGGGGGCGAGGCTCATCTTGCACTCCCTCACCCTGTGTTTGTCTCCACTGCTCACATTTTCCATCCCATAAATTGAGAGAAGGATGGCTGTACAGTGACGACCCAGGGGCCCGTGACGAAAGGCTAACCCAGGGACCAGATAGACCCCCCCCCAACCAGCACTTGCCCCATGCCTCCCTGCCTTCATCCTGTTCTAGTTATCACTTTACTGTACTCTCTCTCGCTCTCTCTCTCTCTCTCTCTCTCTTCCCCCCCCCCACAGTTCCTCTTCCAGCAGATGGGAATGGTGGTCTGCTTCGTGAAGATTCATATCCGGCCTTACATGGACGACATCTTTACCCTCATCAGAGTAAGGAACCAATGTGCACAACGACACATGCACACTGACACACACACACACACACACACACACACACACACACACACACACACACACACACACACACACACACACACACACACACACACACACACACACACACACACACACACACACACACACACAGCACCGCCATGAACCCTGCTTCCTGTGAGTCAAGCAAACAGCTGCAAACTCTTAATTATGCTTGGTTGCCCCATTCTCCTCTTTCCCTCATTAGAAGTAATGTGTACACACACACACACACACACACACACACACACACACACACACACACACACACACACACACACACACACACACACACACACACACACACACACACACACAAACATTATTTACAGCAGGCTCTTATTTTGAAATGCTGCCTCAATGGTCTTCCTCTGTGTGTAGTTAAAGTGTCACCAGAGCCAGTGGCACACAGACACGTGCCTTCAGTCAGACACACTTTGGTACCCCCCTCACCCATTCATCCCCTTCATACATTACGGTGGTCTTTTTTTTTTCCTTGTCTGGTGATGACTTTCCTCACAGGATGTGGGACTGCACATTTATAGCCAATGACGCTGCCACAAAAGTAGTGCTGGGTAGAAAAAGATTTGTGTTAAAAGACTGTGGTAAAATCTTTAGCGTTTTGCCATGGATGATGTATTATATATATATATCCTTTGCCGCACTGCTACGGCTTGTTACCACAGCAACGTGTCAGAACTGTCAGAACATCGAGTACTGTCTGTTTGCGACCCCGCCGTGGTTCCTAGGTGGACTATAAATCTGCCATAGTCCGGCCCAAGCCGTCGCTCCCTCCAGTCCCCTCCTCACAAATTGGCGTAACTATGAAGCTGAGGCTCTGGGAGTAACCCCCTCCCCCCCGGCAGTAACCCCTCCTCCATCATAGTTGTGACCCCTCTCTCCTCCTGCTAGTAACTCCTTCCCCTGAACATAACTCCTCCCCCTTCCACTGTAACCCCTCCCCCTGGAAAGAGGACGTCCAGGCAGGAGAACTGTCCCCATTGCACCTCCACGTCCCTCGAACAAAAAAAAACCCCCAAACCAACAAAGGGTCCATTCATATTTTTTTAGGGCTCCGGTCAACCTCGTGAGCCCAGACACCTGGAATAACCATCCGGGCCGTGTCCAGGTCTCCCTGGAAACCACCCAAGAGAGGAAGGAGTGGGGGATCAGAGGTCCCCCAATAGGATTTTATCACGATACTTAAGAAGTCACGTTACGATATTATTGCGATTTCAAACATTTTGCGATATGCTATAGTATAGGAGTATTGCGTTGACATTTATTGCAATTCATTACCTTTTTTCAACTGCAAATTATGTTCATTATGTTAAAACCGTGTCGAAAACATCTGTTTTCTCTAATGAGATAAAATATAAATGTAATCATTTTTATTGCAGCAAAATGGGATTGTCAAGCAGACAGACTGCCCAACACCGTCATAAAAACTCTATGATATAATAAAATATAGTAGGAGAGTGGGGTTGGGAGGGTGGGGGGGGGGTGCCCTGGCCTGGCTGGAAACACTCCGGCCCGTTGGCGTGACGACGCATTGCATGACTCCCCTGTCCCCCACTGCTGTGTTGCCGTCTTCCCATAGACGTATTGCTGTGATATGTCAATGTCGCCGCCATGTTGGAGAGGTCATGACTGGCCTGTTGACAAATGCAAGTAAATAGGGGGAGCTGCGGTTTTTCTGGATAAAAAGTACTATAACTTTTAATTTCTCATCCGAGTTCAATGAGTCGCTTTCATATTCAAGGGTTTATGATCTACGTGGAGTACAAAAAAAAAGAAACTTTTTATACAATTTCTTGTGACTTGCGCCATGGCGGCGTCTGTTTATACGTCTATGGGTTGGGGTAGGGTGGTGGGGTTTGGAGGGTGAGGGGGTGCCCTGGCCTAGCTGGCCTTCTGGCGAAACACCTTGGCCCGTTGCCGTGCCGACGCATTGCGTGACTTTCCTGTGTCCCCCCCCCCCCCCACCGGTGCAGTCTGCCCTGCTAATCCCAATTAGGCTGATACTCCCAGGGGCTAGGCTCGGCTTTTCCACTCATCGTACGTCATAGGTCATACGATCTAGGTTTGTGCTCGCCTCTGGCAAACTACATCTCACTCACTGCTTCTCTTATATTGACCGTGTGTGTGGATTTAACCCAGTTCTCCTAAGAACACAGTACTATGGTAGCAGTGATGCTAACAGTTGGCCAAGCTAGTCCATGGTGGTGAGTGCTTTGGGACGTACCGCATTAAAACAAACCTATCCTCGACTGCTTCAAGTACACATCGTCACACGTTTTCAATAAACATTATTAATAAACACTTGATGAATTGATGAGTATAAATGCTCTATGTTGAAGATATGCTCTGTATATATCACAATTAACACTTTAGATATTGTAAGTCTATGAATTCAAGGTTTGATGTCTCATACATTTTTTTTTAAAGCAATCCTCTGGAGTGTTTGAATACGATTATTTTTTCATGAGCACAGTATGCTATGTTATGTATCAATAGGGCTTGTGCATCAGAATGCATCATGGGATTTTTGGTTGCCGATGCTCCATATTGAGCCCTATATTGTGTAAATCATCATTCTGTATCTCCCTGCAAGGTTTCCCACTGTTCCTATTGGTCTCTGGTGTTACTAACCATGTATCCATCCGTCTTCCTGTAGGAGTACTGGACGCCCAACAACCCCATGCAGAACACCATCATCCTGCTGATAGAGCAGATCGTGGTGGCGCTGGGCGGGGAGTTCAAGCTCTACCTACCCCAGCTCATCCCACACATGCTGCGTGTCTTCATGCACGACAACAGCACCGGACGCAGCGTCACCATCAAGGTGAGACCCCGGGAGCAAAACATGCTGGCATGATGGCGACATGTTAGCAACTAGCTAGCTAGCAACAACCCAGTCACAAGCCAGCAACGTGCTAGCAACTCGTTAGCAGATTGGTAGCAACACGCTAGCAATTTGTTAATAAGACTTATTGACAGAGGTTTGTTGTTGACTGGCTGTTTTTTTCCACGGTTTACCGTGGAAATGGCGGTGAAACCATAGTGATGTCACTTACAAGGTCCATGGTAACTGGACTGGATTTCTATGGTGTATTCATAGTCACTGTGGCCACTCAAAAAACAGGTAGTATCTCACAGGCCTTGCCGCACAGTGTCAAGGTGCCAACAGGTAGGTGTGAGGTGTCTTTTTCACGGAGACCTCGAACCCTCAGCCAAGAGTAGGCGAGGGTTGAACTAACAACACTAGTGAAGGTAGAGTGCGAGGTGGACTCAACGCTGACACCGTTGTCCATGACAAACAGATGTTATTGGCTTGGTCATTCATTCTTCAGTCTTCAGTAGTTTCACTAGTTCACTATCTAATCAGCTTTTTTTTTTTTTACCAAGACAGACAAACCATTTTTTTCATGATAGACAGCAGGCCATGACGTGGCGATGTGTATCCAACACAGTATAAAGAGCTCGCATTAAGACGACATGAAAGACAATAGCAATTGTGCCAAAGAATAGCATATGTATTAGTTAAAACATGTAAAACACCATAGTTTGTGTTCCATCTGTTTTACAATAGATTTAGATTCACTTAGAGTGATTAGGGCTTGTAGGTAAAGCTTCTTCTGCAGGCTATTCCAGAGAGGCAATAGGATAAAATAGGACTCTCTCTTGGGGCCACACTCCTAGGCCTGGTATTGACTTTAGAGACCTCAGAATCTGTCCCTGATTGAGGGATATCTGCTAATCACAGTAACTCCACTCCCGGCTGGAAACAATGTTTATTTGGACGGGATTCAACTTTCAACCGCCTCCCTGCTGATTAAAGGGCCAGAGCAGGCAAAGGAACCTGACCTAAATGTTGTTGTCTTTTGCTAAAAAGAAGTGAGCAGCGTAGCGATATGTCAGCCTTTATAGTGTGTGTGTGTGTGTGTGTGTGTGTGTGTGTGTGTGTGTGTGTGTGTGTGTGTGTGTGTGTGTGTGTGTGTGTGTGTGTGTGTGTGTGTGTGCGTGTGTGTGTGCGTGCGTGCGTGCGTGCGTGCGTGCGTGCGTGCGTGCGCGCGCACCTACTAAACGCTATTGTTCTCCCAAGCAAGAAATGCCTTCTCTCACACGTCTTTGATGCGTACCGAATACTTTTGGGAATGGAGAAAGGTCACCACACACCTATGTGGGGAGTTGAAAGGGCAGAGGGACAACTCAAGTGTACTCTAGTGGTTTGGGTGTTTGACTCCCACATTTTTAGTGGGTGGCAGAGCATGTGCCAAACCTCAATCTTTAGAAAGAAGCCCATGAATTAACTAATAATGTTTTATTGTTAATTCAGGTTTCAATGGCTCACTATTTCATTGAGTTAAGCTCAAACTGTGGCAGCTTTTCGTTCACTCTGTTTTTAACAGTACATGAAGGCATTGTTAAACAATTTTTTTTTTTTTTTTTTGTGACGTAATGACTAAAGACACATGTGGGTCCTGAGGCTAGACCAGTGGAGAGCCACTGGTCTAAATGACTAAATAGTACCAGGAAGCCTCAATCTGTCATCTCCTCGCCTGCTGTTTTGTCCCTGGGGTGTCTGGAGTGGAGGGAGGAAGAGGGTGATGGTGGAGGTAGCTGGTGGGCCCACTGTCTGGGTCGTCCCAAGCCAAGTTATAAGTCATGTGAGCCTGCTGCAGATGGAGTGTGAGAGAGGAGGAGGAGGAGGGAGGGAGGGAGTCAGGTTTCCTGCCCTCCAGAAAAGAAAACGTAACTTTCATCAATTCAGGAGCTGTTTGTGCAAAGACACGAACACACGCACTCACACATGCACAGATTATCTCAAAACAAATCTCTTTCTCATACACTCTGTCACTGACACACACAGGCACAAACTTATAGACACACACACACCTACCTACCTCCAACCCTGGCTTCCTGCAGTCTTGCAGAGTGGTATTTACACCGACTAAAGAGATGGGCTTGGAGAAGGCTGGACGCATCATACGTCACCGCCTTATAATGGCCCCTATCTTGCCAGCCAGCCACCCACTCCCCCCCCCCCCCCCCCCCCCCTACTCCATCCAGACATCTCTCCCCTTGCAACAACCTCCAAACCCCTCCGAGTCTGGTGTAGCGCCTAGCGTGACTTCCCCAGACCAGCGACTTCCGACAGCGCGGTGGAAAAGGTGTTGGCCTGTAGCTAGGTTGGCTGTGTCTGAGACAGCCGGTCCCTGCATGGATTAGCAGCTCCCCCCTATGGAAAGCCATTAGGCTCCTGTTACTGTAGCGCTGCGAGTCTAATTGGCTGGTTAATGTGTCTGCCAACACAGTGTAGTGCGGGGGTGAACTGTATGTTCTGGTTTTGTTATTGATGGTTGTTTTAGTCAAACCCATTAGTCTGGTTTGACGGTGTGCTTTTGGTGTGTTTGTTTAACTCGTGCTTCATTATTTTTGTTGAACTTTGGTTTTGATACCTTGTTTAATAATGTTGTAACTGTAACTTTATGTGTAGCCTGACGTGGCTCAGCCTGATCTCACACACTGGGTGAATTATAAAGACGTCAAGCACACCTCTACAAGCTACGTTAATTATCCTCTAAATACTGAGTACTGGGAATTTATATATAGACTTTATACATAGATTGTTTTAAATCTGTAAATGAAGGAAAGAAGTCACAAAGCTATTGTAAAGAATATTTTTTCACTTGTTTCCTTAGTTTTAATCAATTCAAAGCGGAAGCCAAATGTGGCCCCATTGCGCCAGTTATTAGTGTTAGGGGAGTATTGCCAAAGGCCATAGTCACTAGGACTAAAAACGACCAAACAGTCAAACAATATGCATTTCATCATTGCCCCCCCCCTAAAAAAACAAAAACAAACCTTATGCACTTATTGTATGTTTGTACGTCCTGGCCATTAAATAGTACTTATAATTGTGTAGCATCTTACCCTAGCTATCCATGCTGTATACCAGAAAGGAGAGCTAAACCTAGCGAGTATGGTGCACTTAGAAACTCGTTCTATTGACATCCTTGCTGTACCGACAGTGATATATTGTTCTTTTACTTTCTACTGACAAATGTACTTATTGTAAGTCACTTTGGACAAAAGCGTCTGCTAAATGTAAATGTTATGTTCCTTTCCCCCAGCTGCTCAACGCCATCCAGCTTTTCGGAGCCAACCTGGATGACTACCTCCATCTGCTGCTGCCCCCCATCGTCAAGCTGTTCGATGCCCCGGACGTACCCCTGCAGGCCCGCAGGTCAGTCCCGCCACACACACCCTCTCCCCTGGAGACTGCTAGATAACTGAATAGGTGGTATAGGATTCACTTTTAAACAGAGTCCGGAACGATGCTCTGTTTTCCTCCACACAGGGTCTCCTTGGAAACTCTGGACCGTCTCACTGAGTCTCTGGACTTCACCGACTACGCCTCGCGCATCATACACCCCATCGTGCGCACGCTGGACACCACGCCCGAGCTGCGCTCCACCTCCATGGACACCTTGTCCTCCCTGGTCTTCCAGCTGGGCAAGAAGGTGGGCCTCCTGCTTGGCTACTTGTCAGATAAAGCAAGGACATTTAAGACATCATTTAAATTTTGATTGATCGAAAATTGATTGGTAGATTAATCGACTGTGAAAATAATCGTTAGTTGCGGCCCTACACCACTCCAACCCCCCTGCACAGGTAGCTATGTTGGAGTGTGTTGTTCTTCAAGGTTCCAGACCCCTGCTGCTGCTGCTTTTAGTCAAAACGTATGCCTGCTATCTGTTTTAACTGTTGAAATGTCCCTGTTCTCCCTCCGTCCCTCCAGTATCAGATCTTCATCCCCATGGTGAACAAGGTCATGTTGAAGCACCGGGTCAACCACCAGCGCTACGACATACTCATCTGCCGCATCGTCAAGGTTGGACATTTCTAACTAGCTTTCCTTGTTTTCTCTTCCTGTTTCAACTGTTTCTTCCTCTTTTTTTATTTTTCTCCTTTGTTTTTCAGCATCTTTTAGAGTTCATTATTTTGCTCTGTTTCAACTTTTTAGTTTCAGTTTATTTATATCTTACTGTGGACAGAGAACATGATTTCCATCTGCTAGCTAACAGGCAATTCCTGTGAAGCATAAGCATTATGTTTGTTCTCCAAATACCTAAAGCTCATTGTGTCATCCCGTTAGCCGATTAACAATCAACATATCAAATTTGAAGCATACGAAAAATAGAAATCTGACAAAAGGAATCTGCATTGTTTATTAACAACTGGGTAAACACCAACTTGTCATATTTGTTTGTGTGTTTGATAGATTACATTACAGACAACAGGTGCATAAACATAAATATTCAAAAATGTAAATATAGTAAAATTGAGTCAAATATTACAGTGTGCAAAGTGATTCAAATAATAAGAAGATAAAAAAGGTCTGAGATTAATAGCAGTCCAGATCGATTCAAGTGTTAAGCTATATTCAAGTGTTCTGGTATTCCAGGTATGCAAAGAGCAGAGTGATTAAAGTGAATCATAAAAGGCACGTTTAGCCCACGAGCAGATCAATGTCAGCAGGCCTCAAGGCAGATGAATTGTACACTCTGATAGCAACCGGGTAGGAATGACCTCCTGTGTGGCTCCTTAACCTCTTCATCCCGAGACCACCCGTATATGGGCAAACACGCCCCCTCCCAAAACCATTTTTGGCTAAACGAAACACAATTCCAACCTCAAACAAAAGAATGAGCAAGACTTATGTTTTTCATAACTGTGCACATGCACAGCAATAGCGATCTTTTTCTCGACATGTTATCTACACAAACTATACATCATATAAAGCTGAGAGTCTGCTGATTGCAACAGTCCAAACCAGATATATATTATGTCTTAACTTTGCTGTTTTTGTCATCAATGTTGTGTTTGATCACTTAAAACCACTATAAATGGAAAATCCAGTGTCTTGGCAATATTTTGAACCCTCCCAATCATGTTTCCAATCATGTATAGTAGGTAGGGTGACCAGATGAGATTGGCTGAAATTCGGGACGTTTTTTGTTTTTGTTTGGGGGGTGTTGTAGGTAGTGACAGACTGGGAACAAAGTTCTGGGGGGGTGGGTGTGTGATTGTCGCCGGGGGGGGGGGGGGCTGCACGATTGTCAACGGGGGGGCTGCGCGATTGTCGTCGGGGGGGCTGCGCGACTGTCGACGGGGAGTCGACTCAACCTCGCTACGGACTGAGTATGAACAGTTTTTAATGTTTATCAGAAAATAACTACTCAGTATTCTGCTTGAGTATAATTTTCGGGACAATTAGGGCTGGATTCGGGATTCGGGACAAACGCTTAGATTTCGGGACTGTCCCGAATTTCTCAGGACGTCTGGTCACCCTAATAGTAGGTAAGAGAGGGTTTCACAGAAAACAGTTCGACTGCCTTCAATCAGAGCATACATTCTTTATCGCCATCTAGTGGCCGGATGGTGCAACTGTGGTGGGCTTGGTGGCATTCAACTCTATTGTCCCTGACCTTTCAATAAAGGGGTCAAATGTTAAAATTGAACAATGGGTTCTCAAGATATTCACCTTCATCGTCTGTCATGTTTGTATTGTCATTTTTGCATTGGTTTGCATTGGATTTATTGTTTTATTTGGAAACTCCGCCTAAACCTATCTCTACTAAAACCTCTCTATCTTTGCTCTACTTCACTTTATTGGCATCAAATCCTGACCCAGGCCCTCATCAGATGTTGTGCTATGGTCCTATAGTAATATAGGGATGCTAATTGATAATAATGCACTAGGTGTTATTCACACTAAAACATGAAATGTATTTCAGGTGGAAATTAAATCTTCCATGTATTCTGTGTTCTAGCTTTATTCACTCTGATCCAGTAGCATTCACATTGATTATTTTTAACTTAAAAGCCCTTGTAGTTGTGGAGATATAGTCTGTTCAGTTTGGGTATGTTATTTTCGGCAAAAACCTGAGAAATAGGCCTAGTGATGAAGAGGTTAACACACCAGGTAGGAATGACCTCCTGTGTGGCTCCTTAACACACCATGTAGGAATGACCTCCTGTGTGGCTCCTTAACACATCAGGTAGGAAAGACCTCCTGTGTGGCTCCTTAACACACCAGGGAGGAATGACCTCCGGTGTGGCTCCTTAACACACCGGGGTTCAATGAATCTGTTGCTAAAGGTGCTCGTTAGGGACCGTTCTCCAGGACCGCCAGCAGTTTTGCCAGCATGCTGTTCTCCTGACATTGTATGTGTGTGTGTGTGTGTGTGTGTGTGTGTGTGTGTGTGTGTATATAAACAGGGCTACACTCTGGCGGAGGAGGAAGAGGACCCTCTGGTCTTCCAGCACCGGCAGCTCCGCGGTAACCAAGGCGACACTCTGGCCAGCGGGCCGGTGGAGGCGGGGCCTATGAAGAAGCTCCACGTCAGCACCACTGCCCTCCAGAAGGTCAGCAATTAGTGATGTCACTGATATTTAAACACATTGTCATCACCACCCCTGACTTGACCACTGTAGAGACCTATGTGGGCAAACATTTTCCCTGCAGCCAGTGAGTAGCATACAGATTATGATGCAACTTGTCAGTTCCTTTTCGTAGTTGCTCCTAATTGTGGTGTCCTCAGCCTCACTTGCGAGTCGCTTGGGCTTCTGCTTATTTACCATCTGCTAAACAAGGACTAAAGTGAGTGAAAATGCAAGCGGTGAGTGCAGGCGTGAGGCGTGGTGAGTGGGTGTCTTGGTTGATGGTGGTGGTGGTGTTGATGTCCAGGCATGGGGGGCAGCCAGGAAGGTATCTAAGGACGACTGGCTGGAGTGGCTGAGGAGGCTGAGCGTGGTGCTACTGAAGGAGTCCTCCTCTCCAGCCCTCAGGTCCTGCTGGTCCCTGGCACAGACCTACATCCCCCTGGCCAGGTACACCTCCGCCTGTTCTCCTCCTGTTCTCCTCCTGTTCACCTACTGCTCCTCTTCTGTCCTCGCTCTGTCTCGTCCAAGGTCTCTCTCGCTCTCGCTCTGTTTATGTCTGGATCGCTCTCTCTCTAATTCTGACACTTTATAAGCCACTTCAAGGACGTGCACAAATACTGCCTATGTGTTTCAACAGGGAAATTGTTTGAAGGACAACAACAGGGAAATTGTTTGAGAAATTCAATCATTGAAACCTGTTTTTAGCATTTGGCACTATAAAATGCTTTTTTTTCTTTTTTTTTAGCATTAAAAATAGCATTGACTTCATTCTAAGTGATCCATCCAGTAGTAGTTATTCTTATTTCTGGATATCCATTCAGTATTATTTAGTATTATTTCTTATTATTACTTATTACATGGCTTTGCTGAATACTCGATTCTGATTGGTCAATTACAGCATTCTACGGTCTGTTATTTCTGAATAGCAAACTGTTGCTATGACTAACAGACCGTTGCTATGGACGCTGTTTCCAACCGTAGAATCTTTTTTTTTTTTCTTTTTTTTTTGCAGAAGCAATAAAAGTATTTTAAAATAAATAACATATTTTATTTTTTGTTATATTTAGAGTCCAACTATTGATTTCTTTATTAAGTAGCCGTGTAATAAGGATAATGTACAGCGAGCCGGTCATTTTTGCAAAATAAACCCCTTGAGGGTTATTCTCCGTTTTTGCAATAATGACCGGCCCGCTGGACATTATCCCTTGCATATTATTTATTTAATTATGTATTTGTTATTACCGTAGATGCTTACTAGCTTGGAGTTAGTTTAAATCTGTGATGGTTGTGTGTGTTGCTCCTCCCAACAGGGACCTCTTCAACGCGGCCTTCCTGTCCTGCTGGTCAGAGCTGAGCGAGGACCAGCAGGACGAGCTGATCCGCAGCATCGAGATGGCCCTCATCTCCCAGGACATTGCAGAGGTCACCCAGACACTGCTCAACCTAGCGGAGTTCATGGAGCACAGTGACAAGGTGCAGATACACACACAGCAAGACCCCCAACACACACACACACACACACAGCACCCTTTAAACACACACACACACACACACACACACACACACACACACACACACACACACACACACACAGCATCCTTTAAACACACACATACGCACACAGCACCCTTTATACACACGCACACACACACACACATACACACGCACACGCACACACACACACACAACACCCTTTAAATACACACACACACAGCTTGAATGCACAGTTTGGTAAGACTTGTAGTTATGGTCAGGTGTGGTTATGCTTGAGTAAGAACCTGGCAGAAGCCAACACAACACAAAAATAATCACCTGGAAAAAGTACCCACATCGCTGCAACTATTATCGTGACCCCGCCGCATGCTCACCAACGCACAATGGCTCCCTTAATAGCCGTAGCATTAGCCATGTTTGATTCCTCCTTCCACCGGCTGGCTAATCACGCTAAATGCCGTGTTCTGTGCTGCCAGGGCCCTCTGCCCCTGAGGGATGATAATGGTATCGTGCTGCTGGGGGAGAGGGCTGCCAAGTGTCGAGCGTACGCCAAGGCCCTCCACTACAAAGAGCTGGAGTTCCAGAAGGGCCCCTCGCCTCTCATCCTGGAGGCCCTCATCAGGTAGGAGCTCTGGGAAATTGGGAATGTTGTTGTTGGGTTTTCTTTTTTTTTGTTTTGTTCGGGCTGCGAAGCATTCAAAGAGAATGTGTTTTTTTTGCTTTCTTGTTTAAGTCAGGTTTAAGTCATTTTCAGATTATACTTGAAATCATGTAAATCTCGAAAGAAGCCCCACAATGAATATGTTGATGCTTGTTTGAAACATTTTATTTCATCATCTTGATATCATTCAATACACGACTCTACCCTGAGAGTACCGGTACAAAGCCAATGAAATGCATTTAGCATCTAACCAGAAGTGCAAATGTAGTATTATTTACAGATATGCAGGACATGTAAGGAAAGTAATGCTATATCTTACAAAATGTACAGAGATGGACAGTGCACTTACAAAAGTAACTGTAAAGTTGTATGTACAGTATGAACAGCATGTGTACATTTGGTGAGCGCAGAGTATGGCAACCTATGTACAACTGTTTATATGCAAATGTAAGATTATATGCAAATGTAAGGTTGTAACAGTGTATGTACATGTGGTGCATGAGTCATGATGATGCCCATGACTGTACCATAATATGAGGAAGATGAAGAATGATATTGAATTCTTGTCTAGCTCTGGAGTGGCTCCTTTGGTCCACTCTTCACTGTAGAGGTTTATAACTTCATCATGTGTATTTACTTCCACGCTAAGTGAGAACAGCTGAGGTCAAGTAAACCACCGTTCAACAGAGATTTAAGCAAGTGAAGAATCGCTGTAATTTCAGTTCAAAGGTCCACTCTGTCGATGCACCTCAGAATGGGGCCAAGTACCCGTTTAACTGCTTTATACCTTGGTTACACCACACTCATTTCACTGGAAAACCTGAAGTTTAGCAGCAATTTCCTCCTGGGCCGTCGGTCTGGGTGAAACGTGGCCCATGGCTGGGAGAGGGGAATGCTAGACATTGAGTAGTTCAAATTAACCCTGTCAGTCTGACTCGGTACAGAGTGTATATGTGTGTATGTATTTACATTTATATACATAACTATATATATGCCTATACTAGAAGAGCATGGCTTACGCAAGAAAATTAACGAGACGTTTTCCATGACACCATTATTCTAGTGTTTCATGACAAAAGCCTGTTGTCTCCATTACGGCCATGATCAAGATGTGTTGTTCTACTAAGTAAAGTGGGCTCTGGTTTGTGCACTGTGACTTTGCATGGAGCTAAAGAAGAGTGCTATATATAAACTAAGCATTTCCTTAATAGTGCTTTAGTACATAGTAGGGCTGCCCGATCTGTCGATCGACAGAGGCTTAGTTGAATAAGTTTTCATTAGTCGTGCAAGAAGTAAAACATAAAAATAACACGCCACAAGCATCGCAACCGATTACATCCGTGGTCGCAACAAGCCCTGATTTAACTCATCTTGCATCACTGCAGAAATATTGACCAACTGATGGCTCTAGTGAGGAGTGCTGCTGCCCGACCGTCTCCTCATGGGTATACACCTGGGCAGGTAGACACCTAGGTACATGGACACCGCTAGACACACGGGACTAATACCAGTGATCGCGTCTTTAGTTCCCTGTGTCTGATCGCTGTAATTCGGAGCATGAATATCTGTTGAATGTCTAATATCTTTCTAACTTTAAAAAACACACAATTTTTTAAGACAACACGCTTTGTCCATGCCGTTAATAGGCAGCCAGCTTTGTGCGTGTGCTTGTAAAAATTATATTGTAAAGGCTGATTATTACGGTATTGTAGCACAAGGTTAACAGTGTTTCTTTTATAACCCTCTCGCCCTGGAACTCAAACCATTTTCTGATGCCCCAAAAAATAAATCGAAATAATGACATTAAAAGTGACTATCGGCTTGAAATGGCGACTAAGAGTCGACTAAGAATATATTTAGTCGGGGGCATCCCTACTACATAGTAATGAACCTGGGATGTTTTTTAGGCTTAAATTAAATGCTGTAGTCTGTAGTCTTGTATACTCAAGACTGTGACTTTCACAAGGAGGACTAATACAAGGTTCAACGTGTGAACGGTCAACTTAAGAGTAAAAATACCCACAGCCCTATAAATAATAATGTTACATTGAGCCTGTCACTATTCTGACAAATGCCCCAGGTGACGGGGCAGAAGTAATCATTTACTCTGAAATGGCTGTACTTGCTCTTATTTTGTTTGCTGTTGTCATTGCAAAAATGGAGAATACAGTGGGGCAGGTGGATTTATGACCCCCAAACTATCCAGCAAGGACAATACCCAAGATACCATTTAGACTATCACTCCTAAAGCCCTCTTCATCATAATAAGGGCCTGAATAAAGCCCACACATCCGCCCATCGCACAGCACTTTGATATGTACGCTAATCTTTTCCGACCCCCTGATTCCCATCCTCCTCCTGCCAGTGTCCTCAGTTACTGTATGAAGTGAAATGTGTTTTCCAGGCATTTAATTGGATGTGCGCCTCCTTTTCATCTGCGAGACTGTCTGGAGTAGTGTTTCTTACGGGCCTGGTTTCAATTTCTCGGGGCCCTTGAGGATGATGAGTGAATGATGGGATCCAGCGCTGCTGCAGTCTTTCCAAAACCTTCCATCTGGTTCTCACCTCTCCAGGATTCCCCATAAAAGATCCTGGCTGTGGTGCACCGAGCTCTAGGCTAGACCCGGGCTTGAGCTGGCCTTTCTGGGGGCTCCTGGGGGTCTGATGTACTAGTGCTGCTTCGTCGGATATGTATTTGAATTCTGAGGAATTTCCATCACTAAGATTTGCTTCAATAGTGATTCTTGTTGTCGGTTTTTCCGTTTTACTGTTTCCGTCAGTTACTTCTGTTCCGAACACAAAGGACTGTGTAGGGTTTGGGATCTAGGGTGGTATACAGCAGGAACTGAAGCAGGAATGCACAATATTAATTAAGGACAGCAGCAATTCAATAAAAATAACCTGAACCCCTTTCATAATCGAACAACTTTGTGCTGTTTAGTCAAGGAAAATCATTTGGGCTATATTGGATTGGTATTGTTCAGGTAATTGAGTGGGGGTGTTTTACTATAAGTTGCTGTGTAAAACTGTCTATTCTATAAGGCTCTACTAAATAAGCTGCATTACTTCATGTCCTAAAAGGCTATAGTACGATATAGTTGAAGGTTTTTATTTAGCATATGTAGGGCCATTAGTTTGACAAAAGACTGTTTGTTAAGGCGTAGTATGCATTTCTGCTAATATGTGTCGATAACATTATAAAAGGTATTGCATATATGGAATGGAATACTCAAGGCTACTCTGCCTGATGGAATAGTCATTTGCGCTTCCCTTAATAACATTTCTAAGATACTGTGAGGTTTGTTTAAGGATAAAATATCTTCTAACGTTTCATTTACATTTCCAATGAAGCATGCAACCCTTTGTTCTTGGGTGCAAACTATACAGACACGATGTAACCATGGTTACTACGGCAGACATCCGTCTATGTTGCTTGGAGTAATAATAATAGTCTTTATTTGAAAAGAAAAAAAACAGTATTCACAAAGTGCTTCGCAAGCAAAATGGACACCTTCCAACTGTCCTTTTTAGTTGGCGTTTCTTTTCTGGACAGTTGTTATTTTAGGACAGTTCCTTTCAGGTGTCTTCAGACGCTGTCTCCATAGTGAGTGAGGCCTCTCATAAAAGTGAAGAATACATGACCTTTCTTTGAGGCCGGTATATGCAGCGTAGCATTTTTAAGTATTCAAATATGTGAACACTGGGGGAACTCTCACCTCTGTCCTTGCTGCTCCTCAGGGTTCCTGTTTTAGCAGATGGCGTTCCTCTCTCTCTAAGGTTCACAAAGCTGTCCTTGGAGGCGTTTCACTAGAATGCCTTTGTCTGAATGTGTGTGGTCTCAATGTCTTTCATTTGTGTCATTTGCATGGGACCTTTTGACCAGGGTGTCAAATGGCTGCCCGAGGGTCAAATCTAAATTGGCCCAAGGCCGATGCCTGGCCATTGTTGGACGTAAATCTTGTTGTGTGATGCGTCTCTGGAGTTGCAACAAATTCTTATCATGCTGCTGAGCAATGTAAAATTATCTTTTTTTTTTAATTTGACACACCAGACTGTAGTTAGAAATAATAAAGGTTTTTATTTTCTATCCTATAAAACAACACAATTAAAGAGCTGTACAGATTTTACAAATTACATATTGCTATTATCGACAAGTAGTTTTTTAGTGTAATTTCGGAAGATGGTCGGTTACATTCCAGTATTTATTGTAGGCTTTTGGTGTTTTTTTCAGCCTTTACTTGCAATCAACGTCTAGTCTAACGTTTATTTCTTTTACTGTCATTTCTCGTTTTATACCCAAGAAACTTTTGAGATGAAGAACTGATAACCAGTTAAGTCTACGGAAACAGTGGTAATGTTCTAAGAAAATAAAATATTTCAAGATAAATACATGAAAAATGCATTACAATTTACAATCATAAAACAGAAAAAAAAACACATCGCGTATCCAACCCACCTAAACTTATCTAGAAAATGCGATTTTTCTAGAGAGTAGGATTTTTTTTCCTTTTGCTACCCCCATTCAAAAGCCACCCCCCCAAGTTCTGAGTGTGCAGGTATTCGTTTGATCTCTGAGAAGGCTCGCCAATCATCTGCATCCAAGGGCCTTGGCCGCCCGCCCTCTCAGGGATGAAAACTGTGTGGTCGGATCTTCATCTCCACTCGCTTCATGGAGTAGTTGGGCCCGTGCCAGCCGTACCAAGTCATGCCATCTGTGCTCTTGGTGTGCAGCCCTCTGCGGTAGAACACGCCATTCAGGTTGGAGTCTGTGCAGCAGTTGTACCAGTAGCCACCTGTTGGGGGTCAGAGGATCACATTCGTCATTAGTCTGTGGCAGACATCTTGATGTTGAGCATGGAGAATGTTTTCAACGTGGCTCAGGGTTCCTTTGTGTTCATACCTTTGCGCAGGGCGGCGCAGTCGTCCACGCACTTGTCGTTGTCCTTGTTCTTGGTGCTGAAGTTGGTGTTGTTATGGTAGCGCAACGAGTCGCCGGCGTTGCCGCTGTAGTTGGCCAGGAAGAGCTTGTAGCTGTTGAGCTCGTTGCTCAGGCTGAAGTGGGCGTACTCAGCAAAGCGAGTCTCTCCCTCCCAGTCCTGCATTTGGGAACACATTAATGGATGAGGTCAATCGCACAGTACCCCTTCGAGAATACAGACCTCCAAAGACATTAGTTGGAGTTTATATATTATTCTAGTAATGGAAACCAAGAGTAAAACAATGATCGTGATCGCTCTGTATTTGTTGGCAGGGTGAAGCCGTCATAATTGTGTGTATATTCTGTCTGCTGTTGGTTCGAAACCTGCATGTCTCTTCCATTCTGCAACACCTACCTCCATCTCGATTCTCAGTGTGCTGGGCTGCTGTGTCAGGCGGAAGATGTGCTCGTTGCCCAACCAGAAGTCTCCGCGGATCGTTCCGAAGCCGTTTCTGTACTGTTTCCAGTCACGGTCGAATGACGTGATGCCCACCCGGCGTCTCTGGATCACGGTCCAGCCACCACCGCTGGTGTCCATATCGCAGAAGACCTGAAACGAGTTGGACCGTTACGGCAGTTCTCAAACAATTAATCTTAAGGCAAACATCATAACCATAAAATAAGGCTGTAACATTACATTGTTTTACGTTGTTGGAACATTTTTGCTCACATCAAGAATTTGAAATGTTCTTCAAAAGACACATCGCAATTGTCTTTGAAGCAACACAGTGGTACTCCCTAATGAGCTGTCTAAACACATCTGTCGAGGGAGTGGCTTACAGTCAGCTCGGGTGTCCGGAGGAACTCGTCTTTGGGGAGTTTGTACTCTCCGGAGATCTTGTAGTTCTTGGCGTACAGGGAAGCACAGTCATACATGACATCTAGAGAGAAACGAACAGAGGGAGTCTGGTCAGTAATGGTACCCCCAGATGCTTTCTTTGTTTTTAAAGATTTAAATTAAGTTTTATATCGCATAATGGCATGGCAGATGGATTGATAACTTCTTAAAAATGTTCTATTCCCCTGCATCAAAGGTCAACACAAGTCAAAATAATAGTATTTTGTGTCCTTTCCTGCTGTCACAAGTGTGATATGCTGTAGGGAATAAGGTCACTGGTGTTGAATTGGATCTGGTACTGAGAGAGAGAGAGAGAGAGAGAAAGAGAAAGAAAGAGAGAGAGGGGTATAGTGGAAACCTTTTAATTCTAATCTTTGCTTCTCTTCCTGCCTCGACAGTCTCTCTGTAATTTAACCAGAGCCTGTTAAAATGCCTGGGTTCACTTTGTCAGTGGCACACACACACAACCGTGTATTCAAATCAAAAAAACGGAATCAGGCCCATTTAACCTCTGCAGCAGGTGATGCTGATTAAAGGCTTGTTAAAGTCTGGACACTGGGGTGTTTTGGCATTTCTATAGAGGTGGTCTTTGTCTCCTAGCTCTCCAGACGGGACTGTACACCTCCTAAATGAGGGGGTTAGGACTGCTGTTGGGGAAGGACAGACACTGTAATCTTCACTATGATCTTTATTATTGGACATCCACAACAGTTCCCTGGTGCCGTAGAATACCTGTCTTGTTTGAGAAATGATGAGCCATTTGTGAGTTCAAACATTAAAAAATGGCTTATTACAACTCAACAATAGAAGAGTACTTGCAACAGGGTAACTTGTAAAAATATAACCCCATGAAGTACTCTAAACACTGGCTTCCAAAAGAACGTGGACATCCTAGACTGAGTTATCACTTGCATATTTCTAGGTCATCCTCATATCTAGCTCTGAAAAGTATACAGCCGTTGACCATCAGTGTTTATGCTGAACATATGGCAAACATTAGACATGATCTTTAGCTCAGGAGAGAGCATCTGGAAGCTGCTGTGTACCAGGTGAGAACACAAAGAGAAGGAAAGGACTGAGTTAAGATGGTCTGGTCTGTAACCAACCAACATTTCAACGCACCCTACACACTAGTGACATGAATTCATCCTTTCAGAAGAACTTCTGTCATATCACTGAGAGCCAACCAAACACTCATATTTAGTGTATTACTTTGTTTATGTTTAGCCGCAACTACCCATCATTATACAGCAGTGAGGACACTTACACAAACTCCTTCATTCAAATTAAATGTTATTCGTTATTCTGAACTTAAACAGTACTTTGCTCTCCCTGCAAAGACAATTTTATGTCACACTGTTGAGGGACAATAATGTGTTGCTGAATCTGAATGTGAGCCAAGTGCAGTGTCAAAGCTCACCTGAGGAGGTCTGCGTGATGGACTGGGCTCCCTGGAGCTGCAGAATCTCCACACGGTTGTTGATCTCTGAGTACTTGCTTTCAGCCTCGGTGACGCGGGCCTCTTGCTGGCGGTTCTGCTTGTCCAGCTCCATCACCTGCCGCACGATGGTCATCAGGTCCGTCTCCTGCTTCCGGCTGAGCTCCTCCAGGATGCTGGTCAGGTTGGCCACCTGCACCTTGAGGGAGCGCACCTCATCACAGCATTGGCCCTTCTGGGGCTTGGGGAAACTCTTCTTCTTGGGGTTCTGGGCCCATGCCCCCACTAGCAGGAGCAGGGCGACCCCCAAAGTCACGATGGTCATCTTCACTTTGGCCATTCTTTTGTTTTTTGGTTTCAGTACTAAAGTATTTGCTGTTGTAGTCGCTGTGTTCAAAAGGCAGCCGGTTCCCTCTGAAGGTGTGTAATGGCCACGATGCGTTCAGTCAGGCAGTACCAGAGCTCTCCTTTCAACCTGGCTGTTTACCTCAGCTCTTTGCTGTGTTCTCCGTGCAGCCTGGCTCTCTCCGTGCATCTTAAATATTTTCACATAGGTCCCACCCCTCCCCTCCTCTCCTTAGCTGCACATCAGTCACTGCCCTGACCCCCCCCCGCCCACCCCCTCTCTTTCCACTTCCCACACACACACGCACACTCCTCACTTTCACTCATTCCTATTAGTTCAGCCCCTTGTGCGTCTTTCTCCTTGTTTGTCAGGTGTTAAAGATTTTCGAGCCATGAAGTAGTTGGTTTTTTTTTTTTCTTCCTCTGCCTGGAAGAGCAATAGAAGGATCCAGTAAAAACATCAGCTACTGTCTGAACATATCATGCTACCATGTATGACCTGTGATGACGTGCACTGTTGGTAACACAAGCCTGTCTTTCACCGGCTAGTTTTTATTTAAGATTTGTTTCAATTTGAATGTTTTAACACCTAAATATGCTTCATTTGAAACATGTGCCTGCATGCCGGCCTGTGTAATTTTTGCCTCTCTTAACAACAGGGTTTTCCCTTTCAATGACTTAATGACTGGTTTTGTTATGACTAGGTGTAACTCTCTTCGATAAGTTGTGTTTTTACATACCCAACAGATGTGTGAAGTCAGTGAGAGCTTTTAATTGTAGGCCACGTTTGCCTACAATTAAGATGGATGTAATATAAGACCTTTGAGACGAAGGTTGGCAATTGTTTGAAACATACAACACTGCATTGAGTCATACAATTCCCAGCAGTTCTACGGTACAGATTGTGCATTACATAAATATATTAATATATATGCCAGAACTGAAGTGAGGTAAGAGCAGTAACAGTTAAAACAGCTGTGTAATAATGGTAATAATATGACACTGGAATGTTGTGCACTGGAATAGTAAATGTTTGCCAATAGTTAAGTGATCAGTGCCTAATATACACTCCAATTGAATTGGACAAGAAAAATGTGTATTGAAGTCCTGTTTGCACGTTACCATATGACACATTTACATTGTATGTTCCAGCTGTATCAATATAGTATTATCAAGCACAAGGTCTGGTCCCATGCACATATCTATTCAGTGAATATACTTTAGTATGTGTGTAGACAAGAGAACTACCGGATGCTACCAGAGCTTTAAATGGTCTTGAAAAGGCGTGATTGTACACAATGTAATTAATCACCTTACCGCCATCACAACTCAACTGCCAATGAATGTTTTCTTTGAACCTTTGGATCTGCCATGTTGTAATACTATCTTTTGTGCATCTAGGCTTTTCAATTTTGCCTGAATGAGGCACCTGTGTTGCCCCAGGATCAAGTTTTTAGGTGTTCATACAATATAAAACATTGGCGAAAACTAAAGGCTTTTCCTGTGAAATTCTGAGAAGTCTGTGGCACCATGGGCACGTTTACATGGCTTTGTGCACCTATATTCAACACATATTCAAGTATGGTGTCGTCTCTGAGTTGAGTACCACCAGCCACCTTGTACACAGAGTTTCAATAGTGATTTGGCCAAAAACCTGAAATCTATTTTGGATTCAGACAGGACAATCTACAAAAGAATGTACAAACAATGGATACCAATTAAGAAGGCACTAATGTGCTGCAGCAATGGGATGTATTCTGAACTAATTTAAAAGTTATTGTGTGTTAAATGCCCTTGAACCATCAGAAGCATTTCCCCTGTAAAAATAATAACCTAAAAATTCTTAGAAAACATTAATTTTTCCAAAATGTTATGCATACAAAAAATTCCTGATCTACTACCTATCCTGTTACTATTGAAGTAATCTCATGATCTCTCACGTGTTTTTGCAGCACACTTAACACTGGCTAAAGACAAAAAAAAGTCCAAGACCCAGAAATGGCGGAGGTCAACAAACAGTGTGAGGGGAAGATGGGGTGACTGTCAATTTTCATTATAAATGTGATATACTTAGTAGGTAGCTGCTTGCTGGGGTTTGGTTGTTATTCTTTAAAAATCATTATTTAAAACATGTCAAATACTTACCTTTAAAGCCCGTGAAGCTCTAGGGTAGTACAATGCTGTCACACTAATGCATAGTTTAATACTAGTGGCCTATGTAATATGTACTTTGGCGAGTGGGGGCATTTTCTGTTGATTATGAAAGACATATATGGGGCAAGAATGAACCCTGATGTGCCATCTGTCAACCACTCTTTCAACAGAACTAGCCCCCATGTTGTCTCATTCTCTGTCTTGTTTGTTTGTATAGCCCTCTATCACCGCGGAACTAAAGGGCCTCACGGGTCCTGGTTGGGCTGCACCACTGATCACTAAGCACGAAAAGGAGCACGTACCAAAATGCCTACAGGCTATGGTCTTACAGGAAAAATGACAAAATAACATTGCGATTAGTCAAAAATGTAGTCAAAAGCCAAAAAAAGCTAATAAAAAGCAGTCTTGTCCCAAATACCGGTATACAATAATAGTGAATCATTATGTGGTCAGCTGTTGTCCCCTTCCAAATATGTGCCTCTTGCGCTAGCAAGGTAGAATGACATTTGAGAGAGAGCTCTGTTTGAAATCATCTTCATATTACGGAAAGTGCAGTAGTCAGGAGTGCACATTCCTAAATATTACATAATGGCGAAAGGTCTGTTGTTGCTTTCCCGTGTCGCTGGGCTGAAGGGCCATGGTTGGATTTGCCTTATGCTTTATATGCCCAGACTCATCCCTCTTTTTTGGGATTGGGAACAAAGAGCTGACCTTCTCTTTCCATTCCTCCAGCGATTGCATTGTTGTGTTGAATGTGGCCATGTGTTTACCATGTTTTGCATTTGTAAAGTATCTGCTTGCCATCTGCAAGTAATACAATGTATTGGGTCTTCATTATACTAACATGATAAACAATTATTAAATTGTGGATTTTTGTTGAGTATGCTCATTTGTTTATTTTCTGAGATGGTTTTTGAATCCCAGCGAGTTAATCCTGAATGTGATAAACATTTCTCATTGATTCCTTATTGAAACTATTGGATTTAACCGGTGTCTGTTGCTGGCCAGTGGCCACATAAGTATCTGGCCACATAAGTGTATCCCGTGGTTGCATCAAACCTGACAGGGCGCATATGGTTTAAATAACTGAACATACAAAATGCCAATGTTTTGGTGACCTCATGCATTCACTTCCTGGAAGTTTTGTCTTGCCTTGCCAAGCCGTTTCTTGACATTAAAATTATGCTATTTTGGTCAGTATTACACGTTCAGACCTGCATCTCTGTTGTAGTCTTAACTTAATATCCTTTACTCAGTCTTTGACCTGTGAGTTTTCAAATGCCTATATTTAAACAAGTGAAACATTACATTTTTTATCTTACTCAGATATACCATCTTGTTTTCACCGTTGTTTGAATTCAACCTGCTGGTTTGTGCTATTCAGTTGGTAGTAGACAGAGGTTTCAACACTCTTTGATCCCTACAATAACCAGTATATTACTCATTTTGTTAATTGTATTGGGATACGTATTGGTATATAATATTCCTAGTCTGAAGGAAATTGCCAACTGGCCACAGTAAAAATTAAAACCAAATGTTAGTCAGTGAAGCTTATACCAACGCCAACATTCAATGCTGGCCGATGACAGCCAGCTATAATGTTGAGCATTTTGAGAGCCACTCAGCGTCACCTGTCATCTTTTCCAGTAACGACGCCTAAAAATGGCTGCTTCTAACGTGTTACATATCCATCAGGCGACACCGCGTGGCGCTTCCCCACTTTATAGCTTTAACTCGCGTCCAGGAACGCTGTGTCCTCATACCTGCGTTGGGAATGTGTACCCTAACTGACCGGTCGCTAGGTAATGGCTGCTCCCCCTGCCTGATGACTTCTGTTACTCCAGGGCCTTTAGTCAAGGAAGTGAGTCAGCATTACGATGGGGATAAAATGTGCTATCCTGGGTTTTCTCCCTTCCTTGACACACTGCTCTGTGAGTCACTTCTCGCTCCTCCGCAATGGGTCCCCACGGCAATGCTCACCGCTAGGCCTGGCGTCTGTTGGTCAGCCCCGATCCGCGAAGCCCAGGTGCACATTATTTTTAACACGCTTAGTGTTATGAAGACCATGAAGACCTTAGAGGGTCGGAGGTCGACGTAGCTCTCTGTTGATCTTATTGCTCATTTCCCCACATGAAAAAGACTTTGAAAAGCCTCATTGTTTTACTCCTACATACACAAGTATCCTCTTTCTAGGGATTGGAAAAGGGACGTTTAAATCTTTGGTGCGGTAGACCAGTGGTTTTCAAAGTGGGGGCCGCGGCCCCCTGGGGGGCTGCCAGGGGGCGCTAGGGGGGCCTCAGAAAATTGGAGGGAAGATGAGAAAAAAAAAGCAAAAAAAAAAAAAAAGTTTTTTTTTTTTAATATAAAAAAATAAAAATAATAATAACAAAAATAAAATCAATAATAAAAAAATAAAAAATGTGTCCTGAACCGTACAACACAAACTGCCGTAATCGTCGGTTTCTCAAGTTCAGCTGCAAGTTCGGCATGACGACGTCATAATCTGTGTAGACCTGGCCGTTGTTATCAAGCTGCTCTGCTCCTCAAGCTAGCGCAAAATGGACAGGTTTTTGACAACAAATAGACCGAAGGAGAAGACCAACAGCCCTGCTGTGGAGGACTCTGCTGCAGAAATTGAGAATATACCGTATATTCTGTATTCTGTATATGCTGAAAAGATGTTTGTTAATAATTTTCTTATGCTAAACAAATGTAATAATTATTGAATAGTAAATAAAAGTAAGAAAATACATTCTAAAAGTTGATGTTTATTTACATATTTTGTAGCATTGTCGGTGGGTTTGGGGGTCCCCGGCCAGAAGCTAATGCTGTTTGGGGGGCCTTGGCATGGAAAAGTTTGGGAACCCCTGCGGTAGACTACCATTTTCATTTTCGTGATAGCCGTCCAGTTGCTGTAGTCCCCAGAAAGTACATTGCTCGCAGATTTCTCACTTCATGAAGTGATGCAAAGGAAGTGTGCGGGCTAACTATCCTCACAGGCAAACGCACTTTGTGATCATTGACACATGACAAAAGACAGAGGTTTTGGTAAAAGGTGAGGACTCTTTTGGGAAGTCAACAACAGGAAAAACAGGAATTTAGCTTAAATGTTCTAAATCATGCCCTAATGTATTTACTTGACCTGCCACATGTGTTTTAATTTTCTTCAGGATTACTTATGAAACTGAGATGATTGAGTGAATCCTGTTAAAAAAAAATGGTTATGGGCTACTTTAGGGTGGAAAAGGCTAAAGGGTTAAATTAGGATCTAGTGAATGCCTGTCTCAGAGGAATCCAGAGGTTGTTATATAATCTTTATTAAAACCAACTTCTTCCACCTGTCAGTTATCTCAGTGTGATTCCCCTTGAATCAAACATGACACGCTAGGCTTTAGAAACATTTCTTTAGCTGTTTTTTTTTGTTTGCTTACCCTGTAAGCTGAAATACCACAAAATAGCTCTCTATGGTGAGGTTTTTCAAAAGAATTGCAATGCAACTTAAAGGTTATCTTTGGCTTATTAGTACATTGCAAACAGATGATGCTGAAACGTGGTCCTGTTTTTCAACAAAAACATTTTTGACAACCACATTTTCATTGAAACTATTGACTTTGAAGTATGGAGGGTGTTTCCTAAACACTCAAGGAAAAGTTTATCCCTATTTACTGACTAGAATCAATTGAATTTTAATGGCTCCCTTAAATGGAGATAAACAAACGAGTCCATCTGTATTAAGACTGCCAATTTCTATGGAAGGATTTCAAATGGTCCATATGCTCGGTTCAGTCCCTGATGAGATGTAGTTATCATACTATTACACATCACAATTTAATAAGCTGACCTTTAGGCAGCAGCTTACCTTGAAACAATTTACAGCTTTTCTCTACCACTGCCATAGCTCATGTTTCTCTTCAAAATATATGCACAGAAAAAGTTAAGGTAGCTATTAAAACAGAAGACAGCAGGGGATGTGGTAAGTGTCATTTATATTTCAGGAATAGCCCAAACCTCACATGGATTATTTAATTGTACTTTTTTGTCAATAGAACGGAATGTTTGGTTCTCTAAATACTTAAGGAAAACAAAATGACTCATGTATTGAAATAATAACGTGAAAAATAACATCACCAACAATCAACCGCTGCCAAGTTATACCTAGTCACGCTCGGAGGTTAAACACACTGTTTCGTATTCCCACTAATGAGGGAGCGCATATGCGCCCGGGTGTCCACCATCTAGTCTGACTGGCAGGCCTTCGCCCTGGCGTGCCACCAAGGGCCTCTCGTGGCTGGGCCCATTGATGGTTCCCAGCTGCCTTCTGTTATGGCATCAGGAACAAGAACCAGGTTCTGGACGCCCACTCATCACCCCGAGAAGCGGTAGCCAGATCTCAGAGCACAGGATAGATGGATTACCCGCAGTCCCCATGGAGTTGCCCCTACTTTACCTCATGGAAGCACTGTTGGCTCCGTGGCTCTGCTTCAGAGACACATGGTGTGACATCACGCAGGAAATATGCCCTGGTGGACAGCAAGGGAAATGAAGAGCGAACTTTTGCAACTTTCTTTTTACCATGTTGTAACTGTTTTGTTGTATTTTCATCCAAATAAAGCTTTAAAGTCAGCTAAATGAATCTGATTGTCAGGTTTGCCATCATAGAGCAAAGACAAATGGTAACTTTTTTGAGCTTCTGGTCGGTTATGTTGGTAGCGGTTTCAGGGTGGACAGGGTTTGCACTGGGGGAAAATGATCAGCTGTTTAGGGTACTTTACATTGTCTTGTTTTTTTTGTTAAAAAACTCACACAGCAGAGACTGATGTTAATGGATCATCTACAAATTACTCTTTTGAAAAAATAATCACTATTAAAATCACTATTTTGGAAATGTGAGGCTGTTTCCAACATTCTGCATTGGTCGCAGCATTGGTCTCCATCAAAATAGCAACAACAGCATTCCAATGAGCTAACCACCTTCATTTTGTTGACCCGTTGACCCAGAGGTGATGGTCTCCATAGGCATGTTCTGCCGGTCCTGGTGTCTCAACAACGTGGCATGAAACAGGGCTTCAATAGTTTCTCCAGCTGTCTCAAAGGTTACACAACATGCCTAACTAGCAGAAATGATCATATGCCAAATTATATAAGTGATGACAACTGGGTAGAAAATGTTTAAGCATGTTCAGTTCATTTTAGCATGGCTATACCCACAAAAAAAGGGGTTTCTGTTAAGCCCATTAAACCAGAATTACTCCACACAAGCAATGTAATCCTCAAAAACAAAACCTGCTCATGTCACTGCAAAGCTTATTCCATATACCATATCTAATACGTCATTATCCTCTAGGACAAATTTTAAAGATTTATTTTTAAGGAGTGCTTGTCGTGAATTCATTAAAATATAGTTGAGTGAATCTCTTTGGTGGGTTAGCATTCTTTCCTTGGAGTGTAGCTGCTGAGAGTCAGACACATGGCTTGTTTTAAAACAACCCCCTGCTTCATGATGTCTGTTAGGAAATGAGAAAACAAAGGCACCAGTCAAACCGTCTTCGGGATGAAGGGAACCACCCCCACACCCCCTCTCACCACCCAGATCCCAGCAGCTCCATCTGGGATCACAGGGGTGACGGACAGATGACCCCTGTCATTGCCACCATCCAGGGAAGGGACGTCTTCCTCTGAAGACCCTGTGGTGGTCAAAGCATAGACCTTTATGGAGAATCTGCCTTTAGTTGCCTCAGATTAGATATGCTGATAAAGGGGGGTCACACGTGTTCTAAGATTTAAAGATGAATGAAGTTGCGCATTTGAAGTGGGAATTTTTGCTAAACTCTCATTCAATCTGTAGATGGTTGTGCCACACTTCATCATATTACCCTTAATCTCCTATGCTTCAAATGGCTTGGTAGTTGAATGCTGTCCCGGGTACCGTTCTGCCAAGCCAGGAAGTATCTTTCGAAACAAGAGCTTAAGGTCACATCCTGGAATCACAACAGCTGTTTGGATTCTCACTGGAGGTGTTGAGAAATGTCAATGGAACCGTTGAGTAACAATAGGCTACGTTCAGCCCTTCCTCACACACGTGTCAATCGAACTGTATCATCTTCCTTGAGTCATGCTTCAGTGGAAATATCCAGCTGAGAAAATATCAGAACATTCTGGTCTTCTTAGTGTCAGTCATCTTCTAATTGGCCTGGTCTGAGCAGGCCTATCGCTGCAGGTCTTTATCGATTTGAGAAAACAAAGCCGGTCTGGGCTTCTCTGCGCTACATCCGTCTGTATCGAACCATGTTCATCTGATACTGATATTTTCCCCAAACGAGGAGAGGGTTTTTTGGGGGGGGGGGTTTTGCAGGACGAAAAAAAATAATTGGCCTTGGCACTAGGGCTGTCTTTTTGCTCCTATCCATTTTCGTGGTCTTTGAAATCCAGCTGCCAGTTGCTGTAAATTGAGTGTTTAATGGTTTAATAGTTAGTGCCCAGAGCCAATCAAAGCTGCTGCACTTTGTTCCGGCTCTGATAGATCATTTCACAGTGGTTGAATTCTCTTTCTTCAAGTCAAAGTTTACCCTGTAGGCTTGTCTTGGTACAACGGAAGAAAAATCTCCCCCCGTCTAACTTACAACCCAGTTCCATCGGATGTCTATACAATTAACAGCTCTCAAGCTGCAGAGAGAGAGACCCCTCACATACTATCACATGAGGAACTAACGGCATGAGAGAATACTCTTTTTTTTTTAATTTCATTTTTTGGATCTACAAGCTATGACCTCTTCTAGCAACTCATCTGTAATCTATTCTGACAAGTGGTGCATACCCCCAACACATCCTGTCCCACCATCTTAGCCCAACGGTTGATTGCGTTCTGGCTGTTCCCCCACAAGACAAGATGGTCCCATAGAGAGTGTCTGTGTGACAGCCGGTGCTGCCGCGGCCACTTCTCCTCTTTCACTGTTAGCTGTTAAAAGCTGCAGCCACCAGGGACCGATGCAAGTAGGGCGGCATGTCACGGCCAGTGCTCACGTGCCAGCATTTAAGACACAGCCGCTGTAAATCTCTTTCACCTTAAGAGGTGGCTCCAGACAGCCGGCCTCGTCTGTCTGATGCTAATTCATGTTTCTTACATTTGTATTTAGATTGTCTGTCTCTCCATGTATCTATAATCTGTTAATCCATTTCTGTATCCATCAATAGCTATGAATCTCTCTCTACATCTATATACACTCACCGGCCACTTTATTAGGTACACCTTGCTAGTACTGGGTTGGACCCCCTTTTGCCTTCAGAACTGCCTTAATCCTTCGTGGCACAGATTCAACAAGGTACTGGAAACATTCCTCAGAGAGTTTGGTCCATATTGACATGATAGCATCACGCAGTTGCTGCAGATTTGTCGGCTGCACATCCATGATGCGAATCTCCCGTTCCACCACATCCCAAAGGTGCTCTATTGGATTGAGATCTGGTGACTGTGGAGGCCATTTGAGTACAGTGAACTCATTGTCATGTTCAAGAAACCAGTCTGAGATGATTCGCGCTTTATGACATGGCGCGTTATCCTGCTGGAAGTAGCCATCAGAAGATGGGTACACTGTGGTCATAAAGGGATGGACATGGTCAGCAACAATACTCAGGTAGTCTGTGGCTTTGACACGATGCTCAATTGGTACTAATAAGCCCAAAGTGTGCCAGGAAAATATCCCCCACACCATTACACCACCACCACCAGCCTGAACCGTTGATACAAGGCAGGATGGATCCATGCTTTCATGTTGTTGACGCCAAATTCTGACCCTACCATCCGAATGTCGCAGCAGAAATCGAGACTCATCAGACCAGGCAACGTTTTTCCAATCTTCGATTGTCCAATTTTGGTGAGCCTGTGCGAATTGTAGCCTCAGTTTCCTGTTCTTAGCTGACAGGAGTGGCACCCGGTGTGGTCTTCTGCTGCTGTAGCCCATCCGCCTCAAGGTTCGACGTGTTGTGCGTTCAGAGATGCTCTTCTGCATACCTGTTGTAACGAGTGGTTATTTGAGTTACAGTTGCCTTTCTATCAGCTCGAACCAGTCTGGCCATTCTCCTCTGACCTCTAGCATCAACAAGGCATTTGCGCCCACAGAACTGCCGCTCACTGGATATTTTCTCTTTTTCGGACCATTCTCTGTAAACCCTAGAGATGGTTGTGCGTGAAAATCCCAGTAGATCAGCAGTCTCTGAAATACTCAGACCAGCCCGTCTGGCACCAACAACCATGCCACGTTCAAAGTCACTTAAATCACCTTTCTTCCCCATTCTGATGCTCGGTTTGAACTGCAGCAGATCGTCCTGACCATGTCTACATGCCTAAATGCATTGAGTTGCTGCCATGTGATTGGCTGATTAGAAATTTGCGTTAACGAGCAGTTGGACAGGTGTACCTAATAAAGTGGCCGGTGAGTGTATGTCTATGTATCTCTCTCTCTCTCTCTCTCTCTCTCTCTCTCTCTCTCTCTCTCTCTCTCTCTCTCTCTCTCTCTCTATATACATCTCAACCGAATATTTTCCGTCATTGACCGTTTTTTTTTTAAACGGTGACAGAAAAATCTGAGGGCCGTACGTCATTTTGACAGATTGCAATTCACACCTCTGACCACTTGTAGGCGATGAGCATATTAATTGGCTCTTGTAGAAGAAGAAAAGTAGAAAAGAAGAAAAATGTCATGGCAGTTGAGTGTTGAAACATTTGAAACAACAAACCCACTTGAAACATTTGATTACCCGCAAGCGGGACGCGATTCAAGTCCATGCGGACCAGGAGGAAGGTTGACCGTGAAGCCCCACGTCACGCGAATTATCCGCGTCACTGCACCGCCTTGAAAACTCGTTCGCTTGGTGGCGTGTTGACTAGTGGATCAACTAGCTCCGGCGTGTTGACTAGTGGATCAACTAGCTCCCGCCCGCATTGTGGTGATGAATCACCGTCAAGCCCCACTATACTCGAATCGCCTGGCGGCCGATATTCTTACATATTCTTCTGCTTGATGTGTGTATCCACGGTGTGAATTATTTGTTCAGCTTGTTTGGACTGAATATTAATTAAAAATGAATTAAAATTAAAGGCTATTGAACATGTCATTATTATTATTAAAAAAATTAAAGTGACCGGTAAAAATATAGATTATGACAGGATTTTTATGACCCTGTCAGTCAAAATGACAGACAACGAAAAAGTCTAGCGCAACCTCTTATATATATATATATATATATATATATACTGTATATATATACTGTATATATATATAAAATAACATTTTGGTATATGTGTAAAACTGTGCATGCCTGCATTACTGGGACACACGGGGTAGGATCAACAGCATGAGCTTAAATTACCTACCCTCCCACTTCCCTTGCAGTAAATTAAAGGCCATGTGGGGCCCAGGCATGGGGGTCCTGGGTGAATATGAAGTGTCAAAGGTCACCACAAGTTTACCACAAAGGTCCCCCCTGAGTTGGCAATTTTGGAAAGCCATTTTTTCAACGTGATCTCGGTATGAATGTTTGTGTTGTACGACACCACCAATCTGAGGCACAGGTGTACGGTAATGTATGTTACATGCACCACAGGCCAAGAGTAAACAAACAGCCAGGTGATATCATTTGGCTGGCTCATACCTGTGTGAGAACTCCGCGAGAACATTCATTGCTTAGTGCGCTGAAACAAGAGCTTCTGCCATTGGTGCATATGGGTTCTATCAAGAGTATGTGTTGGTCATCGATTAGATGTTCAGCGTCTGATGTGTGAAAAAAGACATGCGTCAAAGTCATGGCCCTTGATTCATACTTTCCTTTAAAGCAGTTTCTAGATGGCCTTTGAAGGTGTTGTATATTTGGCGTTCTTATCTAGCGTCAAGTGGATGTCATTCTAATTTGATGGGCTCCAGTGTTGGAAAGGTTTTTCCGCTCTGTTCTTCATACACCTTGGGCCTGATGGGGGGGGGGGGGGGGGGGGATTCCTTCTAAAGGAAGTACAGGTCAACCTTTCACTGTCCAAGCCATTGATGGAAGCATTATTAATATGACCTGGATATATTGGCACATTATGTTTTAGTATCTTATTGGCAGAGGTTTCAATGTCAGTTTAAATGTTAAACTTTAAAATGTTTCCACCATTACTGAATCTTACGAGCCAATTGATGTCAGTCTGAAGCGCTTAAGAGAAGGTTGTTAGACGTGTTTTAAATGTGACCCTGTTTCAAGATAAAGGGCCTAGGAGCAGCACTTTTGTTTGAAAGAAACCTAATAAAAGCTGATGTAACAGACATTAACGGGCCAGGCCTGCATCATTTTATCATTGCCCATTGACTCCTAGCAAATGGCTGATGAATGTCTACACTTGGTGCTGTGAACTTTCATTATAGTCCATCACAAAAAGTCACCTTGTTGCTTTGGTTCGCCAAATCCATCTTCGAGATTAACTCAGGCATCATCTATTTCCTGGAACATCTTTTTTTGTTAAGTGGCGAGGAAAATGAGAAGAAGATAAACCCAGAGCAAGCAGCATACTGTACTGACACAAATATGCCGCGCTGTCAAGTAACATAGGACAAGGACAAGGCCGAAGTAAACTCATATATTTTCCTGAAGCTGGATTTACTCCAGCCTTGCCTCTTTTTAAGTTGAGTGTCGTTTTCAAATGTCCTTCCAAAATGTGTCCTTCCACAGAGATACCAGCTATTCATTCACTGTGTGCTTTCCATAATATACAGTTCAAAAAAAGCCCACCACACAGCAGTTTTTACATTTATACACATTACTCATATTATAAATACTGCAATGATTGATATCACAATAGCAATAAAAACGCAGTACGCTGTCTAGCTCTTTACCACAGCTCCAACTGTACGGTGGTTTCCAATCTGTCCCAGACACTTCTCAAGTTCTAATCACTCTCTACTGTCCCGTGATTGGTATTTATTATTAGGTCTATATGCAGTATTTTCTCTTCCATTTCATTCAGAGATGGGGGGCCCCAGATTATTACTAATAAAAGCCCCAGGGTGTCTGCTTCCATAATAAGTTACCAGGCAAGAAGGGAACTGAAGAAAGGCTCTGAAATGGGCAGTTATTCTGTTATGTGTCCTATGGGAACCTACCACAAAGTTTAGTTAATGTTTGTTGCGTCTCTGGGATTACAGGGAATGATGCATATAAATGTTAGCCAAGTTACCCTTGGGTGCTTTTTTATTTTATTTTGCTGACTTACCTATTGCTCTTGGCATCACACTGCAGGGAGCACTACACTGTGGGGAGCACTATAGCTCCCTGCAGTAGTTGTTAACATACATGTAATTGTCAACATACACAAAGCAGTAGCTTGACCACTGCCTTAAAAACTTCTTGGTTCTTTACAGTTTATATATCTCTCCAGGGTATCGCATAGTGCTGTCATCTGGACTGTGTTTGTGTGTGTTTGGAGATGTCAGCCAGATGGTGGAGGGACATTGAATTCCCTGGGCTCCACAGGAGAGAGGGAGGTTTTTTTTATTGTGGATTTCAGTGATTCCAGAGGAGAATACGTCCAGGCCGCCTCTGGCAGGCTTCCTCAGCAGCCTGCATTCTGTGGGACCAGGTCTCAATATCCTAGATATGAACTCTTGATGTGGTGTGTCAAACTGTCAGATCCACAGCAGATAAACACTACTGCCCTCCAAAAACAATTTATATGCAATTTACACAGGATTCCACGTTGATAGCATCAGGCTTTATCATCCAGTGCAATGTGGTAATTGTGTTTATTGGAGACAACGAAACATCGGTTAAAAATCGCTTGCTGACAATTTGAATGACATGCACCTTGGTGAGCCCCAAATAAACGGCATGGAAAAGATCTGCTCTCTATTCCTTAATGCGCTAAACTCTTAGTGCCTTTTGCAGTAAGATTTGCTTTTTGGTCTTTACTGTTTATTCCTTGTAGTCATTTTGAGGGTTGTTGTATGTTATCCATTTTTTTTAGCCTTGCTCTTGATTAAGCTACGCCACTGCAAGACGACCCAGTCAAAATGTTTAGTTTATAGAAATATATGACACATACTCTATTATGCTGCCTGCTCTATTCACACTGATGGCTTCTTTAAAGCTACTTATGCCCTGATTGTAAAGGAAATGAATTAAGAAACACAAGATATGCATTTTATTTAGCCAAGGCCTTTCATTTCCATTGGCTTGTTTAGCCTACTGGTGATGTTCTCTCATCGCGTTTGTCTACCTTACTGCCCGTCTTGTCAAACAAACACATTTTTAGACACCCACTTCCATGCAGCCTTCTTCCCCACTGGCACCCCGCTGTGTGCAGCGGTTCATCTGAAAACACTACGTCTGCACGGATGTAGACAGCGACAGGCGCGCACAGCTCTACGTATCAGGTTGAGGAAATACGACAGCCTGCCTCCAGCCGAGTGTTTCCATATGTGGGAGACGCTGGAGGGAGGCGAGGGGGGGAGGTAGGGGTGTTCCACACGGATTAGACAGACCATTGTCTTGACGGATTACACAGCTACTAATCCACCAGGGATTTGCAGGCGTGGATCAACCATCCAGCATGTTTGACACCAAACCCTTTTTTACAAAAATACACACCTTTCATTGAGAGGGGAAATATTTGTTTTAACTCGACTGCAAAGCACGTGAGCGTGGGTCTTGGTCATCCCCGACTCGTCTCTCTGTCAGTAATGACTACCGTCTCTGCCGTCTTGGAGGTGTTCGCGGCACCGTTCTGCGAGAGATGTAAATATCTCAGGGCTCTAGATGTGTCAACACTTTACGGTCCTCTGGGCTCTGGGAGAACATTTATCTGCCTGTGTGAGTTCTACTAGGCACAGCGTTTCCTTCACAGGTCATTTCTCATTCCAGTCACTTGTTAACACCGTGCTGGTATTGTCTGTTAGTTTACAACCCCGCGCACAAAGAGGGAACTGTACATGGCTGCCATTGGGCGCCGTAATTACCTCATCTGACATCATAGACATGTGTTTTCAATGTAAACGCCAGAGTGGCGGTATTAAGTAGTGGGGACGTACAGGTTTCACCTGATCAGGCTTTTTTTCTAATTCGCTGGCCAGATGAGGCTGCACAGTGTGGCCGGTCGAGACCGAGGCCGGCCAGTGCGTTGATTCAGACGCCATCCGTCTTTCTATGGCGACGGCGGTGGCGGCCATGTTGTCTCTTCCTCCAGTTTCAACCGCACTGTGATTGTTCAACTCTGACCTCAGCAGCGATCCATCATCTTGAGAAAGCTGTAATCTCAGAACGCTTTCTTTCACTTTCTCAACTGCCAGTAATATTCACATTTACATTCTGCGTTTACACTATTATTCATATTGTGTATAGAGATCTTTTTTGTAGATTTGTTTTTGTAGATGTTTGCATATTCCAAAATGTGTATCTCTATATTCACAATTGTATCTATATATTAATTATTTTCATTAATGAGCAGATAGAGGTTAGGGCATCTTGCTCAAGGGTGACTAAAGTGAGAGTTCAAACCCAAAAACCTTTTGGCTGGGACTTAGTCAAAACACCCCTACCACTACTACACTATGCTGCCCCTTATCCATTATATTGTTTTAAGTCCTATTACTGTCCTGTACTTCTGCTGCGACACGTCGTGTCGTGACGTGAAAGTCATTGTGTGTGGTGTCAGGTTGACGGCAAAACCAGAATCCACTTTTGTTGTCCTTGCACAAGTACAACAACATGTGATCTCTGCATTCAACCCATCACTAGCACGCTAGGGGCAGTGGGCAGCCACTGTGCAGTGCCCGGGGACCGATTCCAGGTCTACTGCCTAGTGCCTCTCAAGGGCACCAGCAGGAGTATTAACCTAACATGGATGTTTTTGTGGCTGTGAATGTGGACCTAACCCTTCCCTCCCTCTGTGTTTGTGTCCTAACTTCAGCATCAACAACAAGCTGCAGCAGCCTGAGGCGGCTTCGGGGGTCCTGGACTACGCCATGAAGCACTTTGGGGAGCTGGTGAGTGCTCTGCCTCTACTCTGGGAAGAAGAGAGGCCACGAAGAGGCCGTGGTTTACAGTGATTGTAGAACAGCCAGTTAGGCACAACACGAAAAACGGTTACTAATACGCTTACTACATACTACCTAGTCAGAGTTCACAAAATGAACACAGCAATAGTAAATGCAATTATTTATTGAAAACAAATCATCCTTTTTCAATATAGTTCCTCAAGACAGGGTCACATGTGTGTGTTTATACAACAAGTATTTTACAATGGCTTCGAGCCAATCAGAATCAAGGACTGGAACTATCCGTTTTATAAATGACCATATTATCACGTCCCAGTGCATATTACTAAGTCACAGAATTTTGTCTTAGACATGAATGAATGTATCTGATTAACTTGCATTACATGATCATTTATTCATTCATTCATTGTCACTCATTGTCATATGAAGTCTTATGCACTATTTTGACATCTGAACTGCTCTCGAGTCTAATTGAAACATTTAATCCCATTTAATAATTTTTCATAGTCGTACTATTATATTACTCACGTAATAATATGTAATTATCCCATCATGTGTGTATTCAATATCATGGAGCCCAGCCATAATGGACCTAACCCCCCACTGTGCCCACCTAAGGCACGTTCTAAACCCAAATAATGAGTCTGCTGCAGAGCTCGGCTAGACTTCATGTTATGTGCATTAACTCAATAAATTATCTGTTTATTTTTAAACGGCGTACAGTTTAGGGTTAGGTCCTCTGCTCTCCCTCTTTTTCATTCTTTCAATCTCACTTTCTTTCACTGTGGCTCTCTTTTAATCTCTCTGTCTCTCGCTCTCCATCTCTCTTACTCTCCATCTCTCCTGCTCTCTCCATCTCTCTTACTCTCTGTCTCTCTTGCTCTCTCCATCTCTCTAGCTGCTCTTTCTCTTGCTTCCTCTCTCTGACTATTTCTGACTGTCTCAATCTCATTCTCATGCTGTTCTCTCTAATTCTCTCTAAGTCTCTCGCACTAAAAACAAGCACTTTGTAAAAACAAATTGCGAATTGCCGGTACAAGTACAATAGAAAGAAAATGAGGTAATGGTCGGGACACAATTAGTCAAACTTGGACTAGTCCATCTCCGTAGACATCATGCACAATATAACACACGTATAACAGTTTTCTCACTCTTTTACACATGTCCTCTCTCTCTCATATCTGAATGTGTTTCCTGAATGTCAGGAACATTAAACACTATAAAGCACACAACTGTATTGGTGCGTAGCCTCCTTAAACCCTCACTTTTGCAATTCACTGTCCAATCTAAAACAAATGCAGAGACTTCAAAATGTACAGACATATTTTATGGTCAGACACTGGAACTACTCAGATTTTATAAGGAGGGAGCCGGGCCACATATTAAATAATCCTGCTGGACACAAGACGCAACGCGAATGCCCTCCCCCTCACTTTGTATTTTCCACATATATTACATAACATGAGAAAGCCGTTCTTGTAACAACTCGTCTCCTTCCCCTTGCATCCAAATCACCACTCTTTAAGGAGCTCTTTTTTTTTTACATCTTTAGTTTTTTAACTTTAACATTAACACCGCTGGCTTCCTGCCATCCTTGGCCCAAAGCCAGTGAACAAAACAAATCCACAAACTGCCGGGTGTTTAAATGCATGTTTGTTTAAATGTGTGTTTGTTTAAATGGACTCTGAAGGGGCAGGAAGTGGGATAACACATTAGCAACAAAGGAAGGGGTGGGATGCGGGGAAGAAGAAAACAACCGCACCAAACGGATCTGTGAACCGCATGGACCCTCACAGCTTTTATGAAGTTGCTACTTTTAGCCCTAAGTCAGGCACTGGCACGCTGGCTGATGCACAGGTAGTGATCCTGCCGGAAGGGCCTCACCCTCGGCCTTTGTCAGCTGCTGTTATATTCCCCTATTAAACCCCCAGTCCAAGAGGCAAAGATTTGGTGAAAACAACAAAGAAAAACGCTCCCGACACACATTCTTCCAGTAATCCTGTTAATGGGGGTGAACACTTGTTTTTCTGAGTGATGGCGGCGGGCGTTTGGTTCCGTTTGGTTTCCCAGTCGGCCTCATCCCCCGGTCACCGGAGGTCCAAGTTCGCGCACCGTTGGAAAGAAAGACGAGTCGTTAGAGGTCGTCACTCAGACCGGTCGGACACTGCCCGTCGTGGAAGACTTCACACGTGTCCAATATGTAATCGGCCATGCCATGTGGAAGTGAAGAGTCTGTTGTGGAACACTTTGCCTCATTAAGGCAACACCCTTAACCCTTAGCCCAGCATCTGGTGAAGGAATGAGGGGGGAAATTAAATTCTTTGGTTCCCACAAATGCTCCAGTATCTTCAATTGAATGCTTTGAAAAAGCTGACCCAAAACCCTGAAAACATCACAACACTCATTGTCATAACGCGTCCAAACCGTGGTTTGACCTTTTAAAAGTTTTGGCTTCGCAGTGCAGTGGTTAGCACTGCTTTGTCACAGCAGGAAGGACCTGGGTTTGAACCCCACTAGGGCCTGCATGTTCTCTCTGCATGTCCACATCGGTTTCCAACTTCCTCTCCCACCAAAGAACTTGTGAGTTAGATTCATACCTCCTGCCAGTGCTCTTGAGCAAGACACCTAAGGCCTTAAATCTAGAATGCCCCCAACCCCCTCCCCCTATGGTACTGCACTGTTTCACTGCCGCTCTGCTCCTAGGGAGGTCCCTACTGGGATCAACAAATCAATGAATACCAGCTTATTGATGGGTAATCGTAGTTTAAGCGCCTGTACCTTCCTTCTCCCTGCAGGAGATCCAGGCCACCTGGTACGAGAAGCTCCACGAGTGGGAGGATGCGCTCCTGGCGTACGGCAAGAAGATCGAGCTGGCCAAGGAAGAGCCCGACCTCATCCTGGGACGCATGCGCTGCCTGGAGGCTCTAGGAGAATGGTACGGTTGGTTTTTACCATTAAGTGGGTTCACTTCTGCTTATGGAGTAGGCTAGGGGGTTAGGCCAGTACCCCACCCACTGCCTTACTGCTGTTGGTTTTAGACAGATGTGATACTCCAGATGCGACCTCCTGTCAAACTTGGACTAGTCCATCTCCGTAGACATCATGAGAACTTTAAAAGTCCTCATGATGTCTACGTTGTAGGATGTTTCCTAGAACTGACACCAGCATCATTGAGCATCTCAATGTGCTTCTTTGATGCCTTCCAACACTTGCCATAGTGGATAGTTTTTGTCTGTTTGCTTGAGTGAGTGCGTGTGTGTGTGTGTGTGTGTGTGTGTGTGTTGGGATGGGCGGCTTGGAGACATAATATCCTGTCCTGTGAGTCCAAAGCACTTATGAAAGCACATTGTTTGTAGTTTAGGTAACAGTTCATCCTCCTCAGATCCTCATCCATAACTGATTGGACAGACCTTCTCAGTGTACTAGATCTTTCATTCTAATAAGGCCCATATTTTTGCTCCAGAAAAAAAGCTGTATTTCTATTTCAGAATGATAAAGTAAATGAAAACCTTTAGCTGAGTAAATGGCCTGCTGTATTACTCCCTCCAGGGTAGTAAGGGTGAGTTCTTGAAGCTTTCCTTTTATTATACCAAGGGGAGCAGAAAACCTGCTGCACGTGGCCACATCTGCCCTCTCTGTCTCCCTCGCTCTCACTGTCTGTCTCTCATTCTCTCTTTCGCAGGCTCGTTTTTTCTCTGTCCTCTCTCTCTCCGTCTGTCTCTCTGCCTATCCTCTCTCTCTTTCTCTTTCTCTCGCTCTCTCGTCCTCTTATTCCCCCCTATCCTCTCCAAGCCTGACTGCTGGCACACACAGAGTTGGGTTTGGGTTTGGTCCCCGGGTGGAGTGCGTGCATCAAACATGGCTGATTGTTGCTAATGACCAATTAGCGTTGGTCAGATGGACCCCACTGTCCCCCGGGAACACATCTGCTCTGCAGGGCCCTGCTAGAGACGCTGAGTCCAAAGTACTCTACGATCCAAGCGGAAAAAAATCAAATAAATTAATAAATAGCGGCAGGCGTAATTAACTGAGAATTGGACTCCCAGCCTTGTTCCTTTACATCCCCCGCCAGAAGCTCTAGCCCGCACCGGCCAATGACATCATCTTAATACTTATTTGGCGCTTGAAATTGGAAATTCTGTGTGTGTGTGTGTGTGTGTGTGTTGTTATTAATATTGTTTTTAATGTTGGAACAGCCATCTTGTACTGTTTGGGACGGTGGCAGCCAAGCTTTCCACAGTAGCCTCAGTGATCCGAGCGAAGTGAATGGATCAGTGTTCCTTATCCTAATCCTGTTGATATGTGTTGTTGTGTTGTAATGTGTAATGTGCACTGTTGTTTTCTGATTGTGTTGGTGGTCTTGTTCGTGTTGTGTGTTGTTGTTTTATGTTGTGCTTTGTGTGTTATTTTGGTGTGTTTGTGTTCTTTTGGTGTGTGTGTGTTTATGCGTGTGTTTTTATGTGTGTGTTTATGCGTGCGTGTTTATGTGTGTGTGTTTTTGTAATGTGGCTTCACAGGGGCAAGCTGCACCAGCAGTGCTGTGAGGAGTGGACGCTGGTGAGCGAGGAGACGCAGGCCAAGATGGCTCGCATGGCAGCCGCTGCCGCATGGGGGCTAGGTAACCATCTCAAACTATGACAACTACGATGGCATGATGGAATTTTCTATTGACTTTACTATTAAGTCATTTAGCAGACGCTTTTATCCGAAGCCCCTTCCAGTATTGCTCCAGGATCCCTACCGATAGGATGCTGGCCCAGGGGGTCGTGTCTTGTACCTTCGGATGAGTGTCAAAGGCCCATAGCCACCACTAACCGTTCCCTGCTGTAGTGTGGAAAGTGCAGGTCTAGACCCTAACAAGCGAGTGCTGTTGAAGTCTGCTCGCCACTGCCTGGAGGAATGTCCCAGAGTTGTCTGTGACCAGTGGAAAACATATTCCCGCCGTTATGTTTTCTGTTCATAACTTTTTGGTCTGTTGACACAGACAGAAGTCGCTTCAGGTTAAAGTTGTTCTCTCCAAGACCGGCAGTTTGTTTCTATACTAATCCAATGCCAGTTTACCCTCAAAAACCTCTTGATTTGTGGAAGACTCGGGAGCTGTGCAACCCCCATCACCACCAAGATAATTGGTAATTTTCTACTCTGTCACACCTCTGTGAACTGGAGTCACGTCCACCAATCACATGACCTTATCATAGCATAGTGGGGAAGAGTACCCCCCCTTCCTCCCCCTTAATATTGTCCTTTTCCATCCTTTCATTTATTCCATTTCATGAATCACAGAGAAATGTACCCTTTCATTATTTGGGACATTTAACGTATATGTGGTTCCACGCCGTTTCCCTCACACGATTGAGCCAGAAATCCTGTTTTTGAACCCTTCTTAATGTGTTGAAGAGCTGGTACACATTTGTGATGTACTGATGTGTTCTCCAGGGCACTGGGACAGCATGGAGGAATACACATGTATGATCCCCAGAGACACACACGACGGCGCTTTCTACAGAGCTGTCCTAGCGCTGCATCAGGACCTCTTCTCATTGGCCCAGCAGGTGAGTGATGTCACCGCCATCTTCCACCCAGTACAGTACCGACTGTTTGTGTGCGTGTACGTGTGTGTGTGTGTGTGTGTGTGTGTGTCATTAAAACAGCCCATATCTTGGCTGGTCTCGCTGCTCCTGTTATTTGCATTAGAGTTTATAGAAGAACGCATGAAAAGTTCATTTGGGCCGTTAAAATCGGTGGGAAAAAAGACATGGTATCGAAATGTTAAAACCGCCTCACTTCTGCTCCAAGTCCCCAGTTTGGGTTTCGTATTGGCTCGAGCTTTTCATTTAACAGGAACATACCACACAGTACACCCCCTCCTTCTCTCATTGTACACAGAGTACTTCCTTGGTTAGGAAAGGTTATATAACCACGTGTTCATAAATCACAGTAGCTCTTTAGCCTCCGCTCCAAGCATCTGAGGCGGGGAGGGGCTAACAAGGCCATGATTGATCAGATTTAGTTGCGCTCCCAGAGAGAGGGTCCCTTCTCCCAAGAGAAGGTCTTTGGTTAGTCTGGATGCCGGTGAGTCTGACAAACACAGGCCCATACCTTGACAGTGACACACACCTGTCCTCCCCCAATACAGTCAATCTTCCACCACCCGAAATCCTCCCAGGACTTGCCCTCTCTATGCCCGAACTTTGCGCTCCCTCACCCTAACCTACGGCCCCCATGCTAATTCAGAGAAGAGCTCCAGGTGTGGTATCTAGGATTCCCCCAATCAGCGGAAGACGAGTCTGTTCGCGGTCCGGGCAGCCACGATGGGAGGCAGATGGCATAGGACCAACACGCTGTCAACATGGGCTCAGTCTAGTCTCCCGGATCTGCTCAGTAATCCTCGCTCTCCGGTGTGTTTGATTCCAAAAAGTCTGCCCCACCTTCCCGACCTCCTCCTCCTCCCTTCCTCTACAATAACGAGACATTTGGTCATGGCAGCTTGGTTGTGAATGTGAACAGACTCGCTCTCTCCACCATCCCCGTCCCCCCACAATAAACTCCTCAAGGAGTAGAGGAATGAGTAGAAGTCAGAACCGCCACCTTTAGTTGAATGGTTGTTTGGGTTAATTTCATCCAGGATGCACTGCTCTACAATGAGGTACTTACACCATTGTAGAAAGCTACTTCGGGGCACAGCGACGATGTTGAACTCTCATCCGGCTACACAATCTGCTCCTGCTAACCAGTGACGTTGGAGAATAGAGATCAGTCCACTATTTGTTTTGCACTTGGAGTCTGGACCCTCCATTCATCAGGAGCAGTCTGAGCTGCCTGACTACAGTGAGGCTGCCTGTCGCCACCTGGCCCCCCCCAGTGCTGTTAACTCCAGTGTAAACAGATCCTTAACCGACACCAGTACCATAAAACAGCGTTTTCATTGTCTCCTCAGTACAATGATATGAGCACCCTCCTCCTCGTGTTGTGCTCACCCATGGAGGTGCTCTGGCATGCTAGCGCTCCTAAACCGCCCCGCGCTAAAATATAAACCTGGTAATTGCTGGGAAGGAGGCTGAAACAGCTGTGTATCCCTACCCCCCCACACCGCCTGGTCTAATAACAACCCCCCCAGTCCACTAGAATGCAGGCTGGAGACACTCCACCAGGCAGGACAACCTTGAAAAAAATCAATTCACTTGAGTATCGGGATTTTTTTTGATATATATGCATGAATCAATTATTATTTTAACAGTTTGTTTATTGTTTTCACATTAAATGCATACAGTACAAGAAGTACACTACATCAGCATGTAAACTTCCCTTAAACCCTCCAGTATTGCAATGATGCTGCTGAAATAAAAGTCAAAGACTGATGTGACGTTTTTGGAAATATTCCTCATGATGTAGAGTCTCTAGAAGTGTATGATTCAACTTTTTCCCATGGTCTAGTGTTAAAAAAGTTAACAAAAATCGCAATAAATCATAATATCGAATTGCAAAAGTTGTAGAATCGCAGTACTTAAAAATTGCAATACGTATCGGCATCCAGGTATTGTGATAGTTTCAAAACGGGAGATGAGAATATCGTCACCAGCCCTAATGGAGAGTCGAAGACATTTTAAACCTCCTTTTCCAGGCCCTGAAATGTCATGGCTCAAATGAATGTCTTAGGTTGGAATATGAACATTTTCTAGTTTTGTTTGTTTGTATTGTGGTCAGACATGTCCAGTTTTGTGACTTACCTTTTTGTTTGTCAGATGCTAATGTGTGTTCTGCCAGTATGTGGTGTCCAGGAAGGGTTGTTTGCTAAACGACCATTATATACCGCCATTTTGTGTATACTTGGCTTCATGTTGGTCTCGTTTGGTCCTGCTGTTGTGGGGGGGGGGGGGTGAGGTTATCAAAGGTGGGGCATTAGGGGGTTGTTGTGACAGGGCAGGTGAACCCTTATTAAGCATTGTACAGTAATGCGTCATAGTAAACTGAGGTAAGTTTTTCTCAGAATAAGGAAAATTCTGCTACTTTCCAGCAAAAGCTTGAGGATTTACAGTTTGGCAGAGCAGTTTGGTATTCAGAGGTTTAGAGGTAACAACTTTGTAGTTGCGTTTGTAATTTCTATTCCACTTGAAGCTTTGTAAACAGTTCTTACATAATCAGTATTTTGCTGAGAAAAGAGGAGGAAGGAGAAAAACAGTGTTTAAATGGGAGACCACTAACATAAATGGTGTTGGAGCCGGCTTTCATGCAAAGAGCAAACCGTTTATTTTAGCAAAAGGTTTGAAAAACTCCAAAGTGTCAAACCAACCGAGGATAAATAAACATTTGAGTGTGAGAGTTCGAGGTGGCGCCTCGCGTGGGGCCACCGACCGCAGCCACCCCACTCCACCGAACACAGTAGAAACTAAGTGTTTCTATCAGTACAGAACATTACAGTACACATGGTAAATGTTACAAAAATAACCTATTAAATAGTGGCATTTTTTGCAAAACACAGTCCATGTGCTATGTACCTCATTCTAATTGCGTGTGCGTGTGTGTGTGTGTGTGTGTGTGCGTGCATGTGTGTTTGTGTGCGTGTGTGTGTGTTTTCAGTGCATTGACAAGGCCAGAGACCTGCTGGATGCAGAGCTGACAGCCATGGCCGGAGAGAGCTACAGTCGAGCCTATGGGGTGAGTTCTGTCCACCACAACCAGCTCCCTCTCAGAACCCCAGCTGTCAGAGATGTACGCGACAACATAGGGAACTTCAAGGCGTGACATAGCATTGTACCGGAAAAGGGGTGAAAGTGAGCGTGTCCACCACCTGGGTGTCATGTTTCCATCACCGCCGATCGGAGCTGGAGCCGATAAATACCCGGAACTACTGCAGAGTAATTTGTCCCGGGATTGAATGCCGATTGTAACCTTTCCCACTAAAGACAAAAGCCAGTTTGACCAGTGGGAAAGGCGCTCTAGATACTCCACAGCCTGCAAAGCTCCACGTTATGTTACGTTATGGCAATACTTCAAGCTGCACTGTGTGAGATTCCTGGCATTACAACTTGGCCTACAAAGCCAGTTTTACTTCAGAGTAGCAGACTGAGCAGAATGCAACACCATGACAACCACTGATGAAACAAGAATGATTGATGTCCCAGTAGAGGGATGGGCTTTGATGCCTCGCCATCCCATAATATTATGATTTGATGCATCTTCAGGCTTCATGATTATTTTTGTGAGTATAGTGTCAGATATGTTGAAGTAATATTACCCACACACACGTGTATGGCTGAACCCAGAGAACACACTTGTTCGGTAAGAGTTGGAAAGAGCAACGCTTGGCTACACACCACCAGACACAACTCATGGATGGGACATTCAAACCGCACGTAAATCCCCGAGACATGCTCTGAAGTGCTTTCACGTTCCCAAATCAAATCCTTAAGGATCAATAAAACACAACACACACACCCCTTCTCTAATCCCTTCGTACCATGAACCCCTCCCCCACATCCTGTTGTACTTGGAAAGGCGTCGCGGAGGTCTTTAGCCGTTCATTCATACCACAATCAGATGGGAGGTTGTCCTCTCCGCTTCCTCTACTTCCTCCATCCTGGCTGTTTGTGTTTGGAGTTACACTTCAACCTGCCATGTTCCCATGCTGCAGCCAGATAACACAGAAGAGGCTGTTTATCTCAGACAGATGTTGGCGTGCCGGCGCATTCTGCGTCTGCATCAGGCGTGACGTGTCATTTATTTATTCGTCTGCGTTTTGATGAAAGTGTTTTTTTTTTTTTAGGCTAATTGAATGGAAAGCAACATGGATGCAACACATGCAGTCTACCTCCACCTACTCCTCTAAATCCACTCCTCATCCTCTCCTTGCATTAGGGCTGCTCGATTTTGGGGAAAAATTTGATTTTGGTCAAGATTGAAATCACGATTCTTCAAACGATTCTTTTTGAGTTTGAAAATAAAATGCATTTATTCGGCATTTTTTCTAACTAAAGTCCAAAACACACCGACGCCGCCGAACGGCGCGTGTCAAAACAGCCGCCCCTATTATTTTCTATGTACACCCCCACACCGGTGGCGGCAGGCGCGTGCTGCCCGCTACACTTCACGCCACTGTCCTATTTCACAGCGTCGCCGCGCATCAAGTGCCGCCGAAAAGGCGCTTTTTTCTTTTCTTTTTTTTTGTGCTCCGGAGACGACTATATTCGACTATATTCCTGTTGACGCGACGCTTCCTATGTGTGCTAGGGGCGGCACTTGACGCGCGTCATAGACGCGCCACGGCGCTGCGGCGGCGGTGGTGTGTTTTGGATTTAAGATGCTGGTGCTGCAGGTCACCACACACACACACAGCTCACAGGGCCGCGTTGAATGCTCTGGGGGAGGGACTGAATTGCGCATGCGCGTCTCTTTCAGAAAACCTCATAGACAACGGAAAATGCCAAAAGAATCGTTCCAACTCGATTTTATTAATTTGGAGATTGTTTGACCCAACGTTGTTGTACTCCATATAGATCCTAAACTGAATATAAATACGACTCACTGAACTCAGTTGAGAAATGTAAACGTCGTAGTGCTTTTTATCCAGAAAAAAACGCAGCTTCCCCGTTTACTTGTATTTGTTTACAGGCCAGTCTTGCCCTGTCCAATATGGCGGCAATGTTGACGTACGATCCAAAGGCCAATGTGGCATCTATGTATATATGTGGGGAGGACTGCCTCCCTGGATCATGGCCTCTCCGGGGGCCCAACCGCAGACCAGAGGACCCGGGTCTTCAGTCTACTTTGTGTTGGAGTGTGAAGGACTCGTTTTCCTAGATATCCCATGACATAGTGTGGTTCATATGATACGGTGGATATTATGACGTGATATCAATGTTGGGAATACTTGTGAGTCCTTTATCATATGATATCATAACATGATTCTAGAAATGGTTTCCTTGCTATAAGGTGTACAGGCTGATGGATAAACCATGTTCCCTAACCACACATCAGTCATGACTATTGCTTTTGCAAAAGCATTGTGTTGACAGTTTTGTGTGTGTCTGTGTGTGCGTGCATGTGTGCAGGCCATGGTGTCGTGCCAGATGCTGTCGGAGCTGGAGGAGGTAATCCAGTACAAACTGGTCCCAGAGAGGAGAGACATCATCAGAGACACCTGGTGGGAGAGACTACAGGTAGAGATACAGATACACACACATTATATACACACACACACACACACACACACACACACTGTGACTTAACCCATTCAAAATGGGAAATTGAATTGAATCTTGAATTGCATTTTGAGTTGCATCAGTACATTTCCAAACATGCCTGCTTCTTCCTGTTATTTATATTTATATACTTTCTTATATAATAGTGTCACTTTTTTACTTCACGTGTCCACCTTTACTCCTGTATTTCATATATACCTTTGTTACGAGTGGTGATGTAGGCGTGTGTCTTACCCTTTTTTTATTGCTACTGCGGCAGAACCCGTTGCCCCTCAGGGACAAATAAAGGTCTTGAATCTTGAATCTTGAATCCGTGTGTGGCGTGCGTATGTGCGTGCCTTTTCTTGGCTGGGGGGGCAGCTCTGTGGTGATGATCAGGTGGACCCAGGGGGGCGCTGCTGGGTCTGTTCTGGTTCATCAGACAGCTCTCTCCTGCTGAGAACGCCCCGTCTTCTCACTGATGTGGAATTAGTTGGATCTCCCCCCGGGTTGCCTTGACAACAGCCCACAAACAAGTTTGTGTTTACGTCTAACGGTGTCCACGGTCGTATACACGCACACATGTTTTACTTCACTTTCTTACACACGCATACCTGCACGCACACACATGCGCACGTGGACCTCTGTTTTGTAGTAAAGGTTTGAACCTTTGATGGTCATCTTGACTTTTTTTTCCATTCATAAAAGATGAAGGCTGAGTGGGAGACATTGGAGAGGGCTACATAGGATACACACTCACACCATCTCATACCCCAGGCCTGTGTGTGCGTGTGTGTGTGTGTGTGCGTGCGTGCGTGCATGTGCGTGCGCTCACCCGCTGGTGTGATTTATTAGCAGCTAACCACACACAGCTGTCCTGGAGTCACCACTCATCTCCTCCATTCTCACCTGTCTCTCATTCTCTCCATCATCCAATTCCTCTTCTTACTGTACTGTGTCTCTGTCGGTCTTTTTCGTTTGTCTCTCTCTATCTCTCGCTCTCTCTGTTTGACCCGAACATCCTTGAGTCATTAACGCTTTCTCAGTGACTCTCTCCCTCTCTGTGTTGGTGGCCCTCTGTCATTGACTCTCTCTCATTCTGTTGAGAGTCAAAGGACTAAAATAAAGACTCAAGACTGTCCTTCTGCGTGTGATATATTGTTCTTGTGCACGTGTGCATGAGAGAGAGGAAGAGATAGCCAAAAGATACCAAGGTAAACCACCACAGGATATTCTTGGCAGACTCACCCTCTCCCCCCCCCCTGCTCCTCCTCTCCATCTCTCACGTGCGCTGTTCTCTTTGAAGGGGCTAACTGAAGAAATGTGTGTGACCTCTGACCTCTGATTTGCTCCCGTTTCCATCAATTGGGCAAGTTATCTCAGATCAGGCAGTTAATTCAACTTCAGGCCCTTTTATTCTCCTTGGTTTTTTATTGAACGTTAAGATCACATACATCACATATGTCCTTTGCTTCCCTTCCCTTCCCTTCCCTCCCTCCCTCCCTCCCTCCCTCCCTCCCTCCCTCCCTCCCAACCCCCCCTAACCCTAACCCTAACCCAACCGACTCTATTTCCTTTCAACGTCACTTAGAGATATAGTGTAAGCTTATATCTCACACTCTGACCTGTTGACCAATCAGAGAGCACCTGTTGTCATCGCAGAAAGACCTGACCTATCCAGAGAGCCTTTACATTGCTCTCTCTCTCTATGCCCGTATATGTCTCACCCTCTCCCTCTGGTTGCATCTCTCTGACTGGCTCGCCATCTCTCAATTAAATTCAATACTAGGTTTTAGCAAAATGCTATTGTCTACCCGTAGTCCAAATTTAATAACACAATGCTCTGTCTGTCTCTCGCTCTCTCTCCCTCTGTCACTCTCAGGGTTGTCAGCGTATCGTGGAGGACTGGCAGAGGATCCTGATGGTGCGTTCCCTGGTCATCAACCCCCACGAGGACATGAGGACCTGGCTCAAGTACGCCAGCCTGTGTGGCAAGAGTGGTCGTCTGGTCAGTACCCCCCCGTTTCACACCCGAGCTCTTTGATCCGTTTTAATTGAACCCTGGAGCGTTTCCCCAGATAGTGTGGTTTGTTTGGGGTGTGAACGCTCGTTTGAACTCTGGTGCAGAGCAAACAAACAAACTCTGGTCCGCTTGAAAACGGGGGTCTCGGTCTGCTTCCAAGTGAATTCTGGTTCGGTTCGTTTAAGGTGTGAACGTGATCCGAACCAACTATGGGAAGTGAACCAAAAAAGAGTGCATTATGGGTTGTAAGTTTTGCTGTGCACTGTGAAGTCAATATTGAGTCAGGTAGACATAAACAAAAAAGAAAAATTAGTCGTGGTCAGTGTTTTATTTCAATTATTTATAAATTATTTAGTGACTGAATGTTTGAAAGGAGGTTTTCATCACGCGGAAGATCAATGTCGCATAAAAGTCAACAATATATATTTTGTCCGAAAACCAAGGAAGTGTTTTGTTGAGTTTACCTCAGATTTTCTGTCCAATAGACAAGCGACCCGCTGACTCGCGAGGCGTTTGTTTACAATGTTTGGTTCGCCTTAACAAAGTCCAGTGTGAACGCTAACCGAACCAAATGAAAAATGCCACAAAGTATCAACTTCACCCCTAAGTGGGACTGTGTCTACTAAACTATCGGTGTGAAAGCTCCCTTAATGTCCATCTACTGTTTAGTATTCAGTAACTGAGCAGACTCTTTTATCCCGAGAGCCTTGTAGTGAATTCAAATACATGTCATTAAGGAGCAGGCAATCTCTCAGATTCCGAGGTAGGGGACAGACATCTGGCTCAAGGATGCCCACAGGTAGGCTTCGGACATTGGGGGATTGAACCCAGTACCTTTCGGCTGGGAGTCGAAGACCCATCGCCACGACAATCCCTACCCCCTATCTACTATCTTCTGTGTCACGGTGTCCTCCACTTTGTCCTGGTGAAGTCTAATATTCTCTCCACCACCTTACTCTTAACGTTTTGGCCCTCTTTCTTGACTACGTACTGTGTGGAAGTAATATACAGACACACGGATGTGTTGACGATCAACAACAAAGCTGTCGTGCTGTTTCCACCAAGCCGTAGTATGCCAGACCCTTCACATTTAACTGAAACTGATTTAAAATGGCTCCTGTCAAACAAAATTAATCCCCTCCTCCTCCTCCCTCCCCATCTCAGCGGTGAAACCACACGGTCAACTTTTCCCCCTCCACAGTGTTTAGAGAGCCCCTATCAGCCCTGCCTCACACTTTCCCCTCCACTCTCCCCTTACCTCACTGTTATTCCTAGTGATTGTACCACATTTACAGGCAGTACACCCGGTTTTCCACTGGCGCGCTGTCGCACGCATGCATGTGCACACAACTACACTCACACACGCACACACACACACACACACACACACACACAATTTTAAAATGACAAGAGTTGGCATATACACAGGGGTTAAAGTTTTCCGTCGCTATGACGGAAATCCGTCAACTCGGCTCTCCCGTGGTCCCACCAGAAAGGCAGAGTGAGAACCGCATATAAAGAAAAAATAAGCATTTCGAGAGCCTTTAAAAATTCCTACAGTAGTACAGACCATGAATGCAACACTCCACGTATCCTAGCAACATTCAACCCATAAGTCCGTGCGTTTTTGTTGACAGAAGTGGTAGCTCTAGTAGTCGCCGGTAGTAGAAAACTACACGTCTTTCTCAAAGCAGAAACGTACAATTGAAAATGAAAACCGTCGGTTTAACCCCGCCTGGACGGATAAATATTTATTTATGTTACCGCCAAGTTTAAATGCCAAACCGATGTGTTTAATTTGTAATGAGTGTGTCGCGGTTCTGAAAGACTACAGCGTGCGGAGGCACCACGTTGAGAAACACCCGACTTTCCGCGCAAACTTTCCAGAGGGATCTCAGGAGAGGGAGCCGTGCAAACGCACAGTTTGGCGCATCGAACGGAGCTGTAGGCCTACTACAAATAATGGTACGTTCATGCACAGCCCAAGAGAGAGCTACAGAAAACAACAAACGTTACTACTAATGTGCACTAGTTTGTTTTTATGCACTTTGAGATGCTCCTCGATCAGGTATGACCAAAATGTTTATTTTTTTATTTCAAAAGTAGAAAGAAGTGTTGCTACTAGGGATGGGCATAATTAATCGATGATCGGGTTAAGAAATGTGTCGATCAATTTATATTGTTATCGATCAAAAGGACGTTGTGTTGCATACTGTGAGTCTTGAAGCGGTGTCCGGTGATCGCGGCTTTAGTTTCCCGTGTCTGATCGCTGTAATTCAGAGCGTGAATATCGGTTGAATATCTAATATCTTTCTAACTAAAACACTTTAGTATTGTTTAAGACGATAGTCGCACATCCCTCGTAACTACGCCGTGAAGGTGAACCCTCCCGGACTCCGCTATTAACATGAACCGCTCCGCCGGAGGAGCCGCACATCCACACGCACCGGACACCACAATACAAACACACATGTTTTACATTTGCTTGCTTTTAAATAAAGTTGTGTGCAGTTATACGGTAAATAGGATTATTGATTAATGACCGATCGCGTACTGCGGTCAAGACAGCCGTCTCTCGGTTTCGCGTGGTCAAGCAAGCCGCTCCAACATTTTAAATATTTCCATAAATGTGACATTTTAACAAAAAGTTCAGCCACATATATGTTTTCTGACTAAGGTATTTCTTTTAGATAGTTCATGCAATTGTTTCTAAATGTGTGGCTCATCTTTTCCGAGCGCCGGCTGCAAATTGTGTCGGCATATGTCGGCCTTTTTCCCCCTTTTTTTCAAAACAGTTATACAGTTTAATGCCCACTTTTACTGCTTTTACTGCACTTTTGATGGCCTATATATATATATATATATAAAATACTGGTTTCATGCCCTGGCTTTGAACTAGACGGGATAATGGACCACGTGGTGTTTAAATATCAAGGCGGTAACACTTTACAATAAGGTACGCAAAAACATGGGTAGTTACTGAGGAACGAATGAGTAACGAATGATGAACGACCAGGGCCCTAACTGGGGCCCTAACTGGGGCCCTAACAGGGCCCTAAGTGACAGTTACTCAGTAACTACTGAGGAGTTACTGGTAAACAGACTAGGGGACTACTGTATTCGTTACTGAGTAACGAATGATGAACAACCAGGGCCCTAACTGGGGCCCTAACTGGGGCCCTAAGTGACAGTTACTCAGTAACGAATACAGTAGTCCCCTAGTCTGTTTACCAGTAATTCCTCAGTAGTTACTGAGTAACTCTCACTTAGGGCCCTGTTAGGGCCCCAGTTAGGGCCCCAGTTAGGGCCCTGGTCGTTCATCATTCGTTACTCATTCGTTCCTCAGTAACTACCCGCGTTTTGCGTACCTTATTGTAAAGTGTTACCATCGAGGCAGTATGCGGCCATGACCCAAAGTGATACCTAAATAAATTTTCAGTCAGATGATTTTTTTTTGCTTTAACCCCTGTATACATACACACGTGCACACCAGAAGCACTATGATGTCACCGGGGGAAAGAGCTGTGATTGGCTAATTGTGCCCGACATCAAACACTCCCTGGGGGGAAAGGTGATTAGGGGCTCGATAGACGAGAGGGAGGGAGGAAAGGGGTAGGAATGCGGAGATCGAAGAATGACCCCACTGTTTTATGAGATGGATGGGGGGGGGGGGTGTTCTCGGTCGGTTTGCCCTCTTGTCTTTCATGTCTCCCTCCCCCCCTGGTCTCAGACCCACCTCATTACTGACTCACCTATCACTGTCCACACACACACACGGTGTCAGGGTTTATTTTGCAATAATGACCGGCTCGCTTATTACATGGCTACTCGCTAAAGAAATCATTCATTTGACACAAAAATAAATGTATTGTATTGTTTCCGCTAAAAAAAAGTCCATTAAATTCTACGGTTGTAAATAGCGTCCATAGCAGTGGTCTGTTAGTCATAGCAGTGCTCTGTTATTCAGAAATAACAGACCACTACTGTAGAATGCCGTAATTGACGAATCAGAATCGAGTATTCAACAAAGCCGTGTAATATATTCATATGATCGCTACACTTAACTCTGCCCCCCCCCCCCCCCCCCCCCTTGTTGTCAAAGGACTAAAATAAAGACTCAAGACTGTCCTTCTGTGTGTGATGTATTTTTCTTGTGCATGTGTGTGCACAGGCGCTGGCTCACAAGACTCTGGTTCTGCTCCTGGGAGTGGACCCCTCCAAACAGCTGGACCACCCGCTGCCCACCACCCACCCCCACGTCACCTACGCGTACATGAAGTACATGTGGAAGAGCACCCTCAAGGTAGGCAGCAGCCAGACCACACAAGTCCGTTCATCTATTCATCAAAACTCAATATTTAGAATGGATTAATTGTTTAGGTCATTTATCAAGTCCAAATATCAAACATTTGCTGCTTGATGCTTCAGAAATTCAAATGTTCAAATGAAATTCAAATTCAAATGATACAAGCAAAGTCAAGACATCACCTTGGACTCTGGCAACTCTCTGGCAACTTTGTAGACTAAATGATTAATCGGGAAAAAATGATTGTAGGATTAATCGACTATGAAAATAATCGTTGGTTGCAGCCCCAAGACGACACCCAGCATCGATACCATGTTGCTATGGAAATGTTGTCCACGCCGCTCTCACCGTGCCTTGGTTATAGCCTCGCAACACAGCCTTTTTTTTTTTTCATTGGCTGGGAGAATGGTCCCCTTGGTTGCCATGGTAACCTCCCCCTCTCCCCACCCACCCAGCATCGGCACCCAAACAAACCACACCCACCGACATTCTGTAAACGACCCCCCCCCCCCCACCCAAACCCACCCTGCCAATTAAATCACAGTGGTTGTGAACTTTCTTTTTTTCGTTCTCACAAACTTTTTCCTTGCCCCCCCCCTCCCACATCCAGCACGCAACACACGGCACCCCATCTTTTTTTCTGTTTTACCAGGTGTTGCTTCTTTATGTGGTTGTGGCTCCTACTCTGCAGGGCTCATTAGGGAGTGTGTGTGGTGGTGTGTGCTTAGGTAAGTGTGACCGTGCGCCTGACACCAGCGCTGGGGCCCGTGGCTGTGGTCACCACGCCGGAGCCTCTCACTTGCACCACCACCGGTGCTGATGCACGTGCATACACCATACGCACCAAGCACGTCACCACCTCCTCGTCTCGGTTTGAATGACAATAAAACTGTCTGAGTCTGTCTGAGTCTCTCCTCCTGCCTGTCTTCGGTCACTATTTTCCCCTGTTTGTAGGGCTTCCACTCAGGAAACAACATGGGCTATGGAGGTGTCTGTGAGGCAACGTTGACATGGAGTTAAATCTTCAAAAGCGTTGCACCTGGTGTTATGCTTTGAGCATCTGTCAACCATGACAACCAGCTTTGTTCAGTGCTGGTTGTCATGGTGATGCATGAGGTTCAGCTATTCGAAGTCCCCTGATTTGAACATTGGCACCTGAAGTACCCACCCATCGTGCACTCCTTAATGTGTGCAATTCAGACTAATGACGTGGAAATAACTGCCACTCTTTAAACAATTTAGTTCCAATTGTCGCCAACCACTGGTGCCGTCTTTATTAATATTACCTCATGCAAGGAAACAGAAAAAGGGAAATTACAGTCCGTGAGATAGCTCTTTGGAATGCATTAGTTTTGTTTGTTGTGGGCCACATGTTGCTGTAAAGTAAGTGTGTGTGTGTGTGTGTGTGTGTGTGTGTGTGTGTGTGCTCCCTCCAGATCGAAGCCTTCCAGCACATGCAGCACTTTGTGCAGGGGATGCAGCAGCAGGCGCAGCACGCCATCGCAGCAGAGGACCAGCAGCACAAGCTGGAGCTCCATAAACTCATGGCCAGGTCTGTAGCTCCTCACCCCCTCAATGTCTGTAGCTCCCACCCCCTCCTGGTCTGTAGCTCCCACCCCCTCCTGGTCTGTAGCTCCTCACCCCCTCCAGCTCTGTAGCTCCTCACCGCCTCCAGGCCTGTAGCTCCTCACCCCCTCCAGCCTATAGTGCTTGTACATTTTGACGTCTCTTCGCAATGACTCCATTTTGGAAGCGTAGGAGCATTGGATTGTTAGAGACATTGTTGTGTTTGAAACTGCCACAGCTTTTCTAATGAAAGACATGGCAAAACAAAGTTTTCATTAGCCTAGGTTAGAGTATATTTAATTGATTTAGGATATTACAGTACTAAAATATTGTTGTCCTCTCAAAATCTCCAACAAAAAATCCCATGGTGCATTCTGATGTACAAGCCCGATAGCTCACCAGTAGCCAGTAGCTGTCTTTGGTTGAGTAATGTATATACGCATACCACATTAGGTATGCTTTTTCCAATTAATACAAACCTAAAAATATATATATTCTCGTAACATTAGAAATATCTTCTTGGTTTTAGTCTTTAACTTCCAAAAGGGAATTGGAGGAACTTTCATCAAGTCAGGAAGAATTGGTCACGGATGGAGATTTGTCCTGAAAAGGTTTAGGAATTTGATCTCTGAAAAGGTGTGGTAATAAATCCTAACATAGCATGACAACCACTCCTACATGCGCCATTTGGCTGTCCTCACCTTCAGCAGGTGTGATTACTGAAGAAATAAAACCATCTCATCTACTTTTATAGATGGCTGCACAAATTAACATTGGTTCAATGGTGTTATACTATTGGCCCTGGTCACAGTCCAAAGCCGTTGTTAGGAACATTGAGGCTATCCAGAGTTCACCTCCAGTGTACCTGAACGGCATTATGTTCCGCAGGTGCTGTTAAATGACTTGGAGTACCATTGTGGCATCTCCTGCGCGGCCGCTCGATAGCGGCAGGGGAAATCGAGACTGATGAGCCGACGCGAGGGAAAAACCCGCCGCGTATACTTGGAGCTTATACTGTAAACACTACAGGTCACAGGAAGAGCGTTCTGCGCTGTTTCCATTAGGATCACCCAGCTTGGCGCAAAACGCTGCTGCTGCCTTTCGACGAGCACTTCTTGCTCAGCGCCGGCCAAGCCCTCTGTGTGTCTGCGCCTCTGGCCTGGCACCGATCAAGTTTCCTGGTTTGGCATGCCCAGGTTCTCCTCGTCACCCAAGCGCGGCAGCATGCCCCCAGGTAGCACAGGCCAGGTGTTCATCCAGAACACAAGCATCAACCTCCCCTATCGAAGTATCAGGAGAGGCGAGTGTTTAGGGTGCTTAGGACTCCCGCCTGAAAGGTTCTGGGTTCAAACCCATTTGTCCGCATGCTGAGATGCCTAACCCTTACCTGCTGGTTGATGACATTGAAAAAGTTCACTGTCATTAAGTAGTACCACTGTCACCCTGCCAAACCCCCTGTTCTTCCCCTCATATTTCCCCTCTCTCATCACCCATGGAACACCTTGCCCAGTGATTTGGCACACAATAGGGGTCGAAGAAGAACCCTGATTCAGCTAAACTGTTGTTGGTATTGAAAGCACTTTGCTCTGCTACTGGCAGGATCATTTCTGACCTTTTGTTTTGATGCATCGAGAGGCTAGCTTATTAGATTAGAAATGGGGAAAAGGGCTTCTAAAGGGCCTCAAAGCCCTGCGGAAGTTGTTTGCGCACTTTGCGGTCCCGTAAAACTATTTACAATACAATCATTAAAGCCCCTCCAAATTAAGATGGGACTTCAAATGAATGCCCATGGGAGATGGAAACAATCTTGACGTTCATTATTTTCCGGTGTTTTGGTTTTTTTACTATTGTTTTTCCCCTACCTGAAGAGAAACATTTGGTGCAATCACCGTTGTCTAGACAACTGAGGGGAACTGAAGGAACACATATTTAGGGCTTTTAGGGCAGCAGACGTCCGTACTTACAGTAAAACATACAGTCTAAACATCTGGTCTGCACCTTTACCACTACGCCCAGCACCACCTCCATCTCCACCACCACACACAGACACTCATGCTCCTTCATCCTCCACACTTCATTAAGTAAGGGATATGTACAGCAAGTCGGTCATTATGACAGAATAAACCCCGACAGGGAAATGCAATACCCCGACGCGTAGCAAAGGGGACTTGAAACACTCTCAAGGGGTTTATTTCTCAAAAATGACGAGCTTGCTGTACATCATCCCGCCTTTTGCACAGCTACTTACTAAAGAAATCAATCATTTAACACGAAATATAACAACAACATATTTTATTGATTTTAAAATGATTATATTGCTTTCGCTAAAAAAAAAATTGTCAGTTCAATTCTACGGTTGTAAATTGCGTCAACGGTCTGTCTATTCATAGCAGCTCTTTGCTATTCAGAAATAACAGTAAGCATAGAATGGCTTAATTGACCAATCAGAATCGAGTATTCAACAAAGCCGTGTAATGATCTTGTATACCAAGAAGCAAGTGTGACATGTGAGAGGACGCTTTAGCGTGTCACCCAGACGGGGGCGGGTGGTTTTAAGTGGATTGCGTGTGGAGGTTAAACACTGGTTCGGTTCTGTCTAGGGCCTCTCCTGTCGCTTTGGCACACTTTCTGGAATACAGGTCGACCATATGGGACGGTGCACACCTGGTGTGCTTACTGCAGGGTCACTCGTACACACTCAAGAACATGCACACACAAACACATTCACATCTCCGTCTCCTCCAACCAAACCCGCCCCTCCATCGTCCGGCAAAAAAGTATCACGTGTGCATTCTGGTCTATTTCGTGCAAGTTGGGACATTTCTCCACTTACTTCTGAGATGAATAGGAACGTGAACATGCTGTGCTGCCTGCAGTCGGAACAATTCCCCCCGCCCCGACAGCAACGCTCCACCCCCTTCACACACCATTATCTCAGCTGTTAATTCCATTTCGACCTCCAGTCTGAATTGAAACGTCGGGCCGTTCGCCCAGCGGTGAGCCTGTGCTACGTGCACCCCGCATGGAAAAGCACTCAAAACAAAATGACGTTATCCCCGATCCACTATTTACGACGGTGGCCTCTGGGTCTCCCCAACGGGTTGGCTGATGGATCGGAGGGACAGCCATACCCCCTCTGACCCGGTCCCGCTGTCCCAAGCTGGGGAGCGACCCCTGTGGCCCACCCCAGTGTGGGCTCCGCCAGCAGACTAATTTGTAGTCGGTGTACCCTGACTATTAAAGTGATGGATGGAGGCGAGGTTCGGACCCCGTGCTGGTCTGCTACTGAGGGGCTGCTGCTACTACTGCTGCTGCTGCCAGGTCTTTTATCTGAGCTTCTAATAGAAGATCTGTGCATGGCTTTCAAGTGGCTTCCAGAAAGTCCTTTTGACAGTAATCCATGTGATGAATGGCGTCATCATGATATCTTTCATTGATCCATCCATGTGTCCAGATGAACAAAAGAGTTCAGCGCCACCACTGCTCCTGACCCAGCTCTCAACAGTAGCATGGTGTTAAACCCCTACTGCTAGTCCTTGTGTAAATCTGTCACAACAGCACTTTCGTTTCTCATCTATTTCTATTAATGCAACTTAAAAAAAACTTCTGCTAGTGATATAGGACTTTAAACCAGGGTAACCTTGGGTTCAAGTTATGTTAAATAATATATTCAGGTTCACAGCTGTTTTTGTTTTGAAGATGACAACTATGGATATTTTAGTCTACCTTTTTGGGTGATAATTAGTTTTATTACCATGGCGAGTAGTCAAACCTCATTTGGAGATTATTGCATTTTTCTATGGATACTTTCTACATTTTAATATGATTTTAACTGGACGATTTTAATTGTGCCGATAAAGCTAGCGAGCCACTGTTAAATAATAAATAAATTACGACTGAAATGAGATCGATTTGCCTTCTTAGAAAGAAAAGAATAACAGTCGTAGCCTCTCCCCAGATCAAAATATCCTCAAATCTACAACCTAACTCTAAACATCCCCCTGCTTCTGTTATTTTTATGTTCATATTACCTCCGGAGGGAAACAACACCAGTTAGACATGTGGGTTCAGGGATTTTTTTCTCCCTCTCTCTACGCCTATTATTCCTCTTATCCCTGGTTATTAATATGTTGTATCCTGCTAGGTGTTTCCTGAAGCTGGGTGAGTGGCAGCTGAGCCTGCAGGGCATCAATGAGAGCACCATCCCCAAGGTCCTGCAGTACTACAGCCACTCTACTGAGCACGACCGCACTTGGTACAAGGTGAGTCCAATCCCTTCCACCACTTCTTAACACCTCCAGCATCACTACCACCACCACCACGACCTCACCTGGTACAAGGTGAGTCCCAACCCTAGCCACCACCACCACTACAACCCCCTCGACTTCACCTGGTGCAAGGTGAGTCCCACGTTTGGATAGTAAGGTAGTACATAAAGTTTGAATGATTGTTGTAGCTTAAAATATGAAGGAGTTGAGTAGGGAAGTTTGGGAATAAAAATAATAAGTATAATAGATAAAAGGAGCTGAAGCTGCACACCTAATAAACTGAACAAACAAATCAAACAAGCCAAGAGAGTACAAGGAGAACTTGGAAAAACTGTTCCAGGAAGCCAAAGCAAAGGATGCCTGGCGAGGACTTAAGACGCTGGCTGGCCTTCCTAACACTCCCAACCCCCCCCACACACACACACGCTAGTGAGTGTGTGTGCTAGCGTGGCAGAGAACCTGAACAACTTGTTCTGCACATTCGACCAACACGACTTCACACAGGAGAGAGAGTAGAGAGTTGATTAGGCCCTGAAGAGGATCAACCCAAACAAAGCACCAGGACCTGCCCAGATCAGCAGCTGCCTGCTGAAGGCCTGCCACAGACAACTGTCAGGTGTCCTCTGTGAGCTGGTTCACTGCTCCCTGGCAGAGCATTCCACCCAGGGGCCAAATTCCCAGGGGGGACCAGGGGACGTCTCCCTGCCAATGTTCAAAGAGAGCTAATTTCTACCCCCCAGTATTTCAGCATCCGGGGATCTGACTTTGCACGTGAAGGGCATTAGCTTGCAGATTCTTTTACAGTTTAAAGTTTAAGTGCATCTCAACCCCTTCCACCATATCACCCGCGTGAGCAGCAAAATCATTGGACTGGACCAAGAATCATTCAGCAGCATACACAGCAGATGGACAATGGTTTAAGGATCACACGCAGCCTCAGACAAACACACTCAACCAGCTCTACAACCACCTTCCCTCAGGACATGGAGACAGGTCAACACCTCATAGTTATTAGTTCTCATAGCTATTGTAGTTATTTTAGTCATTTGAACAATTTTTAACCACTTTGTACCACATTTTAGATCAGACTTGGTCAAATTTTTGCTTTTAACATGCACTGTGTTTATTGTCTTGTACTTGTATGTTGTCTGTCTCACACGTCCTAAAGCACTGTAACTCATACCATGTGAGCAAAGTTCCTACCGGAAAAATAAAGTTCTTTGAATTTAATTTTGAATTGAATTGAGATGTGAGAGTCATCCGTTGGGATTACTAAGCCATCTGGCCCATTGGCTAGACCTTATCAATCCTCTGTAAATTGATGCCATATCCACCAAAACAGAACAGTTGTGTAACACCAAGCAAGCTGACTCATCCTGTTTCTACTGTGTGTGTGTGTGTGTGTGTGTGTGTGTTTGTGTGTGTGTGTTTGTTTGTGTGTGTGTTTCTCTGTGTGTGTGCGTGCGTGTGTGTGTATTCCCAGGCCTGGCATGCATGGGCGGTGATGAACTTCGAGGCGGTGCTCCACTACAAGCACCAGAACCAGGGCCGCGACGACAAGAAGAAGCTGCGACATGCTAGCGGCGCCAGCGCTAACAGCGAGGCTAGCAACAGCGATAGCGAGGCGGACAGCACCGACCACAGCCCCTTGCCCTCGCCCGGACAGAAGAAGGTCACTGAGGTCAGGGTCCATGCATGTGTTCATGCATGTACACAAACAAACGCACATACATGCATGCAAACACATGCGCGTGCACATGCGTATACACATGCACACGCATACACACATTTGTAAACACACATGCAAACACGTGTGTATGCGCATACATGCGTGCACACACAATCGCAAAACGCATACAAAATAACAACTGCCTGCGCAAACCTACGCACACACACACACGCAAACACACGCAAACACATAAAAGCCATACAAAGCCTCCTGCAGGAATCCTAAACCAAGGACTATATAGAAGAAACCAACTAGACAACACACAGACGAGCCATGCACATAAAGATACACAAACACACACGACACACACACACAACATCCCCACAAACGGAGAAGGAATGCACACAACTAGCAACACATTACCATGTGACCCAGACCAGAGGTCACTGGGTTTTTGTGTGTTTTGTTTCAAAGCACCTAACAGCGCACACAAAAGCATCCACATAAATACCACCCTGGGCTCCCAGAATGCCGAGCGGCTCAGCTGCTCTTTACTATTCTGTTAGGGGGAAGACCCCGGATTATGCTGGCTGTCGCAGGTATGCACACAATTACACACGGCGCGCCATAATCTGCTGCTGCTGCTGCTGCTGCTGCTGCTGCTGCTGCTGGCTGCTCCATCGGTCACGGAGAACGTGACGGCTCCTTAATCACACATATACCCAACTGTCAGCCTCAGGGTTTGAAGTAGTGAGATGGGAACAAGCAGAGTTGGTTTGACTTTGGAGCGAGGGGTGAAAGGGAAAGGGAGGGGTTGGGGGGGGTGGGTAGAGTTCACCTTGATTTCACAGTGAATGGAGAGCATGGTGCTCACACATGGCTGTTCTCGTCTCACGTGGTGTTTATTTAAACCCCATAAATGTGGAGGGAAACTGAGACGAGCAGGCCCTGCGAGTGGAGAGACGCAGAGAGAGAAGGCATTTGTCATTCAAAATGATAGACGTTTGACAGTAGGATCTTTTTCTCATCAGGATTACTGCTGACTTTGAAAAAAAAAAAAAACACATTGCATTTGACCTTTTTGAATGAAAAAAAGCCTGACCTTGTTTCTGAATCCTCTAGCTACTCTGTCCAGGTGGCTTTTAGAAACTTGGTGGTGAAGCACTTAGAGTTTTTCCAATAGTGATTGTATGCTTTGATTGCTCTCAAACTCAATTGTAAGTCGCTTTGGATAAACGCGCAATCTGCTAAATGACAAAATGGAACGACTAAATGGAAATACCGGTATGAATCTCATAAGGATTAAGGAGAAGGATTATCACTTTGAATTAGAAGCAATGTTTATGTGATTTGACAATCATTTGTTGGGTTGTGGAAACCTGTCTTTACAATACATTCAGGGTCATCCAGCAGGGGATGATCCCAGCTGGTCAGGACTTTGTGAGCTCAGTCAGGCCCGTCCTGCCCAGTGGTGAGACCAGGGACAGCCTGTGTTGTGTCCGAAATCGCATACTATGCACTGCATACCCAATATGTGGACTATCTTTCAACATATTTGTGTGTGAATAAACAGTAGTATGTATCTTTTCGAACGCACGATGAGTCAGCCTGTTATTATCACAGCACTTCCTGAGAAGTGACGTGATTGAAGCATTATTGACGTTACGCTGGAGCTGCCTTGGCTGCTGTCCGCCATTTTGTTGTCATCACTACTGCATTCAGGGTTCCCACGGTCATGGAAAACCTGGAAAAGTCATGGAATTTTAAAATCTAATTTTCCAGGGCTGGAAAAGTCATGGAATTAGTCAAATTCTTTAAAGTTTTGGAAAAGTCATGGAATTTTGTTGTGTGAAATTAAATTAATTGTTACAGTGGATAACCTTCCACGTAAAGTAACATAACGGCAGGAACAGTAGGATTTGCCGTTAGCGGTTTGTAAACAGAGACCTCGGTTGCCAGGCAGCAGAACACAGCCCAGTGTGCCACCTGCAGCATCACATACCGACAAATGACTAACTACCTGCAGGAAAATGAGTGATGATGTATCTGTATCTGTATGTTGAACAGGTGTATTGATAAAGGGGGGGGGGGGTTTAATAGGCGGCCCACGAAGCAGGCCGCCTATTAATGGCATGGACCAAGCGGTTCTGGACCAGGAAGGAGACATGAACACTTTTAATAATCGTATTTACTGTATAACTGCGCACAACTTTATTTAAAAGCAATCAAATGTAAAACATGTGTGTTTGTATTGTGGTGTCCGGTGCGTGTGGATGTGCGGCTCCTCCGGCGGAGCGGTTCATGTTAATAGCGGAGTCCGGGAGGGTTCACCTTCACCGCGTAGTTACTAGGGATGTACAACTATCGTTTTAAAAATACAAAAGTGTTAGAAAGATATTAGATATTCAACCGATATTCACACTCCTAATTACAGCGATCAGACACGGGGAACTAAAGCCGCGATCACTGGTATGAGTCCTGTTTGTCTAGCGGTGTCTACCTGCCCAGGTGTATTGGTCAGTATGCCTGCAGCGATTTAGTTAAATCAGGGCTTGTTGCGACCACGGATGTATTCATACAATAATTAACAGTTGGAGTAAAGTATACTATACAGTTCTGTTCGTGTACTTGTATAGGTTGTGAATGGTCATGGAAATTTTATTATGGGTCCTTGAAAAGTCATGGAAAAGTTTTGAATTTTTTTTTTGAAATGTGTGGGAACCCTGTGCATTGCATTGTGGGATATTTATGCCGGCGTAGTGTCCAGTGCTTGCATACTGTAATATTTCCCCAGAAATAGTTTGCACGTCACGTACTATTGGTGTCATACTGTTGTAGCGTCCTGAATAGCATGACGGTGTGGAATTTCGGTCACAGCCCTGGTCTCTGGTGACTAACGCAGGGCCTGCAGAATAAACAGTTTTTAAAGTTAGAGGTCAAGTGTGTCAAGTGTTAAGTTGGTGCCTGAAGCCAACGCCATCACCTGTCCCTCCATGGTCTTTGATCTGGAGGTTAATTCTAGGGTTAGGTGTGAAGGGTCAACATGGTCAAATGTGGTATTATGTTGACAGCTTAGCACAAGCAAAACACATGAAAGGCACAATTTGGGCTGTACTGAAGGCTACAGGTGACATTAAGGCTAGGTAGCAGACCACTGCTATGAATATCAGACCATTGCTACGGACACCATTTAATTTTTAAATCAATAAAATCATTTTGTTATATTATATACATTATATTTGTGTGAAATTATTGATTCCTTTAGTAAGTAGCCATGTAATAAGCGGGATATTGTACAGCGAGTCGGTCAGTATTGATAGATACACCCCAATGTACATTATCCCTTACAATGCTTACATAGATACCTGTATATACAGGTATGTGTAATGTGATGTGCTTTCTTTCTGGATCCAGGACCTGTCCAAGACTCTGCTTCTGTACACGGTGCCTGCTGTCCAGGGCTTCTTCCGCTCCATCTCCCTGTCCCGGGGAAACAACCTGCAGGACACACTAAGGTGAGACACACCTGGACACCAGACACAACACAACTACAACCTCGGACCGCCATTCACCCACTCCCACCCGGCTGTAGGTACGAGGCCGAGGTCCACAACTGGACACCTGTAAAGCGGAGTAATACATGTGTAGTTAAAAGTCCCAGTGCTGTTACACTCTATATCAGCACTCATGGAATGCCTCTTGTCCAATCAAATGACTCGGTTGGAACTAACAGTTGTATAAAATATAGTATGTGGTACAGCACAACCCTTGAGCACTAACACAATAACACTAAATTGGTCAAAATAAATTACAATCAGGGTTCTTACACTAAAAGGTACACTGTACTGTACACCAATACAAGTACACTGTATTTTTTAGTTCATAGTAATACTGCACTATGCAGTTGTGTATATAGTGCTACTGTACTATGCAGTGCAAAGAGAACAGCCATAGCTGGAAACAAGGGGACCTCTAGTGGCTGGTCAAGTGGACTGCATGTTGTATTTACGAAATACTTTTTCGCTGTGCAGGGTGCTGACTCTGTGGTTTGACTACGGACACTGGCCTGATGTGAATGAGGCCCTCGTGGAGGGCATCAAGACCATTCAGATAGACACCTGGCTACAGGTAGTGATCTCTCTCTCTCTCTCTCTCTGTCTGTCTGTCTCTCTCTCTCGCTCTCTGGCTCTTTATATCGGTCTCTCTGAAATGTATACAAATGTATTAAAAGAAGATGGAAAGAGGTAAATAAATTATCATTTCTATAACAATATATCTTTTTCTGTAAGACAGGCATGAACATTGTTATCATGAACTCCTTTTTCAAACATATGTAGGGGTAAAATAATAATAATCCAAAATAATAATAAAATAAAATGAACCTCACAAATAATGTTATTGACTAGTGTAGGGCCCATTCAAAACGGGCCGATTGCTTGGCCTCCACGTTGCTGTTTCTGGAGAACCACTCATCCAAACAACTTCACACTCGACACTGCGCTTCCATGGCGATACACCCCCCCGCCCCAAGTGTGAAGTCGATCGGATGAACGGTTGGCGAGAAAATCAGACAAACAGACATACAGAGACTCCATTTATTAGATCTCCACATTCATTATATTTTAAAAAAAATACAGCCTCATACCCCCACAGTACGTGCTCGCTAATCTCTCCAGTGTGCTGGTCCTGGTGTGAAACCTCTCGTGTGTCTGCCTCCGCAGGTGATCCCTCAGCTAATCGCCCGCATCGACACGCCCCGCGCCCTGGTGGGGCGCCTCATTCACCAGCTGCTGACCGACATCGGACGTTACCACCCGCAGGTAACACGCATCCCCCTAACCCCACCCCTAACACAAACCCCTCTTCATTTAATCAATAAGCCACGAGACGCCGTGGTTTACAGTGATTTTAGAACAGCCAGGGGGTGTTGTTAGGCACGCCGCTTATAAAACGGTTACTCAAACAGTTACTACAGACTACCTAGTTACATTTCACAAAATAAACACAAAGCAACATAAAATGCTATAATTTGTTGAAAACAAGTCATCATTCTTCTGCCAAGCAGTATAGTTCCCCAAGACAGCAAAATTGTTGCCAAGCAACACAGGCTAGCATACAGGGTTGAACTAACTAACTTAATACTAAAAGTGAATTGTTATGCGGTCACAGGTGTGTGTTTATATATATATATATATATATATATATATATATATATATATATATATATATATATTGTTGAATATATTATATAGAGTATTTTACAATGGCTTCGAGCCAACCAGAATCTAGGACCAGAATTATCCGTTTTATAAACCACTACTGACCCCAGGTAACACAAAGTTAGAGGAACACATAGTTTTAGAGGAGGTTGAGGTGATTTCAATGTCGATGTGAAGAAACAATTATAATAACAACAAGGTAATTTTTTTGTTTGATGCCCACTCCTCAGGCTTTGATTTACCCGCTCACCGTGGCGTCCAAGTCCACCACCACCGCCCGCCACAACGCCGCTAACAAGATCCTGAAGAACATGTGTGAACACTGCAACACCCTGGTCCAGCAAGCCATTATGGTAGGACACGTCTTCTCTAGCCACTATAGTCAGCCATCATGGTAGGACACGTTAACCCTTCTCTAGCCACTATAGTCAGCCATCATGGTAGGACACGTCTTCTCTAGCCACTATAGTCAGCCATCATGGTAGGACACGTTAACCCTTCTCTAGCCACTATAGTCAGCCATCATGGTAGGACACGTCTTCTCTAGCCACTATAGTCAGCCATCATGGTAGGACACGTCTTCTCTAGCCACTATAGTCAGCCATCATGGTAGGACACGTTAACCCTTCTCTAGCCACTATAGTCAGCCATCATGGTAGGACACGTCTTCTCTAGCCACTATAGTCAGCCATCATGGTAGGACACGTCTTCTCTAGCCACTATAGTCAGCCATCATGGTAGGACACGTTAACCCTTCTCTAGCCACTATAGTCAGCCATCATGGTAGGACACGTCTTCTCTAGCCACTATAGTCAGCCATCATGGTAGGACACGTTAACCCTTCTCTAGCCACTATAGTCAGCCATTATGGTAGGACACGTTTAACCACCTGTATCTGCTGTTATCAGCAATCATGGCAGGACACGATTACCCTTCTCTAGGCACTGTTGTCAGCCATCTTGGTGGGGCAAATTTAACCACCTGTATTCAGTGTTATCTCATTTTCATTATTAAGTATTATATCAATGCAGTGTTTAAAATATGTGTGAACCACTTTGTAACTGTTTTTCAAAGTGTTCTGTATAAAAACAGTTGTACATTGTTGGACCCCAGGTGAGCGAGGAGCTGATCCGGGTGGCCATTTTGTGGCATGAGATGTGGCACGAGGGTCTGGAGGAGGCGTCGCGCCTCTATTTCGGGGAGCGCAACGTCAAGGGCATGTTCGCTGTCCTGGAGCCCCTGCACGCCATGATGGAGAGGGGCCCGCAGACCCTCAAAGAGACCTCCTTCAACCAGGTCCGTCCCAGGCTGCTCACACCAGCTATCAGCCGCTAAGACAAGCTTTCGCTAGCTAATACCAGCTAACACTAGCTATCAGTAGCTAACACAAGCTAGCACTAGCTAACACTAGCAAACACCAGCTAACACTAGCTAAGAGTAGCTAACACAAGCTAGCGCTAGCTAACACTATCTAACACCTCCAGCTTACGGTAGCCACAGATGTTAGACACAGATGTCTAATGATGTCACTTCCTGTCACAGGCTTACGGGCGGGACCTGATGGAGGCGCAGGACTGGTGCAGGAAGTACATGCGCTCGGGGAATGTGAAGGACCTGACGCAGGCCTGGGACCTCTACTACCATGTCTTCAGACGCATCTCCAAGCAGCTACCTCAGGTACACCAGCTCAGTGGTTCTCAATCTATTTTTACTCACGTACCCCCTTTAAGACATTTTTTTTTAGCCAAGAGAAAAGAGCCATGGGAAAAAATGGATGGGACTGGATGTTGGAAAATCATGCAAATATTATCTTATTTCTCCCCTGAAAAAGCGCAAAGCCGGAGGTGGGTCAGAGCTTGTGCACGTAAATCCTGTTACTGACAACATGTTGTCAGTTACTTTTCCTCCCCGGGGACACTGTGCAGTGTGTTTTAACACAGACTGCTGCTGGAGCAGAGAATTTGGTGAGTCACACTATTGATGACTCACCATGGTAATGAGCCAATAGTGGATTTCTATAGAAAAAAGCTACAGCGAACACTGCAGTGTCCTCCTCCAAATATTCGTAAAAATGTACTCCCAGCGTCCACCCAGAGGCCTCTAGGTGTCTGTCGGGAGAGACGGGAGATCTAATGACGACCTCAGTGGACCTCGGCGTACCTCCAAGTCTTTAGAGGACTTTCGCCGAGTAGTCGATCCACGGGCCCCCATCTACTGTTTTACGGTGTGTCTATTAAAGGGTAAATGGGCTGGATTTATACAGCGCTCGCGAAGTCACTGTGAGAATCCAAGCACTTCACATTAACTCTCATTGGCCCAGCGGTCTTGGTTGTACCTCTAATGGCAGTTGTAGGAGGACGGGGGGGGGTGCAGGTCTCTGAACAGAGAAGGGTTTTTAATAGGGATGTCCGATATTGGCTTTTTTACCGATAACCGATAACCGATATTGTTCAACTCTTAATTTCCGATACCGATATCAACCGATACTGATACCGATATATGCGGCCACGTGAAACCTCCGCTTTACACTCATTGCAATAGGCTTTATGCCGAGCGGAAGTGTGGATTAATAAATAAAAACAAAACAGCGGTAAAAGCTGGCGTGTGTGTCCGGGAGAGGGCTGCTCTCCTCGGACACATTACTCTGAAGCCCCGGTGACGGTCTGGAAGTGCGGATTAATAAATAAAATAATGTGAGCGTGGTACAGCGGACCTGAACCGGTTGTGATGAGACTGTTTCGCAGAATGCGTTAGTATGTTGCGCTGACCCCTATTTTACTATTCAACGTAGCAACTTTGAAATAACTCCAAACCACCGACATAACTACAGCTACAACTAGCGTCCCGCTACACGGCCGCACAGCCCAGGCTTGTTATTGAGACGGCGCGGCGCGTTTGATGATGTCATCAAACCACGTCCTCACTTGAAACATAACAGATGTCTGAAATTATTTCAAAATCGATTTCGGTATCGGTTAAAAAACCGATACCGATATTTTCCGATATTGATTTTTTATGCCAATATCGGCCGATAATATCGGACATCCCTAGTTTTTAACAAGAGAGCGAGACGTTATGAGCAAGGCTGCACTCCTAACCATCCCTGGAACGGAACCCAGACTTCTGGGTTCCTCCTCAAGGTTTCTTCTTTGGTTATTAGGGTCGTTTTTCCTTGTTTTGCCCATCAGAGGCTGACGGACGCGCGCAACAAGTTGGTCACCTGGATTATTTTCAATATAACAATACAAGCGCCGCCGGACACCAGAACCGCCGCCAGTATACGCCACTGTTCTATTCCCGAGCATCACCTCACATGGTTTAGCATGTTTGGCCGTCATTTAATTTGATAGTCCACACGCCGTAGCCCGTGGAGCCCTTTTGAGACTAACTGATCAGCTGTAACTCTGCATCGTGGGCTAATGCTAATTAGTAATTGTCCCACAACATTGTGTGCTAATGTTAATTAGCAGTGTACCTGTCCATTGTATGCTAATGCTAAGTACCATCTGTACGTCTGCATCGTGTGCTAATGCTAATTAGCAGCTGTTCCTGCACATTGTGTGCTCATGATAATTAGCATCATCACATTGCTTATTAAACCCTTACTAACTCCTCTTTCCTGTCCCTATCCATCCTCCAGCTGACATCCCTGGAGCTGCAGTACGTGTCTCCCAAGCTGCTGATGTGCCGGGACCTGGAGCTAGCCGTGCCCGGCACCTATGACCCCAACCAGCCCATCATCCGCATCCAGTCCATCGCCGCCTCCCTCCAGGTCATCACCTCCAAGCAGAGGCCCCGCAAGCTCACCATCATGGGTAAGAGTTAGTAGCCACAGTGTCCCCGCAAGCTCATCATCATGGGTAAGAGTTAGTAGCCAATGTTCCCACAACCTCAACATCATAGGTAGAAGTTAGTATTCACAGTGTCCCCGCAAGCTCACCATCATGGGTCAAAATAGAAGCCAGAGTGTCCCCACAAGCTCACCATTATGGGTAAGAGTTAGTAGCCACAGTGTCCCCTCAAGCTCACCATTATGGGTAAGAGTTAGTAGCCAGAGTGTCCCCACAAGCTCACCATTATGGGTAAGTGTTAGTAGCCAGTGTCCCCACAAGCTCACCATTATGGGTAAGTGTTAGTAGCCAGTGTCCCCACAAGCTCACCATTATGGGTACGAGTTAATAGCAAGTGTCCCCACATGCTCGTCATCATGGGTAAAAGTTAGTAGCCAGAGTGTCCCCACAAGTTCAGTGTTTTGGGTAAGAGTTAGTAGCCACAGTGCTCATCATTAACTGCTTTCTTCCAGTAGAAGACGTGACGGCCCTGACCTAACCTGCACTGTAACTTTTTCCCTGCAGTCATCACTCTTTGTTCAAAATGGTGTGAACTACTAAAGAATAAAACCCTTCCACCCGCGGTGCGATCAAGCCTTCTCCCCGAATCACCTTGTTCAGTGGAGAGAGGGAAGAAACACAAAAGCACATTTTAAACAAAAGACCAAAAAAAGATGCCGGCCACAGTGAAAAAGTTACCTAGTGCAGTTTAAAGTAACTTTCTTTATTAGCTGAGAAGGGCAATAAAAACAACAGGCAAAGAAAGGCAGATAGTTTAGACTTGAGGTCAGTTGGGATTCTCTCCTTGAGATGTACTATTCAGTTGTGACTGTGATTGTTACGAGTGATGTCACTGTTAACATTATTAGAGATGTCACTCATTGTGAAATACTCTCCCTGTATCCCTTGGTTTTTGTTTGGGTTGTGTCCATTGATGTAAATGCAAATAATGATTTGTATTTATTTACATCTGTTTCTATAAAGCCTTGTCAAGACAGGATGTGTTTATGGAGGGGTAAGCCCTACTATGATGAAGTCTGTGGTGAAGCGGTCGGTGTCGCCTGGGAACCAGACCAGCCTGCCAGCTCAAGTTTTATTTGCTCTGGCAGATACGTCTGGCCCCCCTCCGTTGGGACACATTTCCAGCCGACCGGCTGCTGATGTGTAACAGTCAATCACAACCGTTTATCTGATATGGGGCGGGTTTGATAAGATGACAAGATGTACAGAGGAGTGCCGTTGATGCATTTTCATAAACAACCAAGATGGCTGCAGCTGATGTGGAACGGTCTGTTGAATCCGCTATCGTGACAGCATTAAACAAACTGGACAATATATTTTCTCTAAAGAAGAACAAACAACTGCACTTAAATTGGCTGTAGACAACTTTCCATTTCCTCAGAGCCTAGCGACCACAAACAACACAAGACGCACATTTGTTTGGAAATCTCCGCAAAATAAATTATCACCACTTTGGCAATAAGAAAGAAAGAAGCTGTTCACTGAGGTCGTCAAGTGAAATTGACATCATATTATTTGGGAACAGGCAAAAGCTACTGTAATGATGTGCATTGCATAATAATACCATAGTTGGAGTATTGCTATCGGCAGCATGGGTTGGCGTCGGGGGGAAGGGGGGAGTAGAAGAAAACATTAGGAGGAAAGCCGTGAGTTTATTCATTCATTTAGTCTATAATGGAGACATGAATGCAGATACAAATTATTTAGTATGTGTTGAGAAAAGTGAACTGGGTTGGTAGCCTGACTGGATTATTCCGGTAGTATACTAAATGCAAAAACATAGCGTACACAGAGATAAGTAGTGTCATCATATTGGCTTTACTACGGTTGTTCCACCGTCCGCCATTTCCACTACTGGAGATAGCTAATGGGGATAGCTACCGATGGTTACCGGGGTAAACAAAAGCACTATTCCTCCTGGTTTGGTTGCACGGGTAATGGTTGCTTCTTTTTTCCCGGGAGATGGTACCCGGTGACAGACAGAGCTGCATAGTGAAAGCGAGGCTTATAGGGAAGCTAAGGGAACCAATCTAAACGCAGATGGTGTCATTATTCTGTACTTACACTGTGCAATCAACATTTACTTCATATTGATACGTTAAAGCAAAGAAGTTGTCTACAGCACCTTTAAAGCTTTTGTTGATAAGAAAGATGTGTTTGTCGTACTTCCGACAGGATTTGGCAAAACCTTAATCCATGTCACACGTTTTGTTGCTCTGATTGGTTGTAGGTCTATCCAATTGCGTCCAGAGGCATTTTGGTCTGCGCCCGTTGATAACGCCCCCTGGAAATCGAAAATTAACTGAGAGGTTCCAGACTAATACGCATTTGTGAATTGGTCTGGCGATGCCAGGCTAATGTGCGTGAGATTGGAGGGTCAACGCTGTGTTGTGTTTGTCGGCCCCTGCAGGCAGCAACGGCCATGAGTTCATGTTCCTGCTGAAGGGCCATGAGGACCTGAGGCAGGATGAGAGGGTGATGCAACTGTTTGGTCTGGTGAACACATTACTGGCCAACGACCCCGCCTCCCTGCGTAAGAACCTCAGGTAGGGCCACGCACGCATGGGCACACACAAACACACACTATCTAGATACACACCAGTTATACATGCATATACATGCCAGGGCTATGTACCGAACTGCAATACTTTTTAGGGTCCCGATCGAAACAGATAATACTGACATATAGCTACATATTGCTTTTGCTTTACTTGTTATTTAAAGTTTTGAGTCTTTTAAAAGAGAAAATTACATTAAGCGTCATTTTCTTCACATTATTGTATTACCAAATTAAGGTACCAATAGAAGTATTGATCTGCTAGTGTAGTAGAGTATTGAAAAAACCCAGCCCTCATACACACACACACACACACACACACACACACACACACACACACACACACACACCATTGCATCACCGTTGCATCATCATTGCAGCTACGCGAGTAAGAGCATAACTGATGTGTTATGGTTCTCTGTTGTTCTATTCATTGGTTTATTTCCCCCCCACCTCCCCCATCAGCATCCAGCGCTACGCCGTCATCCCTCTCTCCACCAACTCTGGTCTGATTGGCTGGGTGCCTCACTGTGACACTCTGCACGCACTCATCAGGGACTACCGCGAGAAGAAGAAGATCCTGCTCAACATCGAGCACCGCATCATGCTCCGGGTTAGACACTACTCATTACTGATGATGTCATTAAGGAGCAGGTAGGGGTTAGACGCTACTTATTACGGATGATGTCATTAAGGAGCAGGTAGGGGTTAGACGCTACTTACTAATTACTGATAATGTCATTACTGATGATGTCATTACGGAGCAGGTAGGGGTTAGACACTACTTACTAATTACTGATGATGTCATTACTGATGATGACATTAAGGAGCAGGTAGGGGTTAGACACTACTTACTAATTACTGATGATGTCATTAAGGAGCAGGTAGGGGTTAGACATCGTGCTCCGGGTGAGACACTACCTTTTGGGTGGGAATCAAACACCCTAACCAGCCGCCAGACTGTCCTGCCCCCCATAGAGACACCGTGAGCTCCATGTTGTGGAGCCGTTGGCAGAGCCTGGCGTTCATACTGCCAGAGTGAGGGGGGGGGGGGGGGATTTCCCCTGGGGCCACTCATGCCAAAATGTGTGCGCTCCATAAAAGGCTTTGGATGTGTCCCCAAAAGGCGTACATTATGATTTTTGATTGACTGTTATTTCTCATGTCATTATGTTGTCATGTATGTTGTGGTTCCACCACAGCTGTTGCCTGCTTGGCTGCTCCTAAACCTGCTGTTTTTTTGTGGTCTGCAGATGGCGCCAGACTACGACCACCTGACGCTGATGGAGAAGGTGGAGGTGTTTGAGCACGCGGTGAACAACACGGCGGGCGACGACCTGGCCAAGCTGCTGTGGCTGAAGAGCCCCAGCTCTGAGGTACACCACGCTGTACAACAGCTCTGTAATAACATCTCTGTGACAACTGTGAACTGCTCTATAATAAGTGTGAACAAGCATGTTAATACGTTACGACGATGCTCTGCCACCCAGGTGTGGTTCGACAGGAGGACCAACTACACTCGCTCCCTGGCGGTCATGTCCATGGTGGGCTACATCCTGGGACTAGGAGACCGGTACGACGCCCAGGGTCCTAAAGCCCTCCATGTATATCTCTAGCACACACCGTATTGAAGATAGCTGCTGATTAGTGGGTAACTTGGACACTTCTAGTGAGAGATAAGCCGTACACACATGGACCGTGGGTGCTGGGTTAAGAGCAGAGCATAACCCTGACCCTAAGGTGGAACCGCACACAAAGATATCATTTAAACTTCTTTATTAATTAATCAGACAACCTTTTCGGTCCATGATGGATCTTTATCAGGCCATTTCTGGTCCAATTAATCAAATAATCTAGTTAGTAATTAGTACCATCTCATCTTATGTCTGTAGGCATCCCTCCAACCTCATGCTGGACAGGCTAAGTGGCAAGATCCTCCACATCGACTTTGGGGACTGTTTTGAGGTGAGACCCCCCTTCCTCTCCCGTGGACGCCCCACGATGACCTCTAACCACATCCCATAATAACCTCTTCCTCTGGTCCACACAGGTCGCCATGACGAGAGAGAAGTTCCCAGAGAAAATTCCCTTCCGGTTGACCCGGATGCTGACCAACGCCATGGAGGTAGAGGATAAAGTCACTAAAAGGAGCAATGGTCCAACCTTTCTGCATTTGTTTTTGTGGAAATAGAGTTGTTGTTGCAGGCGGTGTTTTCTTCACAACACACGTACGAAGCAGTACTTCTGCTTCATACGTGTACTTCCGTCTTAGGAAATAGTGAGCATTTCCTTTCGACACCAGGAAGTCATTGTGAACACTTTGCTGCAATTTATCTACACACCGTTGAGTCTCTTATTCATGTGTGTGTGTGTGTGTGCGCGTGTGCGTGACCGTGCGTGCAGGTGACGGGTCTGGACGGTAACTACCGAATCACGTGCCACACAGTGATGCAGGTGCTGAGGGAGCACCGCGACAGCGTCATGGCCGTGCTGGAGGCCTTTGTCTACGACCCGCTGCTCAACTGGAGGCTCATGGACAGTAAGCATGCAGGGACCACATCACTTAGCCTGGGATGCTAGCTGTGCATTGGCATTAGTGCTGGGCATCCTTTGAGGTACTGACCGAAACACGTCGGTACTACCAAGAGCCGAAACTGGACCACCAGTTTGGCAACTATGTTTGGTTCTTGACGCGCGTCCATGAGATGCATGACCACTTCCTATCTGACCAATGCTGCGGTACTTTATCAAACCTACAAAAGATCCTACGTTGGCTTTTTTGTAGCGCTTGTAGAAAGAAGGTGCAGTGTGTTCTGTGTTGACTTGTCTTTTATTATCGCCGGCCTCAATTAAAGGGCCAAGAGTAGAAATGCCCTTCCTGTTGTTTGCAACCTTGGGTTAATCCAGTTTGTAAACAACACATTCTGGTCTGTTTTCCAGCGAACACCAAAGGAAACAAGCGCTCCCGGACCAGGACCGACTCCTACACCGCAGGACAATCAGTGGGTGAGTTCTGGAGGGGTGGAGTCCAGTTTGGATCATCGTGGTGCTGGTGTTGTTGATGAAAGTCACGGTGTTAAACGTGTGCGTGTTGAACGTCACGGTATTGAACGTCACTGTGTTGAACATCACGGTTGTTTAACGTCACAGTGTTGAACATGTGTTGAATGTCACGGTGTTGAATGTGTGTGTTCTGTTTATTCAGAGGCTCTGGAAGGTATTGACCTGGGAGAGACCACCCATAAGAAACCAGGGACTACCGTGCCCGAGTCCATCCACTCCTTCAGTGAGTATCTGTGTGTGTGTGTGTGTTGTCCCTAAGAATGTGAATTCTGATGGTTCGGTGGCTTCAACCCACTCTTCACTGTCCTGTCCATAAAGTATATATGGATATTAAAAATATGATATTATATAATAGAAAAAATGTAAATGGTGATTCTTGTTCCATCCAGGAAGCTGCAGCCAGACTTTGCTATCATTTCAATTTGTTTATTTTTCCGTAACAGAATTGCAATCAGCAAGTCGGCTTCTGCTGCCGTTTTATTCCAATCAAACTCAACTGCTCTTACCCAGAGCAATCTGCATGCAATTTGTCTGTTGGAATGCTGTATGAATATGAACGTGTGTGTGTGTGTGTGTGTGTGTGTGTATGTAGTTGGAGATGGACTGGTGCAGCCTGAGGCTCTGAACAAGAAGGCCATTCAGATCATCAACAGAGTGCGAGACAAACTCACAGGTGAGACCTTCACTACCTGACCATCACCACCCTCACCTGACCATCACCACAAGAATTACGATTCGATATTACGATTTATTGCAATTTTTGTTTACTTTTTTTTTACACTAGACCATGGGAAAAAGTTGAATTATACACTTCTAGAGACTGTCGAAATCGATATATACCACCGTTAGGGTACATTTGTAAAAAATTGTTTGAGAACCGCTGTACTAAATGACCAAATAGTGAGTGCCTGTTAAAGACAAAGCTAAACTAGAAATCCCCCTGGAGCGTTCTGATTGGTTTTCCCTGTTGTCTCCGTGCAGGACGGGACTTCTCCCACGACGAGACCCTGGACGTGCCCACACAGGTGGAGCTGCTCATCAAGCAGGCCACGTCCCACGAGAACCTGTGCCAGTGCTACATCGGCTGGTCAGTAATCTCCTTCTCTCTCGTTCTCCCCCCCTGTGCCTGTGGTTAATAGGGCTGGGACGATATGCTTATCTCACGATTATATATTATATTATACTGTTACCGTACTTGGGTGTACTTGTTTGTTTACTTTAGACTTTACACTAGACCATGGGAAAAAGTTGAATCCTACACTTCTAGAGACTGTATATCATGAGGCATATTTCCAAAAACAATGCACATCAGTCAGTCAGTCTTTCTGACTTTTAGTTCAGCAGCATCATTGCTATACTGGGAGGGTTTAAGGGAAGGTGACATGCTACTGTTGATGTAGTGTACTTCTTGTACGCATTTAATGTGAAAAAACACAAGATAAAATAAACATACTGTTTTAACGCCTGTTCGCTTCAGGCATTAAAAAATCTTTTTAAAAAATAAATAATTGCGGTACTTAGGAGAATCAATTTTTTTCCCACCCCTAGTGTTTAATGTCCTCAGCTGACCAGTGGTTAAAAGCTTCTGCTGAATGACTAATAGCTTGTGTGGTTGTCTGCCATTGGTTCATATTGAGGTTGTGACCCCTGAAAAATATAAACTGTGCAAGATAAAATAATGGGAATGAGAAGCGAGGTCAGGTGGTACTGTCTCATGATTGGTCTTTTTTTTCTTCTTTCCAGGTGTCCATTTTGGTAAAAGGAAGTTGTGTGGCGGGGCGTCTCTCCTATTGGAGCAGCAGAGCAGTGTTTTCAACAACCAATTGGCTGTCACGCTGAACATTAGTTTCCCTGCTCATTATTATTATTATTATTATTATTAATAATATTATTATCATCAGACATTTTTATTTTGGAACTTGGATGGCCACAGTCATCTCTGTTTTAACCGGGTTAGCATCAGTCTCAAGTCACTGCCCTGCAACAGGGAGTGAAATTGTCTCTTTTGCCCCCCCCCCCCCCATCATGGTTGGCTAAATGGTTTAACCCGACGGGACTGAACACTTCACACTCAGCATACGATGGCCCGCTTCTTCCAAACACACCACCTATTGTATGTTATTGTGTATTAACGTGTCAATTTTGAACAGAACCTATTGTATGCCTTTTACTAATGTGGATATTCTCTGGATGTTTGTTTCATAATGGACTTGACCAGGGGGAGGGGGGGGGGCATTGATTTTAGGAGTTGTGATGTAATGTACAGGCATTGATGTGCCAATAAATCTGATTCAGATTCTCACTATACTGAATGCTCCTTTATTTGCACACATGGCGCTGAGGTGTGAAATACAAGCGGGAACACGGCTGAAAGGTGTTGAGTTGGAGAGAGATTTTTACATGGGTTCCCAACCGCTGAGTCTTGAGGCAAGGCTGGGTATCCTGCAAAATTGTATTTAATATATGATGTAATATATATTATCAGATGAATTATTCTACTCCATCGCAATACACATTTGTGATTTTAAAAAAAAAGAAAAGAAAAATGTGAGTCTGTATCCATGCAATACTTTTTTGTCTGCTGTGCTCAAACTATTGCAAAACTTGTAAATAGCATATCCTAGTCAGGATGTGTGTGGCATTTTTCATAATCATTCCCTTCAACTTTCTGTCGGTGTGCCTTGATTTCTCCTGTTTCGCTGTGCCTGAGCCTCAGCTCCATTGTTCTGCTGTCGTGCCCACAGATGGCAGTAGGACTCCTGCTCTCGCATACAAACGGCCAGACGTTTATGAAATACACCTACGTGCACGAGAAGACCCGGCCCCCGCTCTCCACGCATCCACAACCTGAAGTTCTTCTCCTGCCTTCGTCCATACTGGATATTAATAGTACTGCTTCGTACGCATGTTGTGAAACAGTCGCGTTCTGAAACATCAGCGCTGTTTCTGTGAAAAGGTTGGACCATTTAATTCATTTTTCTGAATCGGCCCAACGGAGAGTGATGTCAATGGTCCGACGTCAGCGATTGCGGGTCGCAAACATTTTCAGAGCTAGGAATGGGGTCACAGGCCAAAAAAGATTGGGAACCACTGCACTAGCTCCTAGTCCATCTGCTCTGCATGTGGTCTCGGAGAACCCAGGCCCAGGGTGGTCTCCTCGGCAAGACCAGGCTGGTTGAGGTGCTAGAAGCTAGCTGCTGGCTGGCTGGCTGGCTGGCTGGCTGGGTAGCTGCTCCATCTCATTGCTATTCCCCGGCTCCGTTCTCCTGGTGTGTCGTTTGTTGCGGCTCCTCTGAAGGTTAATTACTTATAGATAGTTAGGGATTAGAGAGCAACAGGGAAAAAAACAGCAGCAATTGATCTCTTCCATGGCGCCCTCACCCCTGCAAAGTCACACATTAGGAGAGAGACCCGGCCATTATCTATTTGCATCGATCGAACCCCCCCCCCCCCCCCCCCCACTCCGCTACCACCACTTTTCCAATACCCACACAATCACAGATCTGCATTTTCTCTCCTTCTTTTCTTGCCTCCTCTGTCCCGCTCCGTCACACACACACCCCCAACCCCCTCCTCCCTCCCCGTATGAGCTCCTTATCTAAAATGGGACTTTTACTTTGAATACATTTCTCCCTCCTCCCTGGTTACCCGGTTCTTTCTGCGTCCTCGTGTCCGTGTGTCCGGTAAGCTGTTTGTTTTTCCCCCGGCCTTCCTTCTCTCTTCCCTCTGCACTGCAGTGGAGTCGATAGCGGCGGGTTAGCGCCGCAGCATCGATTGCAACGGGATAGGTAGCTGTTAACCAACTCTAGAGACTCCGCCGAGCGAACGGAAATAGAGAGTCCCTTCAGTCTGGCCCCCACGAACATGAGGAGGAGGAGGATGATGATGATGAAGAAGAAGGCTGTGCTCCATCTGGTCGTAACGCTCCACTGCACCTGTAGCTTAAAAATAGACCGTGGAAAATAATATTCGACGTTCGCTTTATTAAGTATGTCATGTTATTTCGGGCCGTGAACTGTATTTAGATTTCGTTGTTCGGTGTGCCAGGGACCACTCTGTTTTGTCTTGTGCTCAGGCGCTCAGGAGATGGGCCATTAGGGATCGGCTTGTCTAGCGGCTCGGGTGTTCGCTTCCCCCCCCCCCCCCCCCAATGTCCGCAAACTACAGGTAGGTTGCAATGTGGACATCTGGGATCGAACCCGGTACCTTTCGGCTGGGGTTCGATTACCTGTAGGCATCCTTCGAGTCGCTTTTGCTCACGGTGTCACATGATGAATCACAATGATGTGATTACAATCCTTTCGGGACGCTACGGCCGCCCGCTGGACCTCGACTCGGAGCCACCGTCCTTCCTTAGATTGAGCGCCGCTCTTCAGACCACCTCAACCCTTCTCCTAGGAGGACTTTTCCACAGTATCTAAAGGCACCGGGGCCCGCATGACCTACTTATGCCGGTGGACTGTCTTCTCGGGGTCATAGTTCGTTCGGGGACTAGGGAAACATGGACACACTGTTTTCACTCACCTTTCCAAACCCTCCTCTGGCTTTTACTTTATACCGCCACTCCTCCGTCAGCTTGTACATCCAGCTGTAATAAGCCAGTGATTCACCGGAGTTCAGCCGAGTGCACCCTCCTCACATGTTTAAAGGAAAGGACTTGGGCTCCCGGGGGGGACGAACGAACAAGAGCATTTTCCAGTCTCTCGCTTTCACACCTCCTCTAGCAAATCAATAGCACTCACTCATAGCTCTTCAGACTCACGGCAGGCAGCGCCGTCGTGGAGGAAAACAGACGTCGTGTTGCTTCCACTGGGAGGCATAATCACCATGGAGACCCTGCTGGATGGGAGGTGGTCTCCACGCAGAAGGCCTCCAAGAAGTGGGGCCCGCCAGTCCTCACCGCGGTTGGTGCTGGTTTGGCTCACTGGTGTAAATGGAGAAGTTACGTGAAGTAGTGGCAGTACATTTCCAGTTGTTATTTTGTATTATGTGTAGCTGTACACATGTATTGACTCTTGACCTTTTATTCCCATTAGCTTTTTCGTTGACACTTTTATCCAAAGCAACTTTCAGGAAATTTGGATTTGGTATTTGGATTTGAATGTAGTACTTGGATTCATGTTATGAGCAGGGAGGTGTTTGGGGACATTGGCGTTCGAACCCAGAACCTACAGGCTGGGAATGAAACACCCTCACCACTACACTATCCAAAATCAAAGATGTACGGTATTATATCTTTTATAGAGGCTTTTCAAAACAGGACTGATGTGGGTGGGCATAAGCGAAGCGGGGATGAGGCGGTGTATCGATTCTTCAGGGTTTGAATCTGGAGAGTGGGAGTACCGTTGTGGTGTTCATACCAACTCTAAAATGGAGCGAGGGATTGTTCAGTGAGTTGTGTGCCGGCTAGACGTCATGTCGTAGTCCACTTAATGAGTTAATGAAATGGGAGATCGTTTAATGCCAGAACACACATCAGCAGCCTGACCCACTTCTCAGAGGCTGAACCAGCTGCTGCCCAACACCTTGTCCAGGCTGTCTCTTCAAGACCGTCTCTCTCTCTCTCTCTCTCTCTCTCTCTCTCTCTCTCTCTCTCTCTCTCTCTCTCTCTCTCTCTCTCTCTCTCTCTCTCTCTCTCTCTCTCTCTCTATCACTCTTCCCTCTCTCTCTCTATCACACTCTCTCTCTCTCTCTCTCTCTCTCTCTCTATCACTCCCCCCCCTCTCTCTCTCTCTCTCTCTCTCTCTCTCTCTCTCCACCTCTTTTCTCTCTCTCCACCTCTTTTCTCTCTCTCTCCATATCTCCACCTCTTTTCTCTCTCTCTCTCTCTCTCTCTCTCTCTCTCTCTCTCTCTCTCTCTCTCTCTCTCCACCTCTTTTCTCTCTCTCTCTCCACCTCTTTTCTCTCTCTCTCTCCACCTCTTTTCTCTCTCTCTCCCCCCCCCCCCACTCTCCGTCTCTCTCCACCAGTACTAAAGTGATGCTCCATTTCTTTCCTCTGAGCTGAGGAGAAGGAAAGGGAGGGATGGAGAGAGGGGGGGGGAGAGGTGTTATTGATGTGGCCCCTGGGGCGTTCGATCCCGGGCCACAGAGCGTGTAAAGTGCGGCCAGGCACGCCCGGGCGCAACGCCGCCGCCGCCCATGACCTTGACAGCAGTTTAGCCCACCTGAGACCTGCCGCTCTGTCCAAGGGTGTTTCGAACACGACGCCGGCTAGCGCCCGGTAGCTCCCCGCCAGTTTAGCCCTGCCTGCTAACGGTGTCCTGACGTTGCTGGCTAGCTCCAAGCGAGGTCACTCCTCCTGCCTGTTATTGGTATCCTGATAAAGCTTTTTAACCCTGCCTGGCCTGCTAATGGTGTCCCGGCGATGCTAACTTACTCCTCGCTGGTTTAGCACAACCTACCAAGTTATCAGTCTGCTACGTTAGCCGACTCGCTCACTTCATTAGCGTTCTGCAGCAGGGACATACGCTGACTTATTTTAAGTGGATGCATTCTCCTTCTGGATATTCAGACTATTTGTCATAGGATTCAGGTGTTTGAACATCATCCAAACATAAGAATAATGGTTCAGTCTCCGGACCACTAACTATTAGCAGGACTTCAGGTGTGTGTGTGTGTGTGTGTGTGTGTGTGTGTATATATAGGCCTAGATATACTGAGTTGCCAGTTCATTAGATACGCCTATACGCCTATCTGTGCAAGTACACTTGACATGTAATTAAGTCAAGGTTATTTGCATAACTCCAGTATATCTAAGAGGGATCTTCACACCCACACCCATAACTCAGTTTAATGGCACCCTGTACCTCTCTCTCCATACCGGCCTGTACAAAATATATTAAAAAAATATAAACAAAGCACGAGCAAGAGCTTAAAATATGCATACTGAGTGGGCGTATATAACCTGGCTATGTTACAAGACAGCAGATCATTAATAAAGTCAAACATCCATAGCAGGGGATTTGGATTACCTTCATACCATAGCTTCATATGATAGCATTCGCTTAAAGGCCGTGGTGCAGGTTTAATTTTCTAACGGATTTGCACATTTGCTTGTTGGTAATAAACATTTAAACTGTTATTCATTGTATTTGATGTTGTTGGGTATCACAAAACGTAATATAATATGAAAAAGTAGCTACTATTTTAGCAGTTTGGGATTGATTCCCATTTCCCCACAATGCATTGCATGACGTCACGTCGGGGAGACGACAGACCAAAGCCCGCATTGAGACCATTGAGAGAGACGAGTAGAGAGAGACTAGTAAGAGATTGTTCAGCATATTATACAGATAAATAGATAAATACATATAGTACTTATCTATCAATCTACCAACAGTATTTGCAGTAGTTGATGTACTCGTCGCATTGCTGCTCGAAGGTGTACCGCCCCGTAAAGCGGTGCCGGCGTCTGTGTCACTGTCAGCGTCCCCCATGCTGCTTTGTTGTCTTCCGCTATCTTCTCCGTGAGAGTCTCCTTTTCAGAGAGTTACCCCACGTTCAATGTGTTAAACAATAATGTCCACCCGCCAGGGACGTCCCGACATCAAAACTGAAAATGACATTTATAGCAGCATAGCACTACTGTGTTGGTGTATTAAAATTATTTCAATAGCAGTATGTATTTTGATAGTGTTTTTTTAAGTTAAAGGCCGTGGTGAAGGTTTAATTTTCTACCGAAGACGCCATAGTTCTTGTACAAGGCTGAGGCTACCTTCCACCACGTCTCCCTCACGTGACGTCATCGCCGATTTGTGTTAAAAAGAACCGTTACTACCAAAAACTACAAAAACTGGACTTTAACACTGTGGAGGAGTATGCGGAGTGTGTGTTGTTGGTGGCTGGTTTACAGCCTCACCTGGCCTGAGTCAGTCTGATTGGACTCTGGTTGGGTGGGGCTGCACACCTGTGGTGCAGAGCAATCATGACACCCAGGATAAACCAGCTATCAACACACACACTCAGGAGGAGCACTGTCATGACATGTTGTACCATCAGCTCGGCGTATACCATCTGCCTGAAACTCCGAATAAACACCTTGCAATACCATCTACCCGTGTCCTGTGTCGGAGGGCCCCAAAGAAAGCCACTTAGGTGGCGTGTGGTGAGGACCAACCCTGCCACAAACACCATTTTGGAGACATTTCTAACTTTATATACATATCTTGAGTGCTTTATGTACCCATTAATCGACAGTGGTGTTTAACCTGCACCACGGCCTTTAAGAGTAACCGCTAAGCCTGAATCTGAAGCAGCTTAGAGCTGTGTCCCAATTCAGGGGCTGCATCCTTCGAAGTACGCATTTGAAGGCCGATTACGTCACAACGCGGCGCGAAGGCTGTCCCAATTCGAAGGCTCCTTCAAATGCGTACTTCAAATGCGTACTTCTTTTCCCTCTTTTTGGAGGACGCACCGCAACTATCCTTCGCGGCCTCGCATATCCCAAGATCCTTTTGCGCGCCGCTGTTCAGTGGCGGGAAAATAACAATGGCGACACAAAGCGGCGATGAATTTATATTAAATGTAATAAGTATTGGGTTTATATTTAATTACTTTTACTTACTACGAGTTATACTTTTACTCATTACTTATATTGTATTACTTTTATTATCCCTGCTTTATTTCCAGACTGTAAAACTGCAAACTCTAGTTAAACGATTGGGTTGAATAAAGAGCTACGTTTATGATTATCACTATTATATGTTATACTTCATTATTATGATCATTTTTTGCTTTATTAGAACCCTTCTGTCTGTTTTTCAACTGACGACAAACTGACAGGCAACGGCTATGTTACTACGTAGCAGCTTGGTCTCAATGAAAATGTTGGTACATGACTAGTTGTGACATTATATACGCAGAAACATGATGTAAGTCAGCTAAAGCAATATTTTGGTGGTTTTAGTGAATGCACTGGAGCAGCAAATATATTTGAATGCTCTGAGCAATAAAATACAACACATCTTCTCTGTAGCGTCGATGTTTCCACATTACGACTTGAAAGCTCATGAAGACACCAAGTCAGAAGATCGACTTTGCAACTCGGGAAATGGGAGCATCCGAGGAGCACATGAACGCAGCCTCTCTGTGTCACCATGGTGATAGACATCAACACAGCAGGAGGCAGTTACACTCTTACTGCCAGATTTCAACATATTGGGCTCGTGTGTGTGTGTGTGTGTGTGTGTGTGTGTGTGTGTGTGTGTGTGTGTGTGTGTGTGTGTGTGTGTGTGTGTGAGAGAGAGAGAGAGTTAGAAAGGGACAGACATATGTGAGTGGTCTTTATTTTCAGGTACGGTGACCAGAGCCTTCAGGCAGAGCGCTGCGAGGTGCTACTCCATTAACTGGCATTCAGGCCGACACACTCTCAACTTAGTGGCTCCACAGTCCAGCGAGCTGCGCTCTTAGCAGCTTCCTGTAATGGGTCCGGACAGCCTGTCTGAAGCCGGCTGACACCGCCGCCGCACCGCTAGCGGTGGTGCGTTTCAGACCCCGGTGTTGCCATCCCACTGTTAACTGTTCGCTGTGGAAGGGATGATTCGAGGCCTTCACCCTGTCGCGGTTTATTTCGCAATACTGACCGGCTCACTGTACATTATCCCGCTTATTACACTGCTACTTACTAAAGAAATCAATAATTTGACACAAGTATCAATATTTAATTATTCAAATATTTTGTAGATGATTGCATTGCTTCTGCTAAAGATATAGTCTGTTATATTATATGGTTGGATAGCAGCGGTCTGTTATTCAGAAATAACAGAGCCGTGTACTGTTTAGTCATTAACAGATGCTTTTATCCAAAGTGATTTCCAGTGAATTATGTCGTGTGACTTATTCACATATTGGCGGACTTCGACATTCAGTTCCCCCACCCAGCTAGCGCTTAGAACCAAGATGGCCGCTAGGAGACTGAGGCCCATTAAGGAGCAGGCTGGGGTTAGGGCGTCTTGCTCACCACTAGACTGAGGACATGGTGAGGGAGATCAAACCCAGTTACTATCCTTTCCCTTTAAGTCCCTATTTAAGTCCACTAATGAGGAATTTAAAGTCAATTTGTTTGATCCTTTTTAGTCTGTTCTCGAAACATCTGTTTCGTTCCTGGCTAGCTCCACTGGTAGAACAAGGCATTAACACTGCCTGGGTGAGGGGTTCGATTCCCACTGGGGGTGTTGTAAACATTTTGGATACTAACCGGCTGCACCCAAAGTATTTTATATGCTACCTGTGGAGATGGTGAATGGACAAATTAGTTGTGATTCACACATTATTCCATACTATTCATTCATTATTTATAAACAGTCTTGTTCTCACCTTGTTAAAAACGCTCTTTTAGCCTGCAGACAGACAGAAAATGACCACTTTGCAACCACTTGCTTTAAAGTATCAGTGCAACAAGGATTAGATTAACTAGTTCCTACGTTAAGTAAGTGACTATAACTAGGTGGTCAGAATCAGATACCTGGTTAAAAGCGAAATGATATAAACTAGTGCGGCGCCCGTTCAAAACGTGCCGCCTCACAGATGTTGGCAGCGGGCCGATTGCTTGGAGAACCGCTCATCCAAACGACTTCACACTCGACGCCGCACTTCCTCTGCTCCTCAGCAATACACCCGCTAAGTGTGAAGTCGATCGGATGAACAGTTGTCGAGAAAATCCGTACAACCCTACATACATACATACACTCCTTCCATTTTTGTTAGATGAAAACACAAAAGTGTAAAAATACGTGACATTTACAATATTTAAACCGGACAGCGGGAGAGAGAGGGTAAAATATGTGCGAATCTCAGGAAAATTGGAAGAGTTAACGAGTCTGACGGAGGTGACCTACTCTGCGTTCCCCTGCAGCGGGACATTGTAACAACCCTGTTGTTATTATGCTCCATAAAAACACACAGGGGGGGGGGGGGAGAACAAGACACCATCAATCACTCACACGCGGATGCCAATGCTGCTTCCACTAACACACACACACGCACACACACACACACACACACACACACACACACTGGCACATGCACACAGGACTGTAAAGCAAACACATAAATGTATAGTCAACACACGAATGTATAGCACACACACGCACGCACACACACACGCACACACGCACACACACACACACACACACACACACACACACACACACACACACACACATACACGTGTGGGGAAGTGGTATAGATTTTCCTATAAGTCTGTGATTAGTGAGGAGGAGTGTGATGGGGGGGGGGGGGGGGGGGAGGAAGAGGTGTTGTAGGCTTCACTGGAAGCCATTTGTTCCAACATCCAATAATGTAGGCAGTAAAGGGCGGCCGTTACATGTTATATTTAGTCATTCACCGCAGCAGACGATGTTATCCAGAGAGACTTGCAGTGAATTCAGATGGAGGTCCTTAAGGTGCAGGTAGGGGTCAGGGCGCTGTGGTACACTACCACTGTAAGTACGCAGATGGTAGGTGGGATTTTATTCTTGAAATAGACTAATAAAAAAATAATATAGGTCATTGAAAATAAATGTATTATAAATATTTTTCCATAAACATAGTATTATGGCTTGTTATTATTTGTGCATCCCATCATATGTTTTCCATTGTAATGACCCAATGGTCATTGTTAGTGTGTTAGTTTGTGTTTGCTAAATAAACACACTGGGAGTAGAGGCAGCGTTGCTGACTTTCTCTTCCCACTGTTTCCCGCTGGCCATGGCCTTCCTGCAGGAATAATTGTGGCACTATTTGCTCAGCCACCGCCTTTGTATTCATCTATTTTTTACCGTTTGCATATGAGGCGCTCTACGAAAAGGTCTTGATGACAATTTAGTGGTCCACCCAAACTCTACGGTTGGGAACCGCTGGGTTAGGGTGCCTACAGGTAGACTGTGGACTTTGGGGATCGAACCCAGAACCCCTTGAAGGCAAACACCCTAACCAGTCTAATCTATCCTGCTTCCACATGAAATTAAAATAAATACGTTATATATAACGTATTTGTACAGGTGTTTTGTGTGTGTATGTGAGCTTGCGTGTGTGTGTGTGTGTGTATATATTCATTCATTCTGAGTAAGGGTGTCCGGGAGCAGACAGCCCAGAGCCATGAGTCAGCACAGCTTCTCTTATTATAGAACAGCTCTGAGACCACCTCCTCTCCTCTCCTCTCCTCTTTCCTCCCCCCCCCCCCTCCCTCCTCCCTCCTGCCCCCTCCTCTCCCTCTCCTCCTCTTCCTCCTCTACCCCCTCCTCCCTCCCACTCTGTCTTTGTGTGTCTTAACAGGCGTAACGGTGGTTGACAAGGCCAGCGCTGTTCAAGCATGAGATTCTCCTCACCGCACCGTACCTCTCTCTCTCTTTCCCTTTCCCTTTCTCCTTCTCCTTCTCCTTCTCTTTCGCTTTCTCTCTCTCTCTCTCTCTCTCTCTCTCTCTCTCTCTCTCTCTCTCTCTTCTCCTCCTCCTCCTCTCAAGTCATCCTCTACCATAACTACCATCATCATCGTTGTCTCACACAGACACACACACACACACCGCCACTCTTCTCCTTCACCTCACTTTGTCTTCTGGGGTGCAGCCGCCTGGCAGCCTAACAAACAGGGAGAGGAGGCGAGGTGAGATGAGAGGAGAGAGGAGGGGAGACGTTGGTGAGGAGAGAGGAGAAGAGGGGAGATGAGAGGAGAGAGGAGGGGAGACATTGGTGAGGAGAGAGGAGAAGAGGGGAGATGAGAGGAGAGAGGAGGGGAGACATTGGTGAGGAGAGAGGAGAAGAGGGGAGACAATGGAGAGGAGAAGACAGGGGAGGAGAAAGGAGAGGAAATGAGATGATGGGGGGGGGGGGGGGGGGGGGAGGAGACGAGACCGGTGAGGAGAGAGGAGAACAGAGGAGATGCGGGGAGAACAGAGGCTATCTAACAGTTAAACAGGTTTAAAAGCTTCTATTGCCTTTTTATTTGAGCAGAACAATGTCATGTTTTCTGGCTCAGGAACACGAGGCAAACACACACACACACACACACACACACAGACACAAACACTCACACACACACGCTCACGTAGACACACACAGACACTCACACACACTCACGCAGACTCAAACACACACACACACATACGCTCACACAGACACACACACACACATGCTCACGCAGACACACACACAGACACTCACGCACACACACACGCTCACGCAGACACACACACACAGACACTCACGCACACACACACGCTCACGCAGACACACACACACTCACGCACACACACACACACACCACACACACTCACGTACGCAGACACAAACACACACACACACACTCATGCACATACATGCTCAGGCAGACACACACACACAGGCTCACGCAGACACAAACACACACACACACACACACTCACGCACATACATGCTCAGGCAGACACACACACACACGCTCACGCAGACACACACACACAGGCGCTCATGCACACACACACGCTCACGCAGACACACACACACTCACGCACACACACACACACCACACACACTCACGTACGCAGACACAAACACACACACACACACTCATGCACATACATGCTCAGGCAGACACACACACACAGGCTCACGCAGACACAAACACACACACACACACACACTCACGCACATACATGCTCAGGCAGACACACACACACACGCTCACGCAGACACACACACACAGGCGCTCATGCACACACACACCAAACACACTTCAACGCATGGAATAAATGTAATAAATGACAGCCATGGTTTACGAAGCCATGTGGTGTTCCAGTCCTTCTTGTTTTCTGGTGAAATAATGTGTGTGTGTGGAGGGAGGGGTCGTCTGGGGGAGGGGAGGGGGGGGGGGGGGGGGGGGGGATCTGCCTGACTGGCTTTCATTTACAACTCCTCCATGTTGCTTTTGTTGCCGTGGAAATGAGAGAGTGCTGCGGCAGACAGCACTACATTATCCTCTCTCTCGCTTTCGCTCTCTCTCTCGCTTCCATGCGCCTTTATCAGCACATTCACTGCAAATTGTTCATCAGTGTCTCCACACACACACACACACACACACACACACACACACACACACACACACACACACACACACACACACACACACACACACCCATCACACACACACACACACCCATCACACACACACGCTCACTGTGAACCTGTCTCCTAGGATCAATTAGTTCCATCCTGTGTGTCAAGAGGAAGCTGAGAAGACAAAAGCGGCGGCCATGTTGGCGGTATGTGGAAGTGATGAAGTGACGTGTGTCCTCCCAGGGTCGTCGGCGTGACAACCGGGTCCGTTGTCCCCCAGTCACTGAGACCTGACATGAAGTGCACCCCCCTCAGAACAATAAGAACTATCCAGAAGAGTCTCTCTCTCCTCTCTCGCCCTGCCTTGGCTTGTCGTTTTTTTTGTAGCTCTTTCATCCTCTGCGTCTGGTCCCTCGCTCCCTGCAGCTGCTTCCTCCCTCGCTCATCCGCTCTCTCTCTCTCTCTCTCTCTCTCTCTCTCTCTTACTCTCTCTCTCTCTCTCTCTCTCTCTCTCTCTCTCTCTCTCTCTCTCTCTCTTTCTTTCTTTCTTTCTCGCTCTCTCGCTCTCTCTCTCTCTCTCTCTCTCTCTCTCTCTCTCTCTCTCTCTCTCTCTCTCTCTCTCGCTCTCTCTCTCTCTCGCTCTCTCAATTTTAAAACTTGTTTAGTTTAGTCCATCCTTTCTCTCCTTTCTATCCCTCGCTGTAGGAACATTTCCACTGACGTCTCTCTTCCTCCACCAGAAACAGCTCCTCTCCGTTCCAAAAAAAACCCAAAACAAAAAGCTGGATAAAAACCTTCAGCCTTCCCCCGCAGGGGGTCCTGGCGGTGTGCATGTATAACATGACGCTGTTGTGGGGACCGGGTGTGTATTTATAACCTGACGTTGTTGTGGGGACCGGGTGTGTATTTATAACCTGACGTTGTTGTGGGGACCGGGTGTGTATTTATAACCTGACGTTGTTGTGGGGACCGGTGTGTATTTATAAGCTGACATTGTGGGGACCCGGTTTGTATTTATAACCTGACGCTGTTGTGGGGACCCGGTTTGTATTTATAACCTGACGCTGTTGTGGGGTCATGGTGTGTGTGGGTATATGTATATATTTATATAGTATTTATTTATATAGTTACATATATATGAAGTGAAGAGACACTCTTCCTCCCCCATATATATATATATATATATATATATATATATATATATATATGTATATATATACACACACACACACACACACACACACACAGGGTCCCTATAACGTGGAATATATAGGGGACATTGTGTGTGTGTATGTGTGTATATATATATATATATATGTGTGTGTGATATATGTATAACCTGACCTCTGACCCAGTGTGTGTGTGTGTGTGTGACATTGTGGGGACATTGTGTGTGCGTGTGACATTGTGGGGACATTGTGTGTGTGTGTGACATTGTGGGGACATTGTGGGGACATTGTGTGTGTGTGTGTGTGTGACATTGTGGGGACATGGTGTGTATATATAACCTGACAATGTGAGAGTGTGTATATAACCTGATGGCGCTCGCATCTTTAGAGGACAAAAACAGCGAAGCTTGTGTGGAGCACCAAGCAGAGTTCTGCATTAACAATGTTATTATTATTATTATTATTATTATGATGTTGATGATTATTATTATAGTGCACATACTGTGGTACACTTTATGAAATAGAATGACAGGATCAGCGCATGCTGTGTGTGTTGAATCAATCAAAAGTGGAGAGAAAAACAATGTGTGTGTGTGCATGCGTGTTTGTGTGTCTGTGTGTGTAGCCTGTCAAACATGCTCCCAATTGGGGAAATTAGTTGGAAGGGGGAACAATTCTACTACTTGTTAGTGCCGCCTTAAGAGAGAGAGTGTGTGTGTGTGTGTGTGTGTGTGTGTGTGTGTGTGCATGCGTGTGTGTGAGTGATGTGTTGTGCACATCAGTGAATAACACCACCATTTTACACTTATTTCTGCTTTCTTGGGAACGATTGTACGCCTCAAGGGCCTGGGTTTCGGGCAGGAAGGCGCGTGTGTGTGTGTGTGTGTGTGTGTGTACATGTCCCTTTACATTAGTGTTTAATTTCACAGAGCTCCAGCAACTGAGCCGTGGTCAGAGGGATGCGGGCGCCATGTTGGAGTTACCGTGCGAGACCCTAATGGTGTGTCTACAGTCCAAGCTAAACCATATCCATGAGGGTAGTATTTTATCCTCAGCAGCAGGATTATTTGAAAATGCTTAAACGCTGATTTACACCGAGGAGTGTTTGGAAATGTTCAAAGGGGGTGAAATGGAAGTTTCTGTTCTTTTGTTTCCTTGGGAAATACACTCACACACAATTATAGCGAGAGCAAAGTGTTACCGTCTCCCTACATAGGGGCATTTCAATTAGCGCTCTGCAATTAGCCGGAGTTAACTGGTTGACTAGCGGCACGTTACGCAAATGTCAACTGTGGACCTCAGCGTCTGCTATAGGCTGAGAGCTGAAATCCCTGCTGTCTTCAAAACAGAAAGGAAACTTTGTTCTCCCTGGAAAACATGGAGGACGACTAGCGCACAGACCCCCACCGCTTACGCGCCCCTGACAGCTTTGTCACAAAGATAAATTCGTCGTCAGCACCGTAGCCCAAACAAGTAATTTGATTGCCCCGACCACAAATTAAGTTAGCGTGATTCAATTTTCGATTTGGACTTCTCCCACCACCATACATCAAGGCAGACATATTTCATTACATAGCGAAACCACAGGCAACCGAGCCTCAGTGGGCCTCGGATACAAGAACACATCGCATCGAGTGTATTGCGGCATTTATTCGGCCGCAGCTCCGTCAACTTTACCGGTTACCGCGGTGACAGGTAGACCCGTTGGCCGCGGCCGCCAACAACGCCGTCAAAACGGACGGCGTGCAAGCGATCGGCGAGTTGCGCAAAAATTAAACCGTTGGCTTTCAAGCACTCCTTGGAAGGCAGAGCATGCACACTCACCGCCACCGATTGTGTCTCTCTCGTCCTATCTCTTGTCTTACATAAATCTTAACTCGTTTATCGCGTTCGCTGTAGTAGGTGCACGGGGAAGGGAATCCGATGCTATCGTGCGCTATCCTTTCTTCTCTCAATTTCCTCCCCGATTCCTCTTCCTCAAGGTGGCTCCTGACTGCAGTAAATGGTTTGAAGACAGAGTACTTAATCAGGGACTGTGGCCCTCTCACTCGCTCGTTCCTCTGCACCAATGCCTGCTTCTGAATTCGACTGGAGGCTGGTCGTCAAGGTAACCCAAAGTATGGAAGCTGGAAATGGTGAATATGTGCTGACCTCATTAATAATGCCCATATCTACGCCCTCTTGTTTATTATTTCCATCATGGGGTGCATTATAATGCTACTGTCATGTGGCATGATTCACCAGGAGATTTCTTAACCTCCAACCCCGTTCAATGCGTAACTATAGCAAAATTAGATGAAGCAAATGGGAATTTAAAGTGCGTTCTGATGAGAATAGCCAGACACCGGATTCATTTCACTCATTTTAATAGAATTGCGAAATGTAAATTGGAGGAGATTGAAACCGGCGATTCCCAAATTACAAACAAGTGCCTGTGGCGACATGCACTGCTGCATGTCGATTGATGGCATGAAGTGATTTATTTATGTATTATTTATTTAAAGGTCAACACATTTGCTTGTCTTGTGTGGTTATTGAGGATCTGTCGTGCGCATAGCTGTCTACGCAAGCGCGCGTGCGGCGCTGGGGTTCCTGTGCAGGTTCTGTCGACGCGGACGACGCACGCTCCACTACCCCTCATGTTGTACTTGTCAAAGTATTGTGAGCCCATCCAGTTCAGCGTCCCGAGACCCAAGCAGCGCCCCTGTTCTCCACGACCCCTCGCTGTACGGAAATAACGTTATTACAGCTCTGATGGACCACTTCAACATAAAAGCGGATGCACCAACATAAAAGCGGAGGGCTTTACGTCCGAAAAAAGAGTCAAGTGTACTTTGTACACTCACAACCTCTCACCCCCAACTCTACTTTCAGGTGTATCAATTACATTTTTTACCTAGTTTTACCGAGACAGGTCGCTGGAAGTCACAGATAGGTCGGTTAATATTTTTAATTCGTCACACTTTTCTTCTGAGGAAATAATGAATTAATGCCAATAATATTATCCTACGGTTTAAACTTAGCAGAGTAAGATTACTGGCCAGCCGAGTGTAAAATTGAAAGTGATGGATGAAATGTGGTCAACACCCGTTTGCTAAATGTTTAATTTAGTGGAGCCGAACTTCAAAAATGGCACCGAACAAGAACCTCAGAATAGTAGAAAGTAAAAATGGTCGGAAATAACAAGAACAAGGCCTCTCCAAACTTTCTATGCATCACCATTTCTATTGTTTTATTTTTTCAGTGTTCTTGCAAACTGCCTACTAGCTACTCATTGCCTGAAGATATGATTTTTTTTTAAAACTACCCTCATTAAATTTTACCAAATCTATATCCACAGTGACGAGTGCTGATGTTTTTTTCAAATGGATAGGTAGCATCTTGCTCAATGATGCCTACTGGTGGCCTGAGGACACCTGAGGAGGGTTTGAACCCAAAATCTTGAGACTATCCGGCCCCCCAAATTAAAGTATCCGTAGCCCAACTTTGTAAAAAGTATGTCAAAAATGATGCGCTATAACATGACTAAAACCAGCTCAGCTCCACTGGCTAGCTACACGTTCTAGCTACGCTGGCTAGCTACACGTTCTAGCTACGCTGGCTAGCTACACGTTCTAGCTACGCTGGCTAGCTACACGTTCTAGCTACGCTGGCTAGCTACACGTTCTAGCTACGCTGGCTAGCTACACGTTCTAGCTACGCTGGCTAGCTACACGTTCTAGCTACGCTGGCTAGCTACACGTTCTAGCTACGCTGGCTAGCTACACATGCTCGATAGGGAAGATGAATAACAGCATGGAGTCCCCAGGGACTACAAATACCATCTCTGGATGTAAACCACACACACACACACACACACACCGATGTGATGCGGGCCCAATCTTTCTGGGTCTGGGCAGAGGTACCTGCTCCCCAGGGGGTACTGTGGTTTTATTTAATTCAGCAGGTTGCTCCACTAACTCTCAGGCTGTCTTCCTCCTGCTCCTCATCCTCTGCCATCACTTCTGCTCCCAATGTGATTTCCCCACTTTTCTCCACACACCAAATTGATTTAGAGAGACACACACAAAATGGTGTTGTTTGATTGAGTCCTGGGTGGCCGAGTGGGTGGGTTTTTATTTTTTCATACACTCAAAATGTCGAGAAATGTTGATGGGAACAAAGTGGTGGGGAAACAAAAAGTTTCTGCAAAGTTTTGTAGTTCATTCAAATAAAGTTGACATTGTGCAAGCTCAAAGAAAAGTTTTATGATACAAGTTTAAATTCTGACCCCCACGCCTTCCCCTCTCTCTCTCTCTCTCTCTCTCTCTCTCTCTCTCTGTCTAATTCCTATACCTAACATGCTACTTTAGTATGGCCCTACCCCTGTCCCATCTTGGGGTTAAGTGGTCGATATCGTTTGGCCCTCGGAGGCCTCTGATTGGCCCTGGTATTGATTCAGGTGTGATCATAGGCTCCTGTGCTCCGCTGGCCCGAGGCCCACCTGGTGGATCTATATGCTGTTCATCTCTTTGCGTTCCCCATCACACTAAGCCTCCTGTGAACGCTGTGTTTTCGACACGCCCGTGTGACCTGTCGTCGTTGTTTATAACGGCGGTACGTTTGGTTGCTATGGAGACGCCTTTTAACATGGTCAATTAGTGTCGCCCATTAGGGACCACCTGCCGGGCACATCTGCGAGGCGCAGACGTTCGCCACAAAAGGACTCGTTCTGTGTGTGGGGAGGAAATGATGGAAATCAAATGAATGATTGCACCAGTAGGCGGAACAGCGCGTGGGGAGGGAGGACATGGGAACCCGCAGGTAAACATTCAGTTGCCGTTGTTTTTGGTTTGTTTTTCCATCTAGTTATTTTTTATTGCTTTTCCATGGTTGGCGCTGCCGATGTGCAAAGGCAGCGGGGGGAACGAGGTTCTGTTCAATGAGAATTAACACACACACACAGACACACGCACACACACACACACAGGTACACCGTTTCACATCACACACACCACTGCAGTGTGGCTTGTGTCTATTCGAGTGGTACATAGTGGAGAGTTGTTTTCTGCCGCACAGGGGAATGGAAACTACGCTGGCGATTAAGGGGAATGGAAACTATGCTGGTGAGTAGCATCCGGGAGATAAGTCGACTAGTCGCAGGTCTGGCACAGTGTCAAACACACACATTCCTTATCACACACACACACATGCATGCGCACACTGATATAAGCCAAGGTCCAACATCCCCCGGATCAGGGCCCCCAGGACCCAAACTCTGAATTCAGACCCACTAAGGGACCCGAACCAACCAGGACCCAAACCCATCTGGGACCAAAACTGGATTAAGATCCACTCAAGGATCCAATCCCACCAGCCATCCAGACCCTGGATCTAAACCCACCCAGCCATCCAGACCCTAGATCTAAACCCACCCAGCCATCCAGACCCTAGATCTAAACCCACCCAGCCATCCAGACCCTAGATCTAAACCCGCCCAGCCATCCAGACCCTAGATCTAAACCCGCCCAGCCATCCAGACCCTAAATCTAAACCCGCCCAGCCATCCAGACCCTAGATCTAAACCCACCCAGCCATCCAGACCCTAGATCTAAACCCAGTCCAGAACACATCCCTGATGTTAGCAGCTTCCAGCCAGCAGTGCTATACCTCAACTACCCCACCTCCACCACCACCACCACCACCACCACCACCGTTTTTTCATTACCAGTTTTTTCCTTTTTCCGTTGTGTCGTGTTGTAATGTCTGTCACCTTAGTTAGATATTCTGTTCACCTGTGTTTCATGTATTTAAGTTCCCGAGTTTCTGCCCCAGTGTGTCAGTTCCTTGTTTAGGTTAGTTTCTGTCTGCGTGTTTTTCCTCAAGTAAAGCTTCCTTTCTCAGCGACCCCGAGTCTGATCTCCGCATTTGGGTTCACCTCCCTTCGCAAGCCGTGACGTCCGGAGACTTCCCCCATAAAACCTAAAAACCATTAAACATTTTGATCACAGTCTGCAGAGGGTATTAATATGTAAGTACACAGAAGGAATGCTTCTTGATGAAATTCCTTGGCAAACTTTCCGGTGCAGTCGAACCCTCCCACCTAGGAGGGTTTAATTAGGGCCTTAATGAATCTCCCATCCCCCCTCCCCCTTTTCTCTCTCTCTCTCTCTCTCTCTCTCTCTCTCCCCCCCCCCTTCGCTAATCAGTTCTGCACCATTAATGAGAGGTTTAGTATCGACTGGCCAGAGAAGCTCACTAAGAATCCAATGTCTGTGAGAAGTCATTAAACAATCCTAATCAAAAACAAACCACACAGCAACTGTGATCCCTCACACAATATCACGGCACAACAATGGTGGCCATGTTTTGTTGTTGTTGTTTTTTTTAACCGAAATCCCAAAGACAAAATAAAGCTATTGAAATGTGCTGGGTTTATCGTTGTCTAATGAGTTTGGGTGAGGGGTGTTTTTTTCCCCTCTATTGACAACAGTTCACCGTCTTGACGGGCGAGACAATAGGGCTGAATTCCTGGAGGCCCGCGTCGTCTGCCGGATCCATCAGGCCATTGTTGGGACGGGACTTGATGAAAGAGGCGGCATACACAAAGGGGAAAACAAACACTTATAATCTTAATGTGGTTGTGGAGAGGCGAGTCAATCAGCGCCGGGGGGCTATCACATGGCTGCCAGCCGGCTATTGACTCCGTCTTGTCAACTGAACTGTAATTGGAGCGCAGTATGGCAGCCTATCACACCCCGTTACCGAGTACAGTCGGCTTCGCCCGTCCATTAGCGCTGCTGTCTGCGAGGTTATTTAAGACGGTGAATGATATGAGAGCGGAGAAAGCGAGACGGCCCCTCCACCCCCCTCCCCCCGTCTCCGCGCATCTCGGCTCGCTTATCGCATCCGATTATTGACGTAGGATGAGAGGCGGTAATGTAAATAACCATTGCAGGAAAACCAAATAGTGCATCACAAAGATAGACGTTTTCCTCTATGAGCTTGTCACAAGGATTGATCGATAACTAAAGAAAAATTAAACGAAATGCCCTCTGTCTTCTGTTAACTGCGACTTTCAGGGCCGTGTGCAGAAGTTCAGAGGAGAGACAATGATCGTGTGGCGCGAAAAACATATTCATCATCATCATCATCATCATCATCATCATCATCATCATCGTCATCGTCATCATCATCATTTTCATATGAATCACATCCCACAGACGGAGGAAACTTTACGAGAGCCGGAGAGTGCGAGGGTCGGGGCTCCACTTCCACATCATTATAAGCCTCACGTCCCGCCCCGGGTAATTGCATGCGGGACCAGGCTTCTGGTCTCAGATTTATTTGTGTTGTTCTTTCAAGGTCCGCCGCGTCTCAAAAGGACAGGCGCACCTCAGCTCGTCTGCGACGTGTCAACACGCCGCGCACTCCAGTGGAGCTCGACAGTTCTGCTCCACGGCCCTCCTCACTATAGGAAGTAGTGGGATGCTGTGTAAGTGTGTTACACTGTAGGGTAGTGTGGTGCGGTGTGGTGTGTTGTGTAGAAGGCCTACTATATTGCAGTGTAGTGTAGTGTCTGACAGTGTAGTGGAGGTCTTCACAGGTCCAAAATGACGCACCCGAACCCTAATGGACCGAAGGGAAATCCGTTTGGATTCAATAATTTTCTTTTTGTTATTACAGCCCCAACCCATGTCCCAGAGGGGAGAGACCACCGGGACAGGTTGGGTATTTTATGGACTGGACAAACCCGGTAAATCAAATTGCTACTAAAATGCTGTTCTACAGCTAAACACGTTTATCATGTCAGACACAACATATGGTAGCCCAATAAGCTACACAGCAGTAGTTACAACATTTACAACTGTTTCTGTCTGACTGTTGAACCATAACAGTCTTTTTTAACAGTCACACGCAACACACTTAACAGCGCTTACTTTGTCCACAGTTTGCATGAAGGAGGCCCAGACTGGGTTGGATGTCTTTATATTCATTTTCTCTGAGCTTGATTTTCACCTCAGTGAAGAAGGTATCCATCTTCCTCTTCTCCTCTGACTCAACTCGCTGGCGCTGCTCAACGTTTCTTCCCCTTATTTTGTGCTCTTGTGGTTTTTTCATGAGAACACGAAATAAAAACTAATTTGTTTTTTTTGTAGTGTATATCTTACAGTGTAGTATATAGTATATTGCATTGTAGTATCTTACAGTGTAGAATGGCATCTGATTTAAGTTAATAAAAGTTTATATAGTGGCAGCTTGGTGGATCACCCTGTAAGTCTGTCACCCACATAGACAAACGAAGTGACGCCGGTTTGATTCCCCCTGTGGTAATTTGCTACATGTCATTCCCTCCCTCTCTCCCACTTTCCTGTCCAGCTTCACTGTCTCATTTATTAAAGGCAGAAAATGCCCCCGAAAAATATCCTTCAAAAAAAGTTCAAATAAATAAGCTGTCAAACTTTTATGAGAAAGATGTAAAGCAACGTTCAGTAATGTAGATAAACGACCACTAACTCTGAATAAAAGTTAAAATAAATAAGCCGTTGAACAGGCCCAGCGCCAAGGTAAGGAAGGAAGTGACAGAGGGGGATGTTAACATTTACGAGGGAGCCACTTTTTTCGTAAAATAAAATTTAACCACGCAATAGCCTCCGAAATGGCTCAATAACAACAACATAAGGCTACTGTTTCAAAATCAAAGAGTACATTTATTAATCAGAGCACTTAACTCAACTTTTGTTGCTGGCAAAAGTGTTAACGTTAGCATTAGTTGAACTACGAAACAAGCTATCTTGGGTTTGGGTGCCTTGTCTTTTTTTGTCATCATGTTGTGTGCGGCGCCCCCCCACACGCAACACGCAGCGCTGTCCTTGGTCCTGAAACAACTGCCTGAGCGATGGTCACATTTATCTCGGCCAGCAGTTTTGTTGTTTTTGCTATTTTCCTGTAGATACATAAAGCTTAAAACAGAGGGGGCAAAAAATACAACTGACAACTGGAGACACCTGGTGATGCCGGGCCGGGGTCAAACACCTGAGAGCAGGTCGTAAACCAGCGCTCGACTCTGTGAATAAAGTAACTGTAACCGGACACGACCTCACGCTCTGGCGGTCCAGCGCTCCATAATGAAGGCCAGGGTGCGTGAGGTCCAGCATGTGATCGGATACTTCAACACATTATTAAGGTGATAATAAGACGCGGCTACGTCAGGGGGAACGGCCACTCAGGGGGAACGTTATGGCGTGGGGGGGGGGGGGGGGGGGGGGGGGGAGTCTGAGTTATTGCTGAAGAGTGAAAGATCGTAGATAAGCGATATGTGGGAGATGGTGTTCACAGATCCCTTCTTGTAATTACGGCTAACTCACGATTATTTCCATAGTCGATTAATCTAACAATTGTTTTTTAATTAATGGACTCATTTAGTCCATACAATGTCATAAATAATAGCAAATGCCATCACAAGTACTAAACTATTCATTTTATAATGATCCATGAACCAAACATTTGAATTGAACTGCAACATTAAGTAGCAAAGGTTTGCTATTTGTACTTCATACATTTTTAAAATTACAATTAATCACTTATCAGAATTAGAGTCGATTCATTTTTGTCATGTCTTGATAAATCATGTTTTCAGTTCTCCTTATGTCTCATCTGTCTTGTCTTCTACGTCTCCACCTTCCCCTGTGTCATCTGCTCCCTGGTGACCTGCCTTCCTCACTGTGTTTCACTGTGCCTGCTTGTGTTTCCCTCCCTTTAGTCTCTGTGATCCCTTTGTTTGTCGCCAGTTCGTCTTGTTTTGTACAGCGTTCCAGCGTTTCTTTGTCTTGTATTTCTTGTTTTCCGATTTACCTGTTTATCGACCTTAAGCCTGTTTTTTGACCTGGATTCTGCCCTACGACTTTGTACCTTCGCCTAGACTTGTCTAGTAAACTTTTGAACCTCCACCTTTGTCTCCGAGTCTGCTTCACGAATCCTTCTGTGAGCCCTTCTGATCATTTTCTTTCGATCGGTTGTTCTGATTGGAGGGAATGTACCCGTCTGTTTTGACTTTATCACCAAATCCCAAATACTTCTTCTTGTTTTAGAGGAAGATTTTAATGGTGGATTAGTAGGGAGTAGCGATTTTTTTTGTGGTACACATTCTTTGTTGAATAGATAATATGTAATCTGAGTTATATGAGTGGAAATGTGGAAATGAAAAAGTACATTTTCACTTCATCTCGTCTTGAACAAGGCTCTTTTTGAGTGTGTGTGTGTGTGTGTGTGTGTGTGTGTGTGTGTGTGTGTGCAAATGCGCGCATGTGTGTGTGTGTGTGTAGGCTGACAATAGCTTCGTGAGATTATGTGAAATATGTCACCATATCCACTCCTTCCATTATTCGTATCAGTGCAGCCCCGTTTTAAAAATAGCTCTTCCCATTTAATTCTGAATACTCCCAGGTGCCTCGCTGTGTGTGAATATGTCGGGGCTTTATATATAGTATTGGAGACCTAGTTGCCCATTCTGCATTCAGGCACTCTGGTGTCAGCCGCAGCCGCGCTAAAACAGTTGACCTTGCTAACCGCCTTCAGCCCAACAAGATGCCGATAATGAGGCACAACTGGAGCTAACTTTAGTTTAAGTACTGTGTGTGTGTGTGTGTGTGTGTGTGTGTGTGTGTGTGTGTGTGTGTGTGTGTGTGTGTGGGTGGGTGGGTGTGGGTGTGTGTGTGTGTGTGTGTGTGTGGGTGTGTGTGTGTGTGTGTGTGTGTGTGGAGGGGGGGGGGTATCCTTGCTGGATGACTTCACATCCAGCAAGGATAAACTAAATCACATTTTCTACTAACCACATTTAGGTGGTGGTGGTGGTGGAGGTAGAGGTGTTGGAGGTGGGCTAGGAAGAGAGAGGAGAGGAGAGGAGGGGCGAGGGGAGGAGAGAGGAGAGGGGAAGAGGAAAGTAGAGGAGGGGAGGAGAGGGGAGGGGAGAGGAGGAAAGTAGAGGAGAGGAAGAGGAAAGGAGAGGAGGAAAGTAGAGGAGAGGAGAGGAGAGGAGAGAGAAGAGGAGAGGGGGAGATGAGAGGAAGAGGAAAGTAGATGAGAAGAGAGGAGGAGAAAGGAGAGGAGAGAGGAAGAGGAAAGGAGAGGAGAGGAGGAAAGTAGAGGAGAGGAAGAGGAAAGGAGAGGAGAGAGGAGAGGAAGAGGAGAGAAAAGAGGAGAGGAGAGGAGAGGAGAGGGGGAGAGGAGAGGAAGAGGAAAGTAGATGAGAGGAGGAGAAAAGAGAGGAGAGGAGAGAGGAAGAGGAGAGGAGAGGAGGAAAGGTAGAGCCATGGGACAGTGTATCTTCCTAGCCCTGGGCGAGGACATACGTCTAAACAGGCTTCATTAACTACACTTTGACATTTATAGCCCCAAACTGTAGCTTTCCTCCTGGCTTTTTAAACAGGGATACTGCGTGTGTGCGGCGCGTGTCCGTGTGCGTGCGTGTGTCCGTTGTGCTACTTATACCGTTATTTAAATCGGACTGAATGCACATGTGTGTGCGTATGCCTCTGTGTGAGTGTGTGTGTGTGTGTGTGTGTGTGTGTGCGTGACGCGTGTCCGTGAGCGCGTGCGTGTAGGCCTACGCGCGCGTGTGTGTGTGTGTGTGTGTGTGTGTGTGTGTGTGTGTGTGTGTGTGTGTGTGTGTGTGTGTGGGGGCGGTCTACGGAGCAGCAGAGGGAACATTGGTACTGAGGAGGAGAGGAGGAGGAGGACCACAAGTTGCAGCGCTGCAGCTCCTCCAGGAGCCGCCATCCATCCATCCATCCGTCCGTCCGTCCGCCACCGACCACGACGCCGCCAACTTGACGCGAGTTTCCTACAACAACAACAAAAATCTGCTCAGCGTCCGTTAAAGCTCAGCGGTCGGTGGTCCAGGGGGAGGAGCAGAGCCACGCACCACGCGTCCGTCCGTCCGTCCGTCCGTCCAGGTGAAGATCATACAGGTGACATCGAGGACCGGGACCGAACATAACTTGTTACAGACTACAGACAGACTTTTCCTCCGGTCCACCGACGGACACGTCCGTGTCGGTGTCTGTGTCTCCCTACCGCTCGTCGGTGTCGGTGTCGCCGCCGACGCTGCGTCTGACTCCGCTCACGTGACGCATTCCCGTCCGCGCTCTGTTTTTCAGCTTTTTTGGGGGGTATACGTACAGCCGATAGGTGGAGAGGTCCGATAGGCTCGTGGGTCAAAATGTTGTATTGAGGTGAACATCTGGCCGAGGTGGCGCTCAGCATCAGGAGTTGAGGAGACGGAGGGTGCTGCTGCTGGTGGTGGTACTGGTACTGGTACTGGTTGTACTGGTGGTGCTGGTGGCGGTCCAGGCGCAGAGCGCACAGCGCGGAGGACCCGTCTCCTCGTTTCCTCGTCTCCGCTTTCCCCTCCGAGCTGAGGAGATGTGAGGAGATTTGAAGATGTGAGGAGACCAGCTCTCAGCCCAGGGACGTGATGCGCTTTCTTGCGCACTTGGTGCCATCGATGATTGGCGCAACTTTGATGCGGAGTCATTAGTGGAGAGAAACGCAATTCACTGAATCCATTCGCTCACTAGTTGGAGGACGCGGCGCTCTCTTCTCGTTTTCCGTCGACTTGCGTAAAAAGAGACCCCCCCCCCCCTCCCCCCCACCAAGACATCCCCACCGAGACCCCCCCCCCTCCCCCCCCACCAAGACACCCCCACCGAGACCCCCCCCCCCCCACCACCACCACCAATACACCCCCACAGAGACCCCCCCCCCTCCTCACCAAGACATCCCCCCCCCCCACCGAGACACCCCCACCGAGACCACCCCCCCCCCCCCCCCCCCCCTCCCGGTCCGAGACACCCCCTAGGGTGCTCCCCCCCGCTCTCTCACATCATTCGCCAAAATGGATGCTACCGGCCGGACATGGAGACAACCGTGGATTAACCAAACTGCCCCCGTCTCGCGAGTCGCCCTGCGTGCTGCTGTCTGAAGCAGAGGAAGTTTGTTGGGGGTCTGTGTGAGGAGTCAGGAGAGGAGGACGGAGGAGTCTGGAGAAGAGGACTGAGGAGTCAGGAGAGAAGGACTGAGGAGTCTGGAGAGGAGGACCGAGGAGTCAGGAGAGGAGGACGGAGGAGTCTGGAGAGGAGGACGGAGGAGTCTGGAGAGGAGGACTGAGGAGTCTGGAGAGGAGGACGGAGGAGTCTGGAGAGGAGGACGGAGGAGTCAGGAGAGGAGGACTGAGGAGTCTGGAGAGGAGGACGGAGGAGTCAGGAGAGGAGGACGGAGGAGTCTGGAGAAGAGGACTGAGGAGTCAGGAGAGGAGGACGGAGGAGTCTGGAGAGGAGGACGGAGGAGTCAGGAGAGTAGGACGGAGGATGCAGTCCGGGGTGAAGACGTTCTCCGCAGGTGGAGGCGCCGCGTCCCTCTGCTGCCTGCTCCTGCTGGTTGTCATCTACTCCCATCTCCTCAGAGAGGGTAGGTCTGCTGTCCTGCTCACAGCTAGTGGGACCAGTCTGGGGTTCAAATGTGTTGCCGCTGTGTCTTGGTCAAATGTAGTTGTCATGTTAAAATGTGTTGTCATGGTCACGTGTTGAAATTAGGTGACATTCGTTGAATGAAATGAAATGATTTGTAGGCCTTTTCTTGGTCACGAATGGTGTACGCCTTAGCAAACTATAATCTTGTTGACCAATTACATTTAGACCCACTTTAACTTCTTTATTCTGATATACAATGAGAAAAGACCTGGATATCGGTCACTATTTCTTTCATTGAAGGTTAAATAGTCAATGAAGCACATTGGGGCCAATATCATTTGCTGGGCCCTGCAGCTGAATCAGGCTGGTCCATGCCTCCATTTAGCAAACAAAAAAGCTTTCTAAATGAACTTAGCTGGAGGCCACATTCATCCTTAACCCGCAGCCAGTCAGTCCCCCTCATCTGAGTAATAACCCAGGCCTTCATCTACTGCTGCAGCCAAGCCACCAGCTATACAACACAACATCATTAGCCATGGTCCTGAGAGCAGAGTATATTTATTTATTTCATCAGCCATCAGAATAGATGGCCATTAGTGAGGTGTTCAGCTCGGCGAGGAGAGCATCTTAGCGGAGAGAGAGAGAGAGAGAGAGAGAGAGAGAGGGGGGGGGGGGAGAGAGAGAGAGGGGGGGGGGGAGAGAGAGAGAGAGAGAGAGAGAGAGAGAGGGGGGGGGGGGAGAGAGAGAGAGAGGAAACATTCAGGATGCCTAGGTCTAATTACTCCAGCGGTAATGTGTGAGCTATTGCTACACCCTAGCATGTAGCTGGCAGGCAGCCATGCCTTTCCACTGCATCTAAAATAATGAACAGTCGTAATGCACACCTTGCGTTGGACATAAATATGATTCACGCGCCTGAAATAAAAATGTGAAATGGAAATGTTACCGCCGCACCTTGTTAGCATGTTTTATGTGTGTTCGTTATACGGAGACGAAACAACAATCATTTCCTCTGACACGTTTGTGCTGCGATTGCGGGTGTTACATTTCCAGCTGATAATAACGCCATGGGGGACCTGGTCTACTTTGGAGGTAAACAGGAACAAGTTCTGCGCTCGCTCCCCCACGATGGCCAATCACATCTGGGATGATCACCGACCTTATATATGTTGCTGCCCTAATATCCAGGAAGGAGAACTTCCTCTTAGCAGACGCTTTCATCCGAAGCGACCTGCGGTGAATTCGGACGCATGCCGTTAAGTAGCAGGTAGGGGTTAGGGCGTCGTCCTTGGGGATAGACCTACAGGTAGACTGCGGACATTGGGGTTCGAACCCAGAACCTTTCGCCTGGGACGAGGCTATCCGGGCCGCCTAAATGCATCCCATCACATTACAGACGCGACACAAACCCCGTTGAGTGCTGCTCCATGCCGTCTTTAATTTGATGCTAATCCTTGTACATTTTTGATGGGAAAGTATTTAGTGTTCCTAGAGATGTACCGCATGCCCCCTTGTTCTGCGTCAGTCCACGAGGTCTAGGGCCCGCAGGCAGGCGTGGGTTTGAACAGGTGGGCAGCTAGGCCAGCGGCTCTGGGAAGCCGTGTACAGGCTGTTCAGACGTCTTGCTATTAGCGTGAAAACAGCTTTTAGGTTGTTGTAGGTTGTCAGCGCTGTCAGACCTCCCACCACCAGGTTCCTCCTGGGTGGACCGCCGCTCGTAGGGGACACCTGGACACCTGGTCCGGTCGTCCTCCCGGATCTGCCGCCTCTGTGTTTCTCGTTCTGCTGCACGTTTTCTCCGAATTTCCCGTCTGGGATATAGTAAGGTTCCTCCGTACTATATCAGGCTACCTACCTCGAATAAATATCAGGCTACCTACCACTAAATACCAGCGATACACAGTGAACTAGCATCCGACCGCACCTCTCCAGGCTGTTGAATATAACAGAGAATCACCTGTTCTGAGTGAAAACGGCCTTGTGATTGTAGCTCTTCCAGCTCCGATCCATATTTCAGAACACAAATAGATGTAGTGTGTGTGTGTGTGTGTGGTGTGTGTGTGTGTGTGTGTGTGTGTGTGTGTGTGTGTGTGTGTGTGTGTGTGTGTGTGTGTGTGTGTGTGGTCACATGAGAGCTCAGGGACGGTGAGAGAACAGCAAATTGGACAGGACACACTTCATCATGAAATATAAAAACAGACAAATTACTGATATGGAGCCCTTGTATCTATCTGTCTGTCTGTCTGTCTGTCTGTCCGTGGTTAGAGATGCATATTTCTATAGATATCTCTAACGTCTATCTATAGTATGGATAGATAGATTATTTATAGATAGATAGATAGATAGATGGATGGATGGATAGACAGACAGACAGACAGACAGACAGACAGATAGATGATAGATAGATAGATAGATAGATAGATAGATAGATAGATAGATAGATAGATAGATAGATAGATAGATAGACAGACAGACAGACAGACAGACAGACAGATGATAGATGGACGGACGGACGGACAGACAGACAGACAGACAGACAGACAGACAGACAGACAGACAGACAGACAGACAGACAGACAGACAGACAGACAGACAGACAGACAGACGATGATAGATGGATGGACGGACGGACGGACGGACGGACAGATAGATAGATAGATAGATAGATAGATAGATAGATTATGCAAATAATCAAGAGGGGAATGTCGGTATCCTTAAACAGGGAAATGAAAGAAATGCTGTAAGAGAGATGTTGATAGTAAGTTACAAAGAGCCGTCTTATTTTCTTGCAATCATACCAAAGTGGTTGAAATAAAGATGTGGGTGTTTAATGGTTGCTGTGCATTTCAAACGCTGTTGAAGATAGTTATTTTTTATTAATCCGAGTGCACTCCAATGTTGCGCCGGCTTGTGTTGAAACCCTTTTAATCCCAAAATGTGAGATGAGCTCAGAGGAAATGTGTAACTTCATAACCAAATACAAAATAAATATCCACCGTTTCCAAAGATTTTGTTTATATAGTTATATAGCAACTCGCCTTTTCTCCTTGAACACCATCGGTTAGTTGCCTTACTTGGGAGACCACTCGTCTCGATAGGCTGACCGGGGCTCGCAAAAAACACGAGCAGGACATATACAACTCACTTTCACAACGTGTGTGAGATATAAAGCGTGATGAAAACGAAAAAGATCACGTTGCTGTAACCCCCGGGGCCCTGCAGATAGCTATACAACCATGTGCTCTGTCTCTCCACTGTTGAAGAGATCTGAGCAGCTGGGAATCACTTCTGTGGAAAAGGAATTTACACCCGACACACTCTGCACTAGCTTTGATTACGACCTTGGCTGTGAAGCCAATCATCTGAGGCCTCGTTGGTGTACATCTGCTGGGGCCTGGGAAAACTGGGCTATGTTTACCATTAGAAACCAGATTTTTTTTTCCTGTTTTTCCTCCAGCTTGTTCAATTTGGCAGCAGAAGAAAGGCGATATTTTTCCTGGCGTGTGTGTCTGAATAGGAATTGTGTTTAGCCATCAGCGGCCCGACCTCCTGGATAGAGGACAGCTTCTCTGTCCCCTCCCTATTGTTGTTCTCTCAATGGGGAAGCACTGGGCTTAGAAAGATTTTCTTTGACCACATTCAGAGCGGTGTGAATGTCTTAACAAGCCTTTCCTCGATCCTGCCTTTGTGTGTCCCATTTTCTGAACACAGTGGTGGGTCTACTGACGGACAAGTAGGGTCGACCAATGCGTGATTGAAGCTGCATTTCACTACACAGACACGCGCTTGTTTTACTTGTATCCTGTGCCCGCGTATTGTGGCCCAGGGGTTAGAACTCAATGCCTGACGCTGACATGGTCCTGGGTTTGAAACAGGGCTGGGCGATGTGGAAACATGTATTATCACGATAATCATGGGGAATTTTACATGATATCGGTAAATATCACGATAGGCTAATTAATTCAAAATACCACCTAAAAAGCTTAACTGAGACATTGAAGTATATGGGAATTTAAAGTGTGGTATCCGACTAACAAAGTTTCAAACCTAATCTCTTCTTATGGTAATTGATTTAGATTATAAAACTGGGTATCACGATAAGTCGATATCTTCATTTCATGACAAGACAATACCATTCAAAGATGATAAACAATAATATTGAATTATTGCCCAGCCCTAGTTTGAACCTTGACTGAGGCGTTGCTGTGAGGAGCTGGCATGTCCTCCTGACTTTATATGATAATATAAAGCTTGCGACAAATATATTTGAATCCTCTCTGGTTTCCTCCTACCTCTGAAGAGATGTTCGATGTTTGGGGCCCTTGGCATCTAACTGTCTCTAATGTATTTACTGCCCTACAAAGGCAAAACGCAGTATCTACGATTATTGGCAAAATTGAGTTATGGCTCAAAATGTGTTGTGTATATATTTTTTTTATCTTGTGACAAAGTATCTCGGTTCAATCTTGCTCTGTTGCAGTGACTACAAAATGGGACTGAAAACCAAGGCAGACCGCAGTAGCTGCAGTTTCCCTGTGCAGATACTGCGGTCTGCCTTGGTCTTCTATGTACGTCAACAAGGAAGTGAGCTGTTGTTGAAGATGATAATGATGAAGATGAGGAGGATAATACATACTCTTTTGTTTTTAAGTTAATTTAAGTGAATATTCCAACAAAATAGATACCTATGGTTTGTTTTTTGTTGTGCAGAATAGTTCTTCTGCTTTCTGGGACCTTTAATGTGGTGTTTAGGGTCGTTCACCTCTTTATAGGAATACAATTTGGATTTTCTCAGCATCTCAAAAGTCAATAGAGTGGGCTTGTAATAGACCAACAAAGACCAAATTAGGATGAATTGACAAGTTGAATTAAAAATAGGCCTAATCTTCTTCATACCATCTTAATTTAACCTCCTTCTGTATCTTGCTCTTGTCTCTTGCTCTTGGTGACATAGGGGCTCTTCATATCTTACAGATGTAGATTAGAGATATCAACAACAGAAGATTAGATATCAATGAGAAAAGCAATATCTGTTGGATACCAATGAGCCAAGACCAAGACAGCAGCCTACAAACACACAAAATACAAATAAGGCAACCGACTCATGTAATTCAAATTCACGGCGTCTTCGCAGCGTGCGTATGTGCGTGCACACCGTCATAGTGCATGTGTCCTGCTGCCGGCACTGACCTCCTTGTATCCAAAACATCAGATCACAGCCGCGTTGACGGGGCGACTGCGGCGGGGTCAACGGAGCATCTGTTTTCCTCGCTACGTGCCGCTAGCCGTTCCCGACCACACTACAGACGCTCGCCGTTGCCACGGTGTTAACGAGATGTGCGCTGGGCCCGAGCTGTCATCTCAAGCATATGGTTCTCCGGATACAAACCGGTGCTAGCCGCCTGCCGCCCGTGGTTAACAACCAACGCAAAGGAGAGATGGGGGGAATAGTAATTGTTTATGTTGTGGCTTTTCTATCATACAGCCTTGTATGCCTTTATTTAGGTGACCAGATTTCTGAAATGAAAAATGTGGACATTTGTAGTTTGGCGGTCCATAGGTCCACAAAATATCTGATGTTATTTCTGAAATGTCTGAAAAAAGGAGATATTAAACATTTTGCCTATTCTTATATCATGGCTAATGTAGTACTGTAGTAAAAGATTGGGCAGTACATCCCAAATGTTTACTATGATGTTACTATGATGTTTTAAGCTTTGGTAAACCAAACAAGAACAAGCCAAAGTAGGCTACTCATCGATCTATATTGTATTGATAGTCTATTGTTTACGATTGGTTCTAAATTGTATTGATAGTCTATTGTTTATGATCGGTCATCGGTGATCGGTGGTATAAAGTTGATAGATAGACCCCAGCGTAGCGAGGTCGTGCCTCTCAGACACAATACTAATTACCAACTGTCTCAAAATTAATATTCATCAGCAAGCTACAACCTTTACCATTCAAAAATCTGGCCACCGGACCACCAGAAACAGCAACTGTTCCCGGAAAACATCGATGTCTGGTCCCTTGCCTTTATGGACAGGAGAGAGAAGAGAGGGAACGACTGAGTGTAGCATATGGTCCCTGGGTCGGAAGTTGAACCTTGGTCGCCAGGGGGAATTTAAGGGGATTGGTTTAAAAATAATAGACCTACTCAAACTTCCCAAGTGTTCTCCATCCAGAAGGGTCTTGATCTCTGGGGTAGAGATTTTGGCAGGTGGTCTCCGTTTATTGGTTAGGCCATCTCAAAGTAAATGATAATAGCTTAAAATGTAACTATCTCATTGCCCGTTTGGGCTCAACGGGTCGTTGTAAATAGTTATTGGTCTTAACAGTTAGTAGTGTGTCTTTTAATGTGAACCCTCGTAAAAGACAAATTATTTTTTCACCGTCGGTGGACAATTAAGTTCTCTAATCTAACATATTGGATGTGATCACCTTGCGTGTTGTTGATGACGTCGTTCTGGTTGTCGACGTGTGATTGGTGCGTTACTGAACTCATTCTGCAAGCCATGAGTTTATGAAGTTTAAATCTTTGCCAAATAATGGTCTCCATGGCAACACAGAATCCAGGATGTTATGCGAGGGAGAGGGGAAATGTAACGTGTGAAAGACCATGAATAATCACGAAAGGTACATTTTTTAAAGGATTCAATTTCGTTTGTGGAGGAGTGAGTTGTTTCAGTGAGCTGTGTGTGCGATATAGTGATATGTGCATTAACGAAAAACAACATTCGATTTTCATCACTTAAAGTACATTCTTGAAGCATTTAATTTGTTTTCGAAGGAGTGTTGTGTTGTGTTGAGTTCTGTAGGAGGAGCTGTAATGGACCTTGGCAGTCTCCTCTCCTGCCGCCTGCGAAGCCAGGCCAAAACAACGCTCCCTCTTGATGAGTCAGCGTGCTAGCTTATGTAATCGCGCTGTACATTTGTAGCGTGTTAAGAAGTTGCATTAAAATATGAGGTGGTATGTAAGGGCTGTGAAAAGACAACACGCTACAGCGAGAGTGTGTCTTACTTCTGTTTCTGTGATGATCCTACACCGCCGTGTAGGAGGAATAGAGATAGTTGATTGGTCAGGATTTTTTGATTGGCGTGGGAGTAGGTAATGCCGGCTGCCTGGTACAGCCCTGGTCCCAGTGGGGGTGCTTTTGTTTCGCCGGCTCAGACTAAAACTCAGACTTCAGCCTGCACTCGTCTCTTTTTTTCGCTCCAGTCGTTACTTGTCTTCAGAACTTGATTCCCTCGTCCCTCGTTTTCTTCTCAGACACCTAATTTCAACGTGTAATTGTTAATGTACCACACATATACACCGTGTACTACTACATATTCAATCACTGTTCTTTTTACACTTTTTACAGAGTTGACTACTGAGCGAATTCATACTGAAATGGTGGACTTTTCCAATATACTCACCAATAGCATCTGTTCTGGGTCAAGCAGTGTGCACATAAAGTTGTGAACGTGAAATGTCCATCTGTTTGTTCTCTGTGGTCATCTGGTAAGAGGTGTGTGTGTGTGTCTTAATGAGTCCCTCGCACTGCTGTAGCCGGTGTCCTCTGCAGACGTGTGATTTAGCGATAAGGTCGTTTTCCTGTCACTCATCTCTCCGTCTCTCCATCACCCTCCTCTCTCAGCCATCTCTGGCTTCACACCCACCGCTCGCCTCCCTCAGGGAACCGCAGTCTGAGAAAACACCATCGACCCGGTCGGCGCACACACACATGCACACACACACACACACACACACACACATACACATACACACGCACACACACAAACATGTTTGATCATGTGACACTGCGGCGAGGCTATGAGGCTCCACGCCACAAAAATCAAGCAGTCTCTTCGTGATGGGGCTCACGCCTTCTGGCTGGCCCTCACCCGCTAAACAAACACCTAAATAAAACCGATCTCTCTGACAGCCCCCCAAAACCGTTTGAATTGTGCCATGAACAGAATTACACATAGGATGTTTGTCTATTTAAAAGATCACTTTGCAAGTCGAGAAAGTCTTAGTTTGTTGTAAAACAGTAAAGTAACATTTAGTTTTGTGTGACGAGACCCGGTGCTCGTGTGATTTCATCCGGGTACGAAACGCACATCGTGTTAACGTTAGCTTCAGCGGCTCTAGGTAGTTTGTGGAGAGGGAACGTTATACTGCGACTTTGTGGACTTGCAAAACAATCTTTTAACTTGACAAACGCCATATGTGTGATTCATGGCACAATTTAAATGGGATCCAAAAAATTATTTGTCTCTTGCCGTTATTTCTCGCCGATATTTTTTCCGAAAACAAGGTCCCAAGGGGGACAGCGGAAAGGCAGGGACATAGAGGTGGGGGGTGCGGTAGTCGATGGTCCGGGTAACTAGGATAAAATGAGGTTTTTTATTAATCCCAGATGGGAAATGTTGAATACAGGACAGTAATGGTGATAATACGAATGAAAATGAGAAAAGCAAGATATATGCAAATTTGTGATAAGCACAAAGAACTACAAAGACTAAAATGTACTCTGATTTTTCTTTTTTATCTGCGGGGAGAGGGATGGGGGGGGGTGAGAAGGCAGGGGGAGGGTGGGTGAGGTAATAGGTAGATAGAGGAGTCTGATTTAATAGAGATTGAGGTGTAGTGGAGGCATGTGACTTTTGAGCTGATCTGATGAATCTGCAGGAATATATAAAGCATTTGGCTTGTCAATGGAAGTTATGTGTCACAATATCCGTGTCATGTCAGCTATGTCTGGTATTGGTTTTTAACGGTTTATTCAGTTAAGTAGAGCTAATGTTGTACTTCTTTATCTTAAACAATGGCTGTCAACATCCTCCGCTAAAATGTGACTATTGATATTAAATTGGCCAATGTATAATTAGGGTTATTTTTCACATCCCTAATTATTTGATAGTTTCTGGACAGTTAATCAGTAGAAGGTAAATCGATTGATTAACTCTGTTTTTTTATTCAATAAAACCACACTCAATGTTTAGCCAGTCAGAGAGTATATTGTTGTGTGTGTGTGTGTGTGCACAGATTATCGATCCTAGATAAGTCTTATCGGGGAGACCATGTCATTGCTAGAACAGCATGATTTTGAAACGCTGCTTGGATCAAAGTTAGAAAGACAGAACCAGCGCCCTTCAGAGGTCGTCACTACGAGAATCTGTTCAGACCTTCGCTAGGCTTCCTGAGAAGGAGGAGATTTACGTCAAAGCCGCTCCTCCCGAGTAGGGCTGGGCAATAATTCACTTATCGTTTATCGTTTGGCGAGTGTATCGTAAAGTCATGTAAGAAGAAGATATTGACATTTCGCAACATGCAGTGTCCTAGTCTAAATGAATTATGATTGGAAATAAATATGCCCTTAAAAGTTTTGAAACGGCAGAAAAGGGGGGGAGAAAATCCTATTTTTAGTCTGATATGACTTTGGATTACCATATAACGTGATGACCTTCGAGTGGACAGTTTGCAGTGGTATTTGGTTTTTCATACATATGTTAATTCATAAAGTAATATATATCTAGTATGTGAAAGTCTTCAGGTCGTATATCAACCAGCCCCTGTATCCAAAACACTTGGACTAGTTGCTCTAATGTCAAACTCTGCATCCGTCTTGCTGTTCTGGAGAGGCAGACGTCCTCCTCCCGTCTATTAAAAGACCGGCAAAAGCACTTCATTTCAGTTACATCATTCTTGTTTGCGCAAAGGTCCAAGGAAACATAATAAAGCCTGACATTTGCAACGCACGCTACATACAGTATATTTCTGTGAATATGAAGATGACAACAACAACAATCTTGCCGGTGCTACAGCCAGACCGCTTTTTTAATTCCAGTGCTCTGGTAAAACCGTTGACGCATGTCTAAAGTATTCACGAACAACGACATTTCCAAACACTCTGTTTATGGGAACAATACAATGATCTACCCTGCATTATTTCATTCATTATTTAACAAAACAGAACATGATATAATAACGAATGAAACTGACATTGTATTAAAACACATCCGCTGAAGAAATGAAAGGAATATGAGCCTGGCGATCTCTAGCTCTTTAGCCCCAGCTAACCCACAGTTTCTGAACCTATGAATAATTAAATTGGCATTTGAAAGCGCCATTGAAACAGCAGACCGGCTGGCTAGACGCTGTGGGGTCGTACAGTTCTTAAAAAGGCTTGTGTCTATTTACCCTGAGCTAACGCACTCTGAAAATGTCTCTGTAGTACGATGCCCCCAGGATTACCCACAATTCCCTGACATTTTATCTTCACTACCATTGGTTGAGCCAAGGCTGGCTCTTGTTGGTGTGCGTGTGGAAGTGTGCATACGTGTGTTCACGTAGCAAATGTGAATACACAAGAGACCTGAGTGTGTGTGTGTGTGTGTGTGTTTGTGTGTGTCTACATGTATATGCGTTTGTGTGTCTGTATATGTGTGTGTCTGCATGTATGTATGTGTGTGTGTGCTTGTGTGCGCACAACAGACACAAACAACAACACGTAGCTCATAATGTTGTCCACCACCACCTCGTGTCAGGTCTCATTAATGCTGAGAGCCATGCCCTTTGTCTCCCCCTCTCTCCCCTTCCTCTTCCCCCCCATCCCTGCCCCCACCCCTCTCCCCTCCCCTCAGGTCAGTTGGCGGTGGGCACCTGTGAGGTCGTCCTGCTGAACCGGGACAGTAGTGTGCCGCGGCGCACCGTGGCGCGCCAGACAGCACGCTGCGCCTGCCGCAGGGGCCAGATCGCCGGGACCACGCGCGCCCGGCCCGCCTGCGTCGACGGTCAGTGGTTCCTCCTTCAATTTACTCCCACCTCCCCTCCAGCCTGGGGATGTGTATTGTGTGACTATTAAGATAAGGATAAAGGAAATGGATTACTGTTTTTTTCCCCCTGAATTTCCCATCTGGGGTGAATAAAGTGCCTTATCGTTAGTAGTTTAGAAGATTGTTTTATCATAAAGAGACTTGCAGTGAATTCCAATAAATGTCATTAAAGGGTCCCTACATACCACTAGGTTTGAGCGTGATTTGTCCTTACAAGCCATGTAGTGTCCGCCCAGATATATGATAGATGGATCGACTTCCCCGTCACCTCCCTGGTGGACTGTACCAACTGGTAGACTGGAGTTGGATCTATCCATCACACACCTGGGTGGAACCTCCCACTTGTGATGTCACTAGTGGGCAGATTTTTAAATGGCTTGTTATGACTGATCAGCCCACACCTGGTGGGAAGATGGGGGCTCTAAGGAGCAGGTTAAGGAATCTTGCTCTAGGATGCCTACAGGTCTACTGTTGACATCTGGGCTCAAACTCAGAATCTTTCTGCAGAAAGTAGCCACTGTTGCCGTGGTTGCGTATTGCCTTTTTATTGAATCACATCTTCTTTTCTCACCCATTTCCTTCGGCAGGGTGTTGGGCCACATTAGCAGCATGCTAAGTTACCATAGCAACTTTTTCAGTTACCGTAGCAACCTTCAGAGTAATCTTAATGGGATCACAGGTCACCTTAATGAGGTGGTAGAGGTTTACTGCTCTGCTGTGTATTCTGGTGTATGTGTGTGTGTGGCCAATGTTGAAAGTGAAGTTACATAACCAACTGACCAAACCACAAATTGACATGCGCAATGTTTCTGGATCAGTTACATACTTATATCTTAAAACACCTTTGTCAAAGGGCAGGTCATGTTAGCTAAAGTCACGCTAGCTGGAATCATCATTAGGTAGAATGACAGTTAGTTTCCATTTTCCATGCTAGCTAGAATTATGTTGTCCAGACTAATGTTAGCTAGGCTAGAGTCATGCTAGCTACCCAGAGTCATTAGGTAGAATGATAGCTAGCGTTGTGCTTTCTCCATGCTAGCTAGCTAAAGTCATGCTAGCCATCATCATGCTAGCTAGAGTCACACTAGCTGAATTCATGCTAGCGAGAGTCATCATTGGGTAGAATTCAATTCAATTCAATTCATTTTTATTTGTATAGCGCCAATTCATAACAGAAGTTATCTCAGGGCACTTTTCACATGGAGCAGGTCTAGACCAACTCCTCATAACATGGCATGCTAGTTTCATGCTGCTAGCTTCATGCCAGCAGTGTTAGGGAGTAGAAAACTAAATGTAATTACATTTTCTTTACTGTTTTAGTTGTAGTCAGACAATACAAACTCCAGATTTGTGTACAACAAAAATATAACACTCCTTGCAATGTTGTCCTTGTGAAAAGCCCAGATGGGATTGATTTCTTCAGGACAGGTTTAGATCTCAGGGGTATTTCAGGAAGCTGGACTGTCAGCTCACCTGTGAAAAATATATAGTTTTTAACGTTTTGAATCTGAATTTGGATAACTAATAGGGATGTCCGATATTATCGGCCCACCGATATTATCGGCCGATATTGGCATAAAAAATCAATATCGGAAAATATCGGTATCGGTTTTTTAACCGATACCGAAATCGATTTTGAAATAATTTCAGACATCTGTTATGTTTCAAGTGAGGACGTGGTTTGATGACATCATCAAACGCGCCGCGCCGTCTCAATAACAAGCCTGGGCTGTGCGGCCGTGTAGCGGGACGCTAGTTGTAGCTGTGGTTATGTCGGTGGTTTGGAATTATTTCAAAGTTTCTACGTTGAATAGTAAAATAGGGGTCAGCGCAACATACTAACGCATTCTGCGAAACAGTCTCATCACAACCGGTTCAGGTCCGCTGTACCGCGCTCACATTATTTTATTTATTAATCCGCACTTCCAGACCGTCACCGGGGCTTCAGAGTAATGTGTCCGAGGAGAGCAGCCCTCTCCCGGACACACGCTAGCTTTTACCGCTGTTTTATTTTTATTTATTAATCCACACTTCCGCTCGGCATAAAGCCTATTGCGGTTTGCAATGAGTGTAAAGCGGAGGTTTCACGGGGCCGCATATATCGGTATCGGTTGATATCGGTATCGGAAATTAAGAGTTGAACAATATCGGTTATCGGTTATCGGTTATCGGTAAAAAAGCCAATATCGGACATCCCTAATAACTAACTTGAATATATTAGGCGTCAATTAGTCATAAGTATTGATTATTGCTATTTATTAACACAAATGTTCAGAGATGTTGATGCATCCTATTTGACGAAGTTACCTGGCTATCCAAGTAATCCTGCTTGGTGTTTGAACTACTTTTTCTAAGTAGCTTTAGGTTTCTCCCCAGGGTAGCTTTGCTGTATTTCAACGTCTTTATTGTGAAGTAATCGGTGTCTTGTAGCTGAAGTAGGGGGCTGAAGTAGCTGAAGTAGCTTCCCCAACACTGCATGCCAGCTAGCGCCGTGGTTTCTCCATCGTGTCATATTGACCTAGAGTCATGCTAGCTAAAGTCATACGAGTTAAATAAATCATTGGATAGAATGGGCGCAGCATGCTAGCGCCATGCTAGCCAGCGTCACGCTGTCTTCATTCCACTTCTGTAATAGCGCGGCTGCCCTTCTCGTTCCCCTTGTCTCTAGACGGTAATGATGAGCTAGACGCTAATTAACGGGGATAGAGACAGAGAGCTGTGATCAACACAGCAGGGAGCAGACGAGCCCAGACGCCTTCACACTCCATTCACTGACTGAGGTATGGGGGACCTGTTGCTAGCCACGCTACGCTAATGCTACGCTAATGCTACGCCGGCGGGGGTTAATGTCTGTGATGTCTGGGTGTACTGAGGAGAAGCAAGTCAGTGGGATGTTGCAATGTGTTACGTGCTCATCTATGATTCATCACAGGGAACAAAGACTGGTTCAGCAACAAAATGGTGGTGATGGTCGAGGAGTGGGCGGTCTAGGATCGCCAGGTGTGTGTGTGTGTGTGTGTGTGTGTAAATGACGCTAGTGTATGTGTGTATGTGAACTAATGCATAATTTCTGTGTAAATTATGCACATGTGTTAAATATAAGTGTGCGTGAGCATGAGTGTGTGTGTGTGCCGATGCAGGTATCTGTGTGTGTGTGTGTGTGTGTGTGTGTGTGTGTGTGTGTGTGTGTGTGTGTGTGTGTGTGTGTGTGTGTGTGTGTGTGCCTGTCACTCTGCATGAATGATCATCATTAGTGAGTTTGTGGCCGCAGGGGGGATCTCTACATAAAACATGGAGTCTCAATTACACATCTGGCGGGGGGCCGGTTCTCCCCCCCGGTGCTCCTCCCCCTGATCCATCACCACGATAAGCACCCTCCCCTCCGTAGCGTGTGTCTAAGCCTGCGCTCAACCACCCATGACGCTTTCAGCTAACCGGCTGTACGTTTGTGGCCATGTCTGAAATGTTGGGGGGACACAAATTAGCTCTCTTTGAACATTGTAATTTTGCCCCTGCAAGCCAAAAGTGTTGCCAACTTTGTCTGATCGAGGTCCTGTTGACTTTGTATTGTTGTGTATATATATATATATATATATATATATATTATCGTGCATTATGTTACATTTAAATATAGCTGAATATAAAAAACTAAGCTCCGCATGGGGACTTGTAAAAGCGACGGATGATGTGATTGGTTCAGACCCAACTGTCGCTGCTCCATTTTTATGACGATGGTTGTCGCCTTTGTCACAAACCGCTCTCTTTTGTATTCACACACTTTTGCCGTCACACGACAATTTGCCAGTGCAGTGGGCGATTATAAACTTTGAAAAACGACGATCGGAAATGTCTCTTTCATTTTCTTTTCTCTCTCTCTCTCTCTCTCTCTCTCTCTCTTATCTCCTCCTCTCTTATCTCCACATCTTAGTTTGTGTGTGTGACGTCGTTACTATTAAATGCAACCCTTTATGAAACGTATGTCAAGTGAAGCTGATTAATAGTGTTGTTATTGAAGCGTCCTCACCACCGCCTGGGCGAACCCTTTCCTCTTCTCATTCTTTTAGTCTCGTCTTTTATTCTAGTCCTTGCTGGTCTGTTCTCATACTGAGATCTCCCAGTCACCTTCAGTTCACCTCTCCCTCAACGCTGTGATTCAACCTCATTAAAACACACTGAGTTATGGTTTAACAACAGACGTGACATCCCTACAACATCCTTAGATGTGTATTATGTTTAGAAATGTAAAAGGGAACTGCCGTGCTCGGCTGTTTTCTAATAGAAGTGAGTACTGCTTCGTACGCGTTGTGAAAAATTGCGGTCTGCAATACTGGTGCACTCTTTTTAAAGGAAAATTACTTTGAAAAATAAGTACTTTTGTTTGCTCTCTCTCTCTCTCTCTCTCTAACTTTCCATCTCTGCTTCAGCTCTATGTGTGTGCGTGTGTATGTGTGTGTGTCTGTGTGCGTGCGTGTATGTTTGTTTGTGCAATTGTGTCTGCGTGAGTGGTGCTGTCTTCTATATTATTTGGGGTGCTGTTTGGAAGTGTGTGTGCGTGTGTGTGTGTGTGTGTGTGTGTGTGTGTGTGTGTGTGTGTGCATGTGTGTATTGTCTGTATGTGACATGATCAGGTGAGACACGGGCAGAAACATCGACCAGGAGAGAAGAAGAAGAAAGAAGCTGGGTGGGGTGTTGCGATGGGGAGGTACCTGGTTTCCGTGGTTACTGGATGAGGTTCTTATTGGTTTGTCCATCCAGGTGTGACAGGGGCTGGTGGACAGGGCTGAACAGTACAGTAATGGTTACAGCGTCCAGTATTTAAGTTATGTTACATTTCACGGGCAAAATATCTAAAGCATCATGGAAACACTTTTTAATAGTAATGAACGCTGGTGATGGCGAAACAGGTAAAACACCAACTGCTAAAATAACAAAATAATGCCTAGGTGCTAATTGTGCTCAACCCTCGATGTTGTTTCTGTCTTCTTCACCTTTCAGCTGTTTATTCTCCTGTTTTGTCTCTCTCTCTCTCTCTCTCCCGCTTTCTCGCTCTCTCAACTATCTCTCTCCCCGTGTTGTCTATTCTCAGCATTTTTTTTTTCAAACCATCAAACCTGCTAGAATAACGAGGTAATGGTGCTCCACTCTGTTGATGGAAATAAAAAGTTTAAAAGTCCTCACATTTCTCCTGGAAAGCTTCATTAAAATGACAGGGAGGGAGGAGAGGGGGATGACAGAATCTATCACCTTTAATAAAATCCCAGGGTTGTGCTGGTTTGATCCAAAACTCTCACAGAGGGAGGCAGCCTCTGCATCTCTAACCGCCTGCTCATATTCAAACATGGCATCTTTCCAGAGCTCATAAGAAAACTTTCTCCATTCCCTCTCAGCACCCCTCTATTCTCTCAAAAGTTGAACTCGTCATAGTGCCAGTCTCATTGCTATCACGTCACTGCAGTAAGAAAATAATTACAATATGCTAAAATATTGTGCATATGTAATTATGTTGCAGCCAGCGTCTGCGAAGGCCAACTTTGTTAAGTGTGGTTTTATGTTCTTATATGGGGAATATGTTGACGAGGAATGGGTTTTCACAACCATTTGACCGTATCATTAGTTACATTTTAAAATGGTAAATGGACTGCAAATTATATGGCGTTTTCTGACCTGTGGCCACTCAAAGTACTTTACAATTTGCACCTCACATTCACCCATCCATGCACATTCGTACACCGATGGCAGTGTCAACCATGCAAGGCAACAACCAGCTTGTCAGCAGCAGTTAGGGTTCGGTGTCTTGCTCAGCGACACCTCGACACTTTGCTAGGAGGAGCCGGGGATTGAACCAGCAACCTTCCAGTTGCCAGACAACCTGCTCTACTTCCCTTGGGTCCCTATATACCTAGTTCTTCTTAGTTCTTCTTTATTTCGATCATTCAATGAGACAGTTTCCATTACAAGTACATGCATATACATATCTACATACATACACATATACATACACATACACATATACACATATATATATATATATATATATATACATCCATACATATACATATTATTGTTATTATTATTATTATTATTATTATTATTATTATTATTATTATTAATATATATATATATTTTAAACTTGATCGAAAAGGTATAGGCAGAAGCTAATAGCTTATTAAATGCCTATCCTTAGTACATATTGTTCCTATTGAACGAGAAAGAAGAATACGAAGATCTTAACAAACATAACTAACCAAACAAACAAAAAAAACAAAAAAAACAAAAAACGAAAAAACAAAACAAGGAACTTACACTAAAAACAGAACAAAACAAAAAAAACAGAAAAAAAACACAGCATAAGTTTATAATGAACATATTCAGTCACTCGATTGCAATAACAAATTTGATCAAAAATAAAAATAATCCGTCAATGATTCCATTTGATATTTGTCCAGTATAAACAGTTTGAATTTTTTTTTAAATTGTATTAAATGTATGCTTTGCTTAACAGTCTCAGGCAAGCCATTCCACAGCTTCACACCACGAACAGATATACAGAAACTTTTCAAAGTGGTACTAATACTTGGTTGTTTTAAGTTTAGCTCCCCTCTCAGCTCATACCTACCATCCCTATCCTTAAACCTTTTTTGTATGTTGCCAGGAAGCATATTATGTCTTGCTTTGTAGATGATTTGTGCAGTTTTAAAATCGACTAGATCAAAAAATTGTAATGTGTTTAAGTTCATAAACAGTCGGTTAGTATGGTCATGATATCCAGCATTATTTACCATTCTTATTGCTTTTTTCTGCATTATATTTATTGGTTGAAGGTTGTTTCTGTAGGTGTTGCCCCACACCTCCACACAATATGTGAGATATGGTGTTATAAGGGTGAAATACAGTGTGTACAGTGAGTTTGTATTTAGAACATGTCTAGTTTTGCCTAGGACACCAAGACTTCTCGCCACTTTGGCTCGGATGTGGTTTATGTGCGGTTTCCATGAAAATTTGTGGTCGATTATCACTCCTAAAAACATATTCTCATATACTCTTTCTAATAATATGTTATCAATTTTTATCTCAATATTTGTATCCAATAATGGTTTTTGTTTTCCAAATACCATGTATTTTGTTTTTTTTAGATTAAGTGATAATTTATTTATATCAAACCATTTTTTCAATTTAACTAATTCTTTGGTTATCTCCTCCAACAGCTGCTGAATGTTCTCACCGGAGCAAAAGAGATTGGTGTCGTCGGCAAAGACCACAAAGTTCAATTTACTAGATACATTACATATATCGTTTATGTATAAAATGAATAATTTTGGCCCCAATATTGAGCCTTGTGGCACCCCACATGTAATAGTTGAACTGTTTGATGTATACTCACCCATCTGAACAAACTGTTGTCTATCTGTAATATAACTTTTTAGCCAGTTTAATCCTACCCCTCTAACACCATATCTCTCCATCTTTTTTATCAAAATATCATGATTTATAGTGTCAAACGCTTTCTTTAAATCTATGAATACTCCCACTGCATGTTTATTATTATCAATTGAGCTGGTTAGTTCCTCCGTTAGGTCAATTAATGCCATTGAAGTCGATCGATCAGTTCGAAAGCCATACTGAGAATCCATCAACAGCTGATGCTTATCTATGAAGCTGTTTAATCGTGCATCAAAAAGTTTTTCCAGGATTTTTGAAAATTGAGGTAACAGAGACACTGGCCTGTAATTAGTGTATTGATGTTTAGCTCCTGCTTTATATATAGGAATCACCTTTGCAGTTTTCATACAGTTAGGAAAAGAACCTGTTATGAATGATAGGTTGCATATATATGTTAATGGGTCTACTATAGCAATAATAACTTTCTTTAAGAGTGTCATGTCTATACCGTTGCAATCTAGTGATGTTTTATTGCTGAATTTATTAACTATATCTATTATTTCTTTTTTATCAGTATTTCGTAAGAAAATTGTTGCAGGGTTTATTTTATCATAGTAATAATCAACGCCTCCCCCTTGTGGAGGATTTATTTCTTCTGCTAATTTGGGTCCAACACTCACAAAGAAGTTATTAAAACCTTCGACCACATCCTCCATGTTGGTAATGGTCCTTTCATTTTCAATAAAATAATCCACATAGTTAGCATTACTTATTTTATTTCTAATCAAGCTATTTAATATTTTCCATGTGCCCTTAATATTATTTTTATTCTTTTCTAACTCTTTGCCATAGTATTCTTTCCTACACTTTCTAATAATATCCATTAATTTATTTTTATATTTTTTATATTTAATTTCGCTTTCTCTGGTTCTGTGTTTGATAAATTCTCTGTATAGATTATTCTTCTTTTTGCAGGCATTTTGCAATCCCCTTGTAAACCAGGTCTTATTCTGGCATTTTGGGTTCTTCCTGCACTGTTGGAGTGGACAGGTTCTATCATATAATGATATGAACGTATTTAAAAAAGAACCATATGCTGCATCCACGTCCTCTGCTTCGTACACATTATTCCAATCCTGTGATAATAATTCTCTTTGAAATGCGCCCATAGCACCTTCTGTTCTTAGTCTCCTATATCTAATAATATTATCCTCCTTCTCCATCCTATGATTACAATCATATATTGCAAAGACTGGCATACATTCAAGTTGTTATTATTATTATAAGAGAGTAGTCATTAACATTAGTTAGAACCTGCTGAAATAAAATACGTAAACTCATCAAGTGGAAACGAATCTCAAATTGGAGAAAGGAAGGAGTTTGTCTCCGAACCTTGTCCACATTGTCCAGTTCAATGTGGACACTGGGCCCTCTGGGGAACATTAAACATGGACTTGCTTTACCTTGTCGACCCATTTCCTAGGGTTGTATTAGCTATCCCTAAAAAAAAAAAAACATGGCAAAATAAAATCTGTTTTATTTTTACTAATGATAGTTTTTGTTGGCACAGAAACTGTCCAATCTATTGGGCCTGGCTAACTGCAATGCCAGGTGAACGACAGGTGAACGACGTTGCCACTTAATCACAAAGGAGATGGAGGCGGATGAGTTGGAAAACGCAGACCTGAAACTGAAACCCGATCGGATTTGGTTGAAGTTGAGGATTTAATAAAAAGGACCTTATGTGAGCTTTATATATGTTTTTTGTACTTTGTTATTGCATGGGAGAGATGATAAACCCACCCACTCCCACAAAGTAACTTTTACTCTGAGTACATTTTAAATGAGCTACTTTTTTACTTTTACTCAAACATTGTTGGATACATGTCTTTTAAATGACTAAATAGAAACTAGCTTCCACTAAAACCAGCATAAGTAGAAACCCACAGGTACTCCCAGTATCACCAGTCTAATCCTCAGTCATCCAATCACCTTGCTGCTGTACGCTCTGTCCCGCCTCATATCCTGTTTCTCTGAGATATGTTGTGTATGGAAGGGATATTAGGCTTTTTACAGCAGGGCTTTGTGTGTGTGTGTGTGTGTGTGTGTGGTGTTCTTGGACAGGATATCAAAACATTTCAAACCATATCCCAGTGTATATCGAAGTACACACTGCTCTCTCCAAGGTCCTCAAACGGTTGGTGCGGTGGAAGTAGACAAGCTTTATGTATTGGAAAAAAAATGTTTGTATTATTATTGTTTATATTCCTGGCAACCCGTGTATTATTTATTTTTATTCTAATATGTATAATATCTTCCCTGTGGCACCTGAATTGTTTTTATAAAAGATGACCTGTCACCCTCACCCATCCATCCCTCCCTCCTTCCATCCATCCCTTCATCCATCCACCCATCCATCCATCCATCCAAGGTTTGATGATGATGATGATGATCCATCTATCTATTCATCCCTCCATCCCTCCCCCCTCCATCCATCCATCCTTCCATCCATCCCTCCCTTCATCCCTCCCTCCATCCCTTCCTCCATCCATCCATCCCTCCCTTCATCCCTCCCTTCCTCCCTCCATCCATCCATCCCTCCATTCACCCTTTCATCCATCTCACATCAGACCTTAGTGAGGTTCAGGCAGAGTTGAGCCTTGAGGCTGACGTGTTTTCTTACTCTCCTCTCTGTTCATGGCCTTTGGGTCAAAGAGGACACCAAAATCACAAACACAACCCGCCCAAAAATGAGACATTCGACAGCCACTCCTCACCCGAAGCCCAACATGTGTCTTCAACACCCCGCCCTGGGCCCAAAAAAGATCCTGCGCCGTTGTGGGCAACCGCGTCATGTCTCATCACCGTCATGTTGGTGACATCATCGCCGCATCAGCTGCTAATTAGCCTACAAAGCGCTGCGTGGTCACTCTGCTGCCTGTTTCCACGGTCACCGTCACGAGTTACCGCCACCAGCCACCATGAGCTAACCAGCCTGTCATTGGTGGAAAGTAACAAGGGCATGCAGCATGCGTCGAGACATGCGTTGCCTATGCTATGCAGCAGTAGATGAGAGAGAGAGAGAGAGAGAGAGAGAGAGAGAGAGAGAGAGGGAGGGGGAAAACAAAAGCCTTTAAACAATCATCTCTCTCAGCAAACTCCTGAAGCTCTCCAGCGATTAGTCAGCACCGCCCTCACCCGCCCGCCCCCCCCCCCCATCACTGTGCCAGCTCAGCCTTTTATTTTATTTTCGCTCCACGTTGTGAAAATTGAGTTCTGCCCTGCCCCTGTAATGTACTGAAAACTACATCTGCGAATGACTGATAAATCTAGCATTGGTGGCGTCTGACGGCGCGCTGTGAAAATGGAATTTGCTGAGGTGACCTGCTGTGTCAGGAGGGGGGGGGCTTCAGTTTGTTATTTATTTTGGATGGCAGAGGCTAAAATATCTTGGTCAGTGGGTAGACCGTGACATCGCTCTGTTCTGTATTCATTATTTTGGCCCAGTGGGAATGGCTCAGCCCGACTGTGTGTGTGCTTGTGTGCGTGTGTGACTGTGTGTGTGACTGTGTGTGTGTGTGTGTATGCATGCTTCCCTCGGATGAACCTGAGAAGGTGTGACAGATCTCTAGACCTGTTTTTAAAGAGCAACTAAAACACTGCGGTGAAACCACAGGGACAGCGCCCCCCTCCAGTGAAACGCGGTCATTACAGCTGCTGGTTCTAAAGCCACACACACACTACGCGAATTTTCAACGTCGTGAGATCGCTGTACTGTTCATACGACACGACTTGCTGTCATGTAATCGCGAGCGCTGTTCACACTACGTGACTGAGTGGCGGCAGGGGGATCCCACGCTACACGATCCTTCACCAGGAGAAATCCTCAACGAGTGTCTCTGGTCTCCAAAGTACGTTTCGATACTGCGATACACTCGTTGTTGTGCTACAGTTCCTTCCCCGAGTTTCACGTTTTTTCGCTCAGCCCGTGTCGTCTTGTGCCGTCATTGGCTGTAGTGTGCGCCGACGCCATTGACGTTGTAGTCGACGCATTCCCTGCCAGTTGCCGACGTGTCCAGATATTTAGCCTGCTAGATATTTGGCAGACCTCAGCAAGGCATCGCCGGGTCACTTCTAATCGCGTCGTTGGTAGCTGATCGTGATTGAGTGCCGATTTGTGAGCCCAGACTGAACGCCGATTTGCTTCCAATTTGGGGGTTTTGTCTGCGAGCTCCAGAATTTGTCGGTGAGTGGAAAATCTGGCTTAAAATCGTGTAGTGTGAACTCGGTATAAGTGGCCCCAATTGGCTGCATTATGCTCATTCGCAATAATTGCAAGACCTGATGGATTGGTTTTAATGTTAATGGTTCTTCCTGGTTAAGTTTCCTGGTTATCTCTAAGTTTCTCTCTATCTCTCTCTTTCTCTCTTTCTCTCTGTCTCTCTGTCTCTCTTTCTCTTTCTCTTGTTCTCTCTCTCTCTCTCTTTCTCTTTCTCTTGTTCTCTCTCTCTCTTTCTCTTGTTCTCTCTCTCTCTTTCTCTTTCTCTTGTTCTCTCTCTCTTTCTCTTGCCCTTGCTTGTCGTTTCCACACCAGCACAGTTTAATGTGAAGTTTGAAAGCAAGGTAGACATGATGTCACCCTCCTACCTCCTGTTTTGCTTTCTTTCTTTCTTTCTTTCTTTCTTTCTCTTAATTTCTTGTTTGCTCTCTCTCTCATTCACTTCCCATCTGTTTCCCATGTTTATTATACTCTGTTCTTACTCTCTCTTCTCACCTCCCTCACCTTTAATGTGAAATAGATATTGATTTGCCTCCCATGGCATGCTGGAGCTGTGTTGCCCACTGCGCTGGAGCCATAACTTCATGCGCGTGCAGCAGGATACTTTTGTTCACAAATAAAACACAAATACATTTATATACTTTCCAGGTTAAGGACATTCACCTGTACGCTGTTGAGCCATTGAATCTTTATTAAATTGTGTTCTAAGTGGTATTAAAAAGGTATGAAAAGGATTACATTGAACTGGTTGAAACCTACAGATACCCTGGGGGGAGGAGGGGTGAGGAGGGTGATGCAGTGTCAGGGCAACGGGTGCACGGTTGCCGCGGGAGACGCTTGCCGTCACCAGTGTTATTATGTGGTCTGTCTAGGTGAGACCTACACCTGCCCATCACTGTTATTGGCTTCCATTCATCTCGCTTGCTGTCTTATCGGTCTCACCGTCTTATCTGCCTGACTGTCTGTCTGTCTCACTCTCTCTCTCTGTCTGTTTCTGTGTATCTCAGTCTCTCTCTCTCTCTCTGTCTATCCTGCTATCTATAACTCCATCACTTTGTCCAATCTATTGTGTCCTAACCTTCCTGTGGTGTCCTTCCCATGTCTACCTCTCTATCGGTGTGATCTGTCTCTGTCACTCCATCCATACCTCCGGCCTGCTCCTCTGTATTCCACCCGCCCGCTCTCTCTCTCTCTCTCTCTCTCTCTCTCTCTCTCCCCCCCTCTCTCTCTCTCTCTCTCTCTCTCTCCTCTCTCTCTCTCTCCCCTCTCTCTCTCTCTCTCTCTCTCTCTCTCTCTCTCTCTCTCTCTCTCTCTCCTCTCTCTCTCTCTCTCTCTCTCTCTCTCTCTCTCTCTCTGCGGTGGTCGACACGGTAGGGACAGGTCGTCCCGGCAACGAGAGAGGAGGGATGCGGGTTTAATCCCCTTGTCTCCTCCTGTCACGTTGAGCTGTCCTTGAGCAAGACAGGTCGGCTTAAATCCTCGTTCGGGTTTGTTCTCTCGCCAGGGGCTCTCAAACTCTTCCGTGCCGTGAGCCCCCTGCGGAGGTAAACCCAGTATCCTGTGCAGTAGAATAAGAATTCATTACCCAATCGGAAAAAAAATATTTCTCTATGTACAGGGCATCCACGGTGGTATTAAAAGGTTAAACAAATCTTACATTAAAAATGTACATTTAAGGCCTTAAACGGTATTTATTTTATGAGAAATAGATATTTATTTGTCTCCCGCAGCACCAGCTGTGTTGACCACGCACAATAGCTTCGTGCCCATGCAGCAGGATGCTGTTGTCAGACAAGCAGCACTGCTGAGATAAACTGACAAACAAACATATACATGACATAACACAGTTGTGTACTTAACACACATGTCCACCCAGATGTATGATGGATGGATGGGCCTACCAGCCTACCCAGTGGACTGTACCAACTGGCCTACCCAGTGGACTTTACCAACTGGCCTACCCAGTGGACTTTACCAACTGGCCTATCCACTGGGCTGTACCAACTGGCCTATCCAGTGGACTGTACCACTGGCTGACTGATGGAAGTTCCCAGTCTACCTGTAGACATCCTTGAGCAAGCTTGTTAAACCCAACCTGCTCCTTAACGACCTCTCTATATCTTAAAACAATATCACTTTAAGTCTCTTTGGATAAAAGCATCGGCAGAATGAAATACTAAATGATGAACCGTGCATTTGTGTGCATTTCTTATCCAATCCAGTTCAGTTATTTGATTTGAAACTGGGCTGTGTGCACCACTCTATACATTTTTTAGTAGCTCCTCACTGTTGGGCTAAAAGCTACAAATGACTCCACGGTGATGATGTGTTAACGCGTGTGTCCCTGTGCAGCGCGCATCGTGCGGAGCCGCCAGTGGTGTGAAATGGCGCCGTGCGTGGAGGGCGAGGTGTGTGGCCTCCTGCTGAACCGCTCCGGGTGGACCTGCGCCAGGGGGAGCGGCCGCATCAAGACCGTCACGGTAACCACCAATCACCAACCACCAGTCACCACGCGGCATTCTTCATTCCTTCACATGTTAATTCACATGTTAACAATGTTGATTCCCATTGTTGAGACCGACAGGACCTAACCCTAACCCTAACCCTATATTACAATAGATTCTATTAAACTACAAAATAATGAAATGTATCTGTGTTTTTGTGCTTCCAATTTGCGGTACGCTCACTTGCAGACTGAGACGGTGAATTGCCGTGTGAATATTGTGATTGCTGAGGTCTCCTGCTTGGTATCGTTTGACGACTGACCATGTCCCTGCCATTGAAAGGGAGGGAGGGACGACAGATAGAAGAGCATGAGGAGGATTGAAGCGATTTCGGGCCAAGTCGGGAGCGCTCAACGGTGTCTGCGGCTGAATGGGAGGGGAAGAACCCACCCAGCCGTGACATTAAATTAGAAGTATAGCTTAACAAGCGTGGGCTGCAATCCATAATAAATGTCACTTTTTTTGGAAATAGGATGCTAACATGATCATGTCAACCGTGCGGCAACCATAAGCTCTGGTTGGACGAGCAGCGTTGTCTGCCTGGCGTTCAGACTTCCCTGCTCTTAGTCTTTGGCGATGGCTGCGGTTGCTGTTTTCCTGCATCCTGATTGGCTGCTGAAGAGAACAATATGGAGGACAGGCTGAGTCAGGATGAGAACATTTTTGGAAGAGAGATGGAGGAGGGGAGGGAGAAAGAGGGAGGCCAAGAGAGATGGCGAGAGAGAGAGAGAGAGAGAGAGAGAGAGAGAGAGAGAGAGAGAGAGAGAGAGAGGGAGATGGTGAGAGAAGTGAAGAGAGAAGGGAAGTGGAGATAGAGAGACAGAGAGAGACAGAGAGAGAGAGGGAGAGAGAGGGCAGGGGAGGGGAGAGAGGGGGGGAGAGTAGTGGGGGAGACGGAGAGCTAGAGATGAAGAGAAAGGGAAGAAAGGAGAGAGGGGAAGAGAGGGAGGAAGCGAGTGAATAAGGGGGGACAGATGGAGAGAATAGAAAGAAAGCAGCAACACAGGGAGAGAATGAGAGGATGGAGAGAATCCCAGAGAGAGAGAAAGGAATATGCGGATTCATCTGACTGCAGGAAGAAGCCAGAAAAACAGACGGTAACTTAAACAGACAGAAAGATAGAGCCAGCAAAACGCTTGTGTGTGTGTGTGTGTGTGTCTCAGCAATTGATGACAAGCAAGGGAGGTGTGGGGAGTGGGCTCTGTCCTCACTGTCAGGTACACAAGGTCAAGGGTCAAGATGGAGTTCAGCATATATCTCTCTCCCTCTGTGTCTCTCTCCCTCCCTCTCGCTGTCTCTGGGAGCCTGCAGTGGTTGTGAGTGACTCGGTGCCACGGCAACGCAGGCTGACAGCTGCATTAAGTTTGTGTGCATAAACACATTATTCCTCAAATGTCAATTCCATGTTGACCCTGGCTGGCTCTCGTCAGGCTCATTAGGCCGGAGGCGTTTCTTAAAAGTGAATCAGGAGTGATGTCATGTCACCCTAGTGGCCGTGGTCATTGTTCCTTTTGGTTTCCATTCATGGATTGATTTATTGATTATTTATTGATACATGTCGGGGGATGCGGGCAGTTTGCCTGGGTTGCCCATGGAAACAGACGTTATTGGTCGTTAAAGATCCAATATGGCCGATCGTTTCGTCTAATGGGCTATGACGGTAATAATAACAACTTTTATTTGGATGGCACCTTTCATACAAAAAATGCAGCTCAATGTGCTTTACAGAACGGGATTACAACCAAAACACAATAGAAAGAAAAATACAATATGTTTATAAAAATAGAATAAAAGATCCAATTAAAAGGCAGAGAAATAAAAGTATTACAAATGATAGTAAAAAGAGATCAAGCGTACTACATTAACTAAGTCCTGCCTGAATAAGTAGGTCTTCGGTTGATTCTTAAATGTCAACAGAGCTTGCATCTCTAATGCAGCTTGGCGGCTGCTCCACAGTCTTTTGGGAACAGTGAAAATACCAGCGTCAGAGGACCTAAGGGCTCTTGTTGGTTGATAAGGGGTTAAAAAGTCAGAAAGCTAAGAAGGTGATTTATCAAGCGTTTTAAGGGCTTTGTATGCGAGTAAAACGACCTTAAAATCAATGCTACAGGAGATGGGGAGCCAGTGTCAGGCGGCTACAACACAATTTCTTCATCTTTGTTAAAATTCTGGTGGCAGAGTTCTGACCCAGCTGAGATTTCCCTATCAACTGGTTTGGTTGTTGCGATGAAATCCATTATGAGTAATACTCAGAGAGAGAGAGGGAGAGATGAAGAGGGGGAGAGAGAGGAAGCGAGAGAGAGAGAGAGAGAGAGCGAGAGAGAGTGAGTGACAGGTTTCCGTCGGGTGGTCCGTCGATGACATTTGTGTACACACACACGCGCACACGTTCACTCACACACAGCAGCTAGACACTAATAGGAATCACTCTCAGCCCCCCCCCCCCCCCACCACCCAGCTACTCTGACTCTGGGGTCGTTTGTCTTCCTTAGTGAGCAGCTGAGAGGTTTCTGTGTGATGAAGGTTTAAATATGATGTTTTCCTCCTGGAGGTGTAATGGGGATGGAGTGGCTGGGGTCCGAAAGGGGGGGAGGAGGGGAGGAGAGGGGGGAGGGAGGGAGGGCAAGGTCCTTCCCAGTAGAGGGAAGGGTGTTTGCAATTTAAATTGTTAGTCATTTTACGGACGTTTCCTTTAAAGATTCAAATTTGTTCTCACTCAAGGTCATCACAGCGCTGAGTACAATGGTTTACATGCATTCTGGACGCATGTCAGTAATGAGCAGCAGGGTCCGAAATTAACTTTCACAAATTTGCCTTTTCAGCTGCCAGAGTGGAAAAATCTACCAAGCCTCTGTTTTAACATGTAACCCTGCATTTTTTTTAACCTGCCAAACGGTCAAACTATCTGCCATCGGCCGGTGGCAACAGGTGATAAGTTCGGACCCTGATGAGCAGGTCGGTGTTAGGGGGCATCTGGCTCTGGGATGACAACAGGTTAGACAGTGGCCGTCGGGGTTTGAACCCTGAACCCTTTCGTCTGAGAGTCAAACACCCTGACCACTAGACTATCCTGTCATGAGTGGACAGGTGAAAGGAGAGCCAGTATAGAATATAAATAAACATAAAAAAAACGACAGAATTGACCTCTGCTACTCGAGGTCAAATTAGAGCTAATCCCGTTCTAATCCCGTATTAATCCACTTTAATTTCACTAATGCCTGCCAATGTGATGAGCTGGTCGTATACAGTGTTGCTGCCAAGTGCAGAGAGTGCACAGGAACACAGCACCTACGTGTTCATCCATCACCATTTCATTGCGTCCAGTGAATGGGGTGAGGTAATGTCTGTTCTCACAATACAAGAACAAACACATGAATATTTAAATAAATACATACGGTAGTTAAGGTTCCCAAATATGCATGTGTTTGTGGTAATGTCATTTTGTTTCGTTGTACATACTAACTGTTGAGGTTCATGTTGACGGTGGAAAGGTACAGCAGAAGTTGAAAGGAACACAGAAAATGTGCCTCCGCCATTATTGATTGCATGCCTACAGGGTTATTGTGTATGTGTGTGTGTGGGTGTGTGTGTGTATGTGTGTGTGTGCGTGTGTGTGTGTGTGTGTGTGTGTGTGTGGTTCCTTTGATGTGCAGCCCCTCTGTAGTGATGTAGAGATATCTGAAGGACTGGTTTCTGATCATCAGACATCGAGATGCAGGCATAATCGGAACAAATTGACATTACGACTACATATCCAGAAAACATCTATTGTAGCGTAGAAATAATTTTGATTGGATAAACGTTAGAGGTACAGTATGCAGGACGTTTCAAGCTTGCTCCAGTCTAAACATTTTTGTGAAACCACTCTGCTCCTCATCCTACTCTCCAAATCCCCTCCACCTGCAAAAACTGAGGCACGGCACACTGTAAAAAACATGAGATTTTCCCCACTGCTGCAGTCGGAGCAATTAACCCAGAAACCTTAAAGTGAAATACAGTAATAGATTTTGAAATGATGAATATTCATCATCACCCCTCTCTTTCTCTCTCTCTCTCCCCCACTTCCTCTCTCTTCTCTTCCTCTCTCTTCTCTTCCTCTTCTGGAGACATGGCAAGGAGGAGCTGTCACTCTGATCCCTCTGTAGCACCTCTAGCTTCCCTTTTGTGAACCACTCCAACTGACAGGCTTTCAACTGCCATTTTGTGTTTGTGTTACACCAAACACTGGGGCTCCGCAACACTAGCTGACCAACCATGCTGGTCTTTCCTTGAAGAACACTTCCTCCCGGACAGCCTACTATTATTGGATTATATTTTTGCGTCATTTATTTATTGGAGACGTTTTTATCCGAAGTGACTTAAAGTGAATTCAGATACACGTCATTAAAGAATAGGTAAGGGTTGGGGGGGTAGGGGGGCATCTTGCTCATGAATACCGTACAGGGAGTCGGTGGTCACAACCCACTACCTGTCGGCTGGGAGTCCCACCCCCTGACCACTAACCAGGTTCCCAACTGGTCTAGGACCCACATGTGTCATTAGTCATTAAGTCACGACCCAAAAATGAAAAAAACTGTCTACCAATACTGGCAGTAATCAACAATGCCTTCATGTACTGATAAAAACATGGAGCGAACAAAAAGCTGCAATTTGGGCTAAACTCAATGAAATAGTGAACCATTGAAACACAAATTAACACTGAAACATGAATTAACATCGAAAAATGATTAGTTCATTCATGGGCTTCTTTCTGAAGATTAAGGTTTAGCATAATTTGCTCTCTGACCCACTCAAAATGCCCTCCATGACCCACCAGTTGAGAATCACTGCACTAGACTATACTAGAGGCCCCTTAATTATGTGCTTTGTGAGCTGTGCTACGACGCTTCAGCAACATGTCTCAGTGTTTCTCCTCAGACAGAGCAGGAGGTGCAGGAGGTGCAGGAGGTGCAGGAGGCTCCGGGGCCGGCTAGTGACTGAGGCCCTTCTGGGGTGAAACAGAAGGCAATCAAAGACCATCAGGTGTTTTGTAGATAAACTCCTTTTCATCTCTCACTGAGGGTGCATGGCGATAGCTCAGCATGGGAACAGCTTAGCATGATAGCTTTGCATGGTGATAGCTTAGCATGGGGACAGCATAGCATGGTGGTAGCTTTGCATGGTGATAGCTCAGCATGGTGATAGCGTAGCGTGGTAACAGCTTATCATGGTGATAGCTTAGCATGGGGACAGCATAGCATGGTGGTAGCTTTGCATGGTGATAGCTCAGCATGGTGATAGCGTAGCGTGGTAACAGCTTAGCATGGGGACAGCTTAGCATGGTAACAGCTTATCATGGTGATAGCTTAGCATGGGGACAGCATAGCATGGTGGTAGCTTTGCATGGTGATAGCTCAGCATGGTGATAGCGTAGCGTGGTAACAGCTTAGCATGGGGACAGCTTAGCATGGTAACAGCTTATCATGGTGATAGCTTAGCATGGGGACAGCATAGCATGGTGGTAGCTTTGCATGGTGATAGCTCAGCATGGTGATAGCGTAGCGTGGTAACAGCTTAACATGGCGATAGCTTAACATGGCGATAGCTAAGCATGGCGATAGCTTAGCATAGCAATAGCTTAGCATAGCAATAGCTTAGCATAGCGATAGCTCAGCATAGTGATAGCATAGCATGGTAACAGCTTAGCATGGTGATAACTTAGCATGGTGATAGCTCAACATGGTAACAGCTTAGCATGGTGATAGCTCAACATGGTAACAGCTTAGCATGGTGATAGCTTAACATGGCGATAGCTAAGCATGGCGATAGCTTAGCATAGCAACAGCTTAGCATAACAATAGCTTAGCATAGCGATAGCTCAGCATGGTGATAGCATAGCATGGTAACAGCTTAGCATGGTGATAACTTAGCATGGTGATAGCTCAGCATGTTAACAGCTTTAGCATGGCGATAGCTTAACATGGCGACAGCTAAGCACGGCGATAGCTTAGCGTAGCAACAGCTTAGCGTATCAACAGCTCAGCATAGCGATCACTTAGCATAGCGATAGCTTAGCGCGAAGGCTGCTAGCCGTCCCCGTGAAGGGCGGTGCGGTCTGTGCTCTCCTCCTCCCGGGAGCTGTCTGGCGTTCGCATGACAGATACGATGTCGTACACAGAATTCACTTTCCTGTCCTTGTTCTGCGAGCTAAAAACCATTCACTCTGGGGATGTATTCGCTCGGCTAAAAAAGCTCCCATTACCAATCTTTCCCCCCCCCCAAAGGTTCGACTGCTATTTAGCAGACGCTTTTTATCCGACACTTTTAAGAGGCGCGTGAGGTCGGGGGTCACAACTTGCAGTAAACGGGACACTGACTCGATAATAAAGGAAATCCTACAATTGCACCATGGCAGCTGTATTACTGACCTGTGTCAGGATTATGTACTGAATCCCACAACATTTCACCGTCTTTGCCTCAACGCACACTGGTGAGGAGGAACCACAGCCACCGGACTGTCCTGCCCCCCCCATCCCGGGTCCAGACACCGTGGAGGACGTTGGTCCGTGATGGTTAATACGCCAGAACTGCAACCATATCTATAACGCTCCTTCAAAACCCAATCGCCAGTGATTATCCCGCCTTTATTGTTGTGCTGTGTTTTTTTTTTCTTCTCTGTGCTAGTTTTTAATCCCCCCTGCGGTGGGCTCCAGGCGGAGGGGGGGGGGATAGGGGGGGGAGGGGGGGAGGGAGGATGCGGAGGGAGGGGGGGGGGGAGGAAGGGGGAGGAGGAGGGGAGGTGGCTGCGTCTGCCATGTCCTTGGCTGGTGGCAGAGAGAGAGCTCTGCTCTGCTCTTTTCGCCATTCTCTTTTCCACTCTCTCTCTCTTTTCCACTCTCTCTCTCTCTCTCTCTCTCTCTCTCTCTTTCTCTCTCTCTCTTTCTCACTCTCTCTCTCTTTCTCTCTCTCTCTCTCTCTCTCTTTCCTCTCTCTCTCTCTTT
>JAOPHQ010004282.1:0-262625 GCA_030340625.1 Merluccius polli | reverse complement strand
AGGTCTAGACCGAACTCCTAATAACATTTTTGTGTGGTAAATTAAAAAATTAAATGCCTGTCGCTAATAGACGCAGGTCCCCAAGGCAGGGTGCTTTCAGTGATTTAAGCAAATCAATTATTATTATTACTATTATTAGAAGTTTACGGTACTTATGTTTTATGGTAGCCCTGTAACCTTGTTACTTGGAAGTAAAATATGTTCTGAAAATAAAGGAAGACATTCCAAAATTCAGTTTGCATGATTTTCAGTCTGTACAAAATGTTATCATCTCAGAAACTTAAAAAAAAAAAAACATCGATATCAGTAAATATGGGTTATCGGCCATAAATTAATATCGGTATCGGCCAAAATGTTCATATCGGTGCATCCCTAATGATTTTCAATTTAGTTGGATTTAATAGATCAATATTGAAATCACCACAGATAAATGTTTTTTGCTTTACAGTGGAAAACAGTTTCTCCATCCATTCACTAAAACATTCTATATTTGAACCAGGTAATCGATATACACAACTCATAATTATATTTTTCTTCTTTCCGTTATTAATTTCTACAGTCAAACATTCCATTGTTCCATCTATTGCACATCTCATATCTGTTAAGACCATACATTTGATTGATTTGTGAATATATAGAGCAACTCCACCCCGTTTTCCTTTCTCTATTAGTATAGCTTAATTCATAATCATCAAGACAAAAATCAATACCTTTATCAATGTTGAACCAAGTTTCTGTGATAGCAATAATACTAAATGGTTGAGTGAATTGTTGTAAATACTCTGATGGAATTGAAGTTTCTATACATACTTCTGCTATTAAAGTGTATTATTGACAGTTTACCCACTGATTTGATACTATTTTCATATTGCTCTTGTGTAAAATAATTACAGTTATTGATGATTGAAGAGAGAACGTTATTATCAGGATCTATTTCTGTATTAAGATCCATTGTGTTGTGTTCCTTGTATTCAAACGTTTCCAGTTCCATCTGTTTATGGTAGAGTTCTCTGTAGCACGTCCATGTCATCGTTGTTCATTGGTGTAGTCTGTGTGTTAGGTGAGTTGTGCATGTTGGGTGTATAGTCATGTTACCTTGATTCTGTTGATTCAAGCTATCAGTAGTTGTCGAGTTCATCAATATTCCTCACCACCAACACTTTTGCTTCAGTCCCGTTCAGTTTGATGAATATCTTGCAGCTTGTTACTGTGACGAATGTATAACCGCACATTTGTATCAACAGACTGTAATATCTACACATAGCCACAAGGGAACAGAAAGAAATATATAAGTTGTATTAACCGCACCTGGCCACTAGATGGCGGCACACATAATACACTGGGGGCGGGCGCACAACACTAGCCCATCAGAGCATATTATGCGTCAGAGGCCACGCCTGCCCAGGTACTACCAAACCACACATCCGGGGGAAGAGCAGAAACCCCCAGGCAGCGTATCTATTAGATACCCAGCTAAGGGTAGCTCCGCGCATGAATTTTACAATTCCTCTCCATTTGCTTCATAGATAATAGACCTAAAGCTAAACAAATAAAGTGAGTTAAAAGCGATCCTGTGTCGGCGGCCTTCTTCCTCAAAGAACATCACTACATTACCCAGGTTTGTTGGATCTTGCATTGCTTTTTGAGTTGTCTTGCCTTTTTTGCGATGTCAGCATTTTTTTTGGTTAAGTGATCATTCATGAAAACGTCCGTCCCTTTCAATTTGGGTCCTTGCTTCATTAGTGCCATCTTGTTTTTCCGGTTGACAAATTTCAATATCACGGCTGGTGGTCTCGTTCCTCGTGGGCAGTGGATGACACGCCTCGATGTGCTCCAGGTCCATCTCTATCCCCTTGCTTTGGAGGTAGGACGCTACCTGTTGCTCCACTGAGCGCGTCTCCTGCTCGCTAGTGGTGTGCGATACTGCATATTTTGGTATCGATCCGATACCCAGTAAATACGGGCCAGTATCGCCGATATCGATACCGATACCGATACTTTTCAATAAATAAGGTGGATGCATCATTGAATTGCTAAATCTCAATTAATTGTCATGACCTTAAGTGTTTTTGTGATGTTTCCTTTTTTCTTATTAAAAAGTTAAAACCTAGGACAGAATGAGAACAAAGTTTATAATTAAATAGAAAATGCTTTATTAAGTGTTTTGCTTTGCGTCACGTGACTCGCGTGACGGCGCAACATCTAAACACAAGAGGGGGAGGGGGAGCAAAGTGTGCCTGCTCTGTGCTGACACAGGAGCGGCCGGCGAGTCCGGTGACCTGGCTGTTTCCTCTTTGCCGAAACCGCAGCATTGCAAACAAGAGCGGAACTTAAAGTAAAGAATCGATCCCAACAGGCTAGCATCGATCCGATACCGACTTGGTATCGATACTATCGATATTTGGATCGATCCGCCCACCACTACTGCTTGCTGGGCTCCCTGTTGTCCGCGGCCACCGCACACGCATACGAGCGCGGCTTGGTTTTGATGCCGGTGATGACCACATCATTCATACGGGAGTACTGCTCCAGCTTGTCCACTCGCCGCTCCAGTCCCACAATGCACCGGTCCTTCTCCGCGTTCTGGAGGCGCAGCTGTTTCACCTCCAGTAGCTCCAGAAGTTGCTTCTGCTGCACTCTGACAGCAGTCACATCCTCGATTAAGGAGTTGAGAGAAGTTTTTATTTCCTCAAACTCCTCCGGTGTTGGACTTTTTTTCGGTGGCATTCTTGATCGTATGTATGGGGGGGCTAATCCACAGCGCTAGCTTTGGCTAGCTCTAGCTAACCAGAGCTAACCCTGCTTCCGAGTGAGCTAACCCTGCTTCCGACATCGTAGCATTGTTGCTAACAATCTACCAATAAATATATATATGTAATGGAATTTACAAGCTTTTCACTGGCCTTTGTAAACTTATTTCGGAGTACATTTGATTTTTGCTCATGCCCTTATATTTTATGATCCACACTCTGAGACAGCTGTGAATAAAGTGTGCTGCGGTGATTATGCATTTAGCCCTTATGCTGGTAGTAAAACATGTCTATAATCCCTCTGTATTTATTTGACCACAAGAGACTATTTGACAGCCAGCAGTCCTGCTAACGTTCATGGGATTACATGGAGGAGCTTTGTGAAGCTAAGCTGATTACTGTGGCTATTATTTGAATGCAGTAGAACATTGCATGCCATGGACTGGTGTAATAGCGAGTGTTCTCACAAAATAAATCAACATTTAACATTTCCACCACTCCTCTATTAGATAGTAATCCGTTTGAATGATATATAATTGAACATACGATATTTCAGAGTAGGATTCTTTTAAATTGCTTTGCTGGACCACATTTTTGCATCTGATCACAGCTGTGATCTTCTAAAATCTTTTTTAGGCTACGTTTCTCCAGGAGACGCATCACACATTGTTTTAAGCGATCCCAAAGGAGCACTGCACAGTATGGCTTTACTGCCCTACACTCCATAATGTTGCTCTGCTGCCTCTTTAGCACTTTACCTTTCCAGGAGAACTTGCCTGTTAATTGTGAGTCAAAACCACAACAGGGAATTCTGCAAACAAGATTGCTTGTGATGGAGGCTTTGTTGGCTGAGCCCAATTATCTTAATTCATCACCCAGATTATAGGGTGAGTGACCAGGTTCATCACCCCACCGTAGTGCCATAGGCACTCTTCTCCGCTCCTTCCACAACAGGAGGAGGGTATGCTTTAAAATACATCAAAGTGTGATTTTCAGCATGATATGCTTTAGCTACATCAATCAACATAAAGATGCATTAGTTATTTAAACACATTACATTGAAATATATAGTTATTATGTAGTTTAATAGCTAATTATGTAGTAATTAGCTGTATTAAAAATTGAAACGCATTGTAAAAGTCGCTATTGACAAGGTTATCAATGTTTGGAGTTTTTCCAGCTTCAATCTTCTCACTTGCTCAAACATACGTAAGGCAGAAGTCAGTGACACGTTTCCCACTCCCGACTTCCCACCTCCGACTACAAATTACACACAGCATAATCATCCCTTTCTAATGCTGATAACCATAGTCCATAACTTTTCATCTCGATGCAGTTTACCGATTCAATATTGCTGTTCCAAGATTACCAATGTCGTGTGACTTTTGTTATGAACATATATTTAAGTATACATTGAAAAAAATAATATCTAGAGAAGACTAGATCTAAATATCGATTGACATATAGTCTTTTTTCACCCCATTAGATGTGTCACACATCTCTGTGGCAAAAAAGGGCTGTAAATCTTGATATGGCTTTGGTGGCCGATACTGTGAATATTCTCTGATACTGATCCAACTATTTCTGCCTCGTGTTGCATACCATTGCACACAATACCCTTAACACTATCAGCACATTATCAATGCTTTCCATTCATTTCCTACCCCTCCCCACTCTGGTTCTACTGTATTCTCTGTGTGCTTGTTCTCTCTCCTCACCTACCCTGTTTATTATATCTCCCTCTCATACTCTCTTTCTGTCCCTCTCTCTCCTTCTCTCTCTCTCTCTCTCTCTCTGTCCTACCACTTCTCACCAGTCACATCAGATTAATCGTCATGGATACACCTGTGATACACTCTGCCGCCAGGCCACACACACACGTACACGCACACCACACACACAATGATGGATACACACACACACACACACACACACACACACACACACACACACACACACACACACACACACACATGCGCACACACACACACACAGATAAATGCACAAGGACGGAAATTTGTGTGTGCTCTGCTCACAACACTCACACAAAAGCTTTCCCATAGTTGAGCAATCTCCTGATGTGCTTGCTGACAGAACTAATTTCTGGGTGCTCATCCAAGTGGAAACTGTAGACAGTAGACGAGGTCAGCTGCGAGGTCAAAGGTTGTCGGTACGACATGGGGGGGGGGGGGGGGGGGGGGGGGTTAGATAGGGTGAGGAATAACTCATGTAAATTAAGATGTTGGAAATTAAGATCTTCCATGTCTTTCATTTTGTACTCGAATTAAATATAAAAGCAGGGTAGTTGAAAACACGCTCAAAGCCACTTTACAACTTATGACTTGTACAGGTGAAATATGACTTATGATATATGTAAGGGATAATGCCCGACGAGGTGTCCATTAACAGAAGTTAATGGACGACGCGGAGGACGGTTGCTTCCGCGAAGTCCATTCATTTATGTTAATGGACACCTCGAAGGGCATTATCCCGCTTATACCATGGTCACTTGCCAAAGGAAATAAATTGAGACCATTAATTAATATTTGCATGCGTTTTACAATCAAAATATAAAGTTTTTCACAAGCCATAATTTAGTTTCCCTAGTAACGCCTGAGGGTCTGACTAATACAGGGAACAATCATTACCCTCCCGTAAGGTTCTTATGCAACGGAAACGTAGTTCACTCCTCCAGTAAATAGGACGGACCTTAGATACGACTCGGCAACGGGAGGTATTCTAGTCCGCTCAGCTATGAGCCAGAGAGCTGACGTAATGCATTGTACATCGGGAATCGCGACGGCCTATACTTTCAACATAAAGTGTACATATTTATAATTTGAAATGTGTCCCAGCCTTTATACCACAGATACTATAGGGTCTATAGCATATAACCGCGTTTTCTGATTACAGTTTAATGCATTTTTCACAATTTACCAGCTGTCGTTTTGACGACTAATCACCGCGCCATTCGTTTCAATGGGAATCGCGACGGTCTATACTTTCAACATAAAGTGTACATATTTATAATTTGAAATGTGTCCCAGCCTTTATACCACAGATACTATAGGGTCTATAGCATATAACCGCCTTTTCTGATTACAATTTAATGCATTTTTCACAATTTACCAGCTCTCGTTTTGAAGGCTGAACAGACAATTTGACTGGAACTACTTAGTAGGTGTCCATATAGCCAGAGCTAGCTCTGCATATAGCAGGGATTAATGGCAACCCTGCAGCCAATCAGAATCGAGTATTCCTTCTCCGTTGCCATGGTTACTATCTAGCGTTTGAGCCAGCGCAGTAATCTAACTGTCATCAGGCAATTTGACCCGAACGTCTTTCCTTTCTTTTTTAACGTACACCCTCCAGCCAATCAGAATCGAGTATTCACCCAGACCATGGTATAAGAGTCAATAAGAACTTGGTCTGGTGGCCTCCTAATCTATATATTTATCTATGTATGATCTATATTAATCTATTGATCTACGACGGATCATTAGATAGATTATCTATCAATCAATCTATCTATCTTTCTATGTATTTAATCGACCTATGATAGATCATTTATCGGTCTATCTATCTATCTATCTATCTATCTATCTATCTATCTATCTATGTTAATGTCTATCAGTCTGTCTGTAAACACACATCACATCTGTGGTCACCAAAGCACTGCAATCAAGCTAATTGTTTTGAATGGAATCGTCGATCAGGGGCTTTGTTAAGTTCAGTGTATGTATTAGTTCATGTCGTGTTTTGCTAGTGTGTGATGAAGTAGAAAATGCTTTGACAATGAAAGCTTAGGCAGTCTATTGTAGTAAGCCAGTGGTTTTCAGGGTGCTACATAGGGCCCTCAGCAGAAGCTTGGGCAGTATATAATGAAAAAGATTATAAAATGTGTTTAATATCATAATGCATATAATATATACTCTTGTGCTGACCTATTAACGTAAATTATACCAGCTAAGCTAATTAGCTAAGTAGCTAATTCTACAAAGACATGTTTCTGGGGTTAGCTAAATCACACTACCATTGATACAAGCCTATATGGATAGGATATATCATCGGAGCAGGATATGGTATTAAGCTACAGGTAAACAATGTGAATCATGAAGCTATATAGCTGCAAATGCTTAATATCGATACAAAAAAGTATATTATGGCATATGTATACAATCTGGTCCAGGTTCCCTGCAACACCGCCATTATTTTATTCTATAATTTTAAGTACTGGGTGGTGGGAGTACCGAGTGCATCTTCACCATGTTTGGACCATCTTAACCATGAGGACCTAGCTATATTGCTTATGCAAACACATTTGCAGACCAAAGTAACCAATCTTGAATTGAAGTACTATGGATGCTTCTATCGATGCGGACACCAACCTATCACATTTGACTGCGGCCTGACTCTTATTGAGTTGGGTATGTTTGTCCTTCCTGGTACTGCGTATGGGCTAGCTTATTCATTTTATTGCGTTCTGAAATTGGATGCCCTATATGCATCTGTGCCGCGTGCTTCAGACCATGCGTTTCAGATTATTAAAATAGGGCCCCATATCTCCAACAGCTATTGTGGGGACTGTGTATATCATTAGTGACCTCAATGGGTCCCTGCGCAGGTTGCATATTTCAGTGGATAAGCCTGTGTTTGGGTTCACGTTTGCACACCTGTCCACACGTGCATGCAAACTCTGCCTGAATTTGCTGATGCCAATACAAACATCGGCATGCTCACAAATATGTGAACGCCCGGTTAAAAGAGATAAATGGTGTGGGCTTGTTATTGCATATGGCTAATAGTTGTGTGTAAATATTTGTATGCATGACTAGCCTTTGCAAAGCACTGGAACTGGAATGTCACCAGTGTGTTTGTGTGCCCATGCAGAGCACTGGAGACCAACGCTGCCAACTGTTTTAGCCTCTGGGGCACATGGAGAAACCTGGGGCTATACTGTGGTGGGATGATCAACCTTTGCCACATACAAAAAAAAAGAAACATAACGGCTTTGATCTCATAGGCTTAAAATGGAAGTTTCACAGCTTGGCTGTCATTGGCAGAGTCACCGGCGATGAAACTGATCACCACTTGCAGAACGAACTACCATGCTGGGAAGCAAACTGGCAACAACAAATGATGGCAGAAGGTTTAAACTGCAATGTATGTCTATGTATATGTCTATGGTATCTCCACGATTTTTAAAGCATCAAACCTTTAGGAGTGTGTGCCAATTGGTGTTTCGAGAGTGAGGGCGGGATTTCCAAGCGTACTTTGGAGGGAAATTATATATTTCAGTGACATGGGTTAAGTGTCAAGAGTGTCAAGTGTAAGAGAGGCGAGAGAGAGGAGGGACTTCCAATAGAGGATATCCATTTCCGGTACATGTTTCAGATATTGCTTTGTCAAATTTTTCATCAAAAAACTCTATACTTAGTCTATATTTGGGGCCCATGCATCGAAGCTGCAGGGAACCTGTGTGTTTCTACCTTTTCTTCTTATTGGGGCCCATGCAGCGAAGCTGCGGGGACCCATTGTATTTCTACATTTTCTTATTGGGGCCCATGCAGCGAAGCTGCTGGGAACCTGTGTGTTTCTACCTTTTCTTATTATTGGGGCCCACGCAGCGAAGCTGCGGGGACCCATTGTGTTTCTACCTTTTCTTATTATTGGGGCCCATGCAGCGAAGCTGCGGGGACCCATTGTGTTTCTACCTTTTCTTATTATTATTATTGGGGCCCATGCAGCGAAGCTGCGGGGACCCATTGTGTTTCTACCTTTTCTTATTGGGGCCCATGCAGCGAAGCTGCAAGGAACCTGTGTGTTTCTACCTTTTCTTATTATTATTATTGGGGCCCATGCAGCAAAGCTGCAGGGACCCATTGTTTTTCTACCTTTTCTTATTGGGGCCCATGCAGCGAAGCTGCGGGGACCCATTGTTTTTCTACCTTTTCTTATTATTATTATTGGGGCCCATGCAGTGAAGCTGCGGGGACCCATTGTTGACCTACCTTTTCTTCTTCTTCGTCTTCTTCTTATTATTATTATTGGGGCCCATGCAGCGAAGCTGTGGGGACCCATTGTTTTTCTACCTTATTGGGGCCCATGCAGCGAAGCTGCGGGGAAGCTGCAGGGAACCTGTGTGTTTCTACCTTTTCTTATTATTATTATTGGGGGCCATGCAGCGAAGCTGCAGGGAACCTGTGTGTTTCTACCTTTTCTTATTATTATTGGGGCCCATGCAGCGAAGCTGCGGGGACGCATTGTTTTTCTACCTTTTCTTCTTCTTATTGGGGCCCATACAGCGAAGCTGCAGGGAACCTGTGTTTCTACCTTTTCTTATTATTGGGGGCCTAGCAGCGAAGCTGCGAAGGCACCCATTGTGTTAGTAGCTTTTCTTATTATTGATCAAGGCACCGATTTCGATGTGAGCTTATATCTTGGGAACGGTTTGACGTATCTATTATTCCATTGATCTCCCGATTGGCATTGGAGGACTCCTATTGGTCACCGTCGATCTGCTCTTCCCCGTTGATCACGGTAGACCAGCCTGATCTCGCGAGCTCCATGATATTCACAGTTCAGTCTGGTATTGCACGACGGAGAAAATTTGGAGCCGATCAGAAAATGATCGTCCAATCAGCGTTGGTTTTGAGGTGTGACGCAATGAGGAGCGACTCTTCAGTCTAAACAACATGGCGGCTTCCGCGGATGTGATCGAGATGCGCGCAGCTATCGAGCAAGTTTTAGCAGAATTAGAGTGTATTCCTTCTCTAAAATATGAGCAAAAAGCGGCACTGGAGGCTTTTCTCAGAGGAAAAGATGCTTTTGCCCTTCTCCCGACTTGTTTACTTGATGAGCTTGCCTCGACGCTTTGTTATCACGTCATACGCTTTCATTGATCTGATTGGTTGATTTGGCCCGTCAATCACCAACATAGGCAGATGGTTTCCAATCTGCAACCAGTATTTTCGCCCCCTCCCAAAGGCTCTCAACGGAACGATTCCAGATGTAAATGCTGAGCCAACGCGAATCATTCCATCTGGCGGAGTCAGGTTACACGGGAACTGCTTCTGATAATATTCGCCGTTTTGAATCTCAAATACAGGTCCACGGTGGTGTGTTAAAACCCACGCGCACACACACACACGTTTTTTTGTTTTTTTTCCAATAGCCCCGCTGTATATCGACCCGGCTGAAACAAGGGAGGACACGCTGTTTTATCAAAGCTTGGTCGCCGTGCTTAGGCTACAGCCACACTACTAGGTTTTCAATATCAAATGGATGATTTCTTCATACACTCTTACACCAGTCAGCAAATATGCTACAGGTCCACAGTGGTGTGTTAAAACCCGCCGTACACACGCACATGCGTTTTTTTTTCCAATAGCCCCGCAGTATATGGACTCAACTGAAACACGAGAGGACACGCTGTATTTATGAAAGCTTGGTCGCCGTGCTTAGGGTACATTCACACTACGTTTTGAATCTCAAATGGACCATTGCTTTATACACTTTTACATAGGGTTGCCAACTCCCAGAGTTTCAAATAAGGGACACCTCTTGGCCAAACCCCCCATTTTTGGGTCTAACCCCCCAATTTCAGGTTAAAATTTTGTGTCAAACCCCCAAAGTGTGCGGTTATGGTTAGGGTATAGACTACATGAGAAACACACAGGAAATACAATGAAAAGTGAGCAATCCAAAAAGGAAGCTGCCACATCAAACGTTCTACACATCTACATATGCGTTCGGCATCTCTGTCTTGTTTCTGCCGTTTTGCAGATGGACTTGAATCCTCCTCAAGGATGATTGCGTCATCAGAGTTGCAAGACACAAGTTCGAGGATGACTGAATCTTCAGCGTTGTAGTGGGAAAGTTCCAGTGCTGCATCAGGCAGTGAAATTCCCGTTGCTTCCTCAAAGGCTACACATATAGGAGAGGGTGTGAGAGAGAAACAAACACCTCCCATTTCTCAGTTTTCCACAACCTACAATTTTTAACCGAGTCTAGCTCCAAGAAGTCAGAAAGAAAACAGTTATGATAGAAACTTACTGTTTCCAAATCTGATTGTGAATACACCAGCGTTTGGCTGCTGTGCAACATCTTGAAAGACATCTGCGTCCACCTCTGTTCCCGTCTCATTGTACACTTTGACGCCTTCAGTGGGTGGTGGGATCGAGAATTTCATGAAAGCTTGGGGAAAAATACACAAACGGAGGCTTTAAACCCTAAAACCCCTCAGTGGTCACGGTGTAGGACACCTAATGTCATTATTTATTTACAACCTTGGTTGCTGTGACCCTAGAAAATGCACAAGAGCTAGCTTGCCAGAGAGCAATACCATTACTTTCAACCATAAGAATATTGATAGCATGAAACGACAATGTCCACTTTCCTTTTGTTTTTACCATTTAGTATGAGTAATACTTACCAGCATTCAAGAATTCTGCGAAGTTTGGCTCTGTGATCCGGACATATTTTTGTTCTGTATTTATTTTAGTTTTTATCAACGCCTGTAAAAAAAGATGAAACAATTTAATCTACAGCAGTAGCACAGACATTTTAAAGTACTATATAGAAGATGGGGATGTTATTGATCAACTTTTAAGTTGCCCCTTCCAACCAAGCAGATATATTCCTCCCAATAATTGCACATAAATTAATTTAAACTTATTAAATGGATTCTAACGTGCACACCGTTGTGGAACATCCATGGAGGTGAAAAAATATCTGGATGCAATTTGAGATTAGCAGAAACGGCTGAAAGCCCTTAAAAAATATAAATATAAATACTTTTTTCCGGACAAATATTCAGATTTCATATATTTAATTCTACTGAAACCATAAACAATCATCTTTAATTTAAAACAATGACTGTATGTAGACTAGCGTATGCGTGAAAAAAATCATCTACATGACGCGCTCTCGTTTTACTTGAACAGCCAATCAGCGTACACTCCCTGCAGTCAAGAGTAAATTGCAGCATGGAGGAGAAAGCGATTGTTGTCTTCGGACTCCAGAGCTCTACATCTAAATAATATAATATATAGAGAGATATCTATATAATATCGCGACCAAAAGCTGTGTGCGCCGCCGGATGATATTATGAATCTTAAAGACTGCGTCGGGTTCTCCGACGTCTCTGGTACTTCCACAACAAGTCAAGACTTGTAGTTGGGGTTATCTCGCCCATGGTTGAGAAGGAATTGTGGGAAAGGAACTTTGGCTTTTACTCCCTAAAGAACATGAACCGCGACATAGAGGAGAAAGGGCTTGTTGCCGTATGCAGACTCGGAGCTGCCCCCTGCTCCGCCGCCGGGGGAGATCCTGCGTCGGAGCTCCCGGACTCCGTGTCGCAGTTCAATCGACGCAGTCTTTAAGATTCATAGTATCATCCGGAGGCGCACACAGCTTTTGGTTGCGATATTATATGATGAATGTTATATATAAAACATTCATACTACAGTATCATCTTTGAATACTAAACGTACCTGCCTCCTTACGCCAATTAGCCCCACGAGGCAAGCTGGCGTTGGCCTTTCCCCTTTGTAATTCGGAATTTAAGAATATACAAACAGCTCAAGTATGTTAAACAGCTATAAACACGTTATTGTAAAATGTAGCTATGACCGCGATGCCAAAAAATGGTTTAATAACTGATGAAGTAATTGCCGATACTCATCGTTGATGACGACCAGCTAGCTAGCTTAAATGTGACCACGTGAGGCCAATTAGCATAAGGAGCCCATGGCCTTTCCCCTTTGTAATTCGGAATTTAAGAACATACAAACAGCTCAAGTCTATGTTAAACAGCTATAAACACATTATTGTAAAATGTTCCTATGACTGCGACGAAAAAAGCAGCTAGCTAGCTTAAACGTGACCACGTGAGGCTAATTTGGCCTTCGCCGTAAGCCCTTTTTAATTCAGTGTTTGAGGACATACAGACAGCTGAAGTATATGTTAAGGAGCTATAAAACATTATTGTAAAATGTTGCTTCGACTGCAATCCCAAAAAATGGTTGAATAACATAAAGTAAGAGTAACTTACCTAGACTTATCATTGATGATGACCATTGGAAAATGCAGATGTGAGCAACTGGTCCTCTCCTGAGTTAAAACACAATGGGGGCAGAGCTTTCCAGAGGAGGCTGCATAGTTAATTGTCAGGAACACCTGACTTCAACCAGTTATCTGTCACTACTCTTGCTGTTGTTGAAATAACTCTGAAAGAGTCCATGTGCCGTAACACTGTACATTTTACACTGTACATTTTAACTCTGACATTTTTCACTAACACTGGGTGATATCTTACTCAAGGTGTGTTGACGTTACTCTCAATGTTGTTGTAATAACTCTGGAAGAGTTCATATATTTTGACAATGCCTTTTTAACACTAGGGAATTTACTGTGTACCACCTGCAGTACCCTCGCGTAACACAGGTTGAAAAACATTGTTCTACACTACTCCACATACAGAGTAGCGTAACTTTCCGCAGCATTTCTGCTATTTAAGTAACCATCTCCACTGTTATATTATAACTTACTAATTATCTTCTAAAGGTCGCATTAGTTACAAAATTAAGGAATATAAATGTTGCAGTATAAGCTATAAAATATACATTATCCCAAAGAGCAAGCCTTAAGAGATGTGAAGAGTACTAGCATACTTTGAATTAATAGTAGGGTTGTTGCTCGCTCTCTCTCTCTCTCTCTCTCTCTCTCTCTCTCTCTCCCCTAGATCTTAGTAACAGAGACGGTGCTCTTTTTGGTCCAGTACACATCCAAAGAGTTTGACCGCTCGGAGAAGACTGTGGCCACGGGAGACTGCTGTTACCTCAACCCCTTGGTCCGACGGACCTTTCGCTTCCTCGGTAACGTCCAAGTGTTCACCATGTATCTCCCCAATGATCTACTAATATTGCCCATGCTTGCGTGATACACTATCTCAGAAACATGCACTGATATATAGGAAGACACTAATTTACAATAATAAAGTCCAGTCCTGCAGCATGTGCCATTAGAGATATAAATTAGATGTATAATTCTGGCAGACACATTTTCCACTGCAATGGATCAACCCATATACACGCACACACACACACACACACAGTACATACACACAATACACACAGTACACACACACACACACACACAGTACACGCACTGCTTAGGGGAGCCATAGCGAAGATGTACCGCACAGTACAATATTTCTCCCGTCACGCTTAAGTGAGTGGATGAGATAAGAAGAGGATTATTAACCTATATCCCTGACGGAGAGAAGAATCCATTCCCTGCCCTGCTGTTGGCCTGGCATTAACACAGCTAACTCCGCTCGTAAATGCTAGGGGGGGGGCCTATTCCTTGTGATTGCTCCCCTCATCCCCCTTGCGAGCTCATTTGAATGGGTGTTATGATATATTAACGCTGTGCTAACGAGGTGGCTGTAGCCTGTGTTGATTGATGCCATGAACCAGTGTTGGACCTTATCGTCTGCGTCCTTTTGCTTTTTGGTCGCTAGGTAAAAGAAAACAAAAAAAACAACACTTGGTAACACTCCATAATAAGGGTCCTTAATAAATAGCAAACTAGTCATTAACTAACCCTTTGTTAATTGTTACTAAAATATCTATTTGCCACAAGTTAATGGTTTTTTAATCATTAATTAAATATTAGTTATTTGTGTATAATCTGTTTGTTAATGTTTTAACAAACAAAAAACAATCTATTAACAAATACTGTATTAATAGTGTTTTAATAGTTAACTAAATGTATTCTTGGCACTAATTAACAGTTATTTATTACATAATTAGAATGTTAAATGCTTATTTACAAACTATATGTTAATATAGAAGTTAATGACATATTAGTATTTAACTAATTGTTACTAAACTGTTTCTGCCTATCCCAATTGTTATTAAACTGTGTTTCTGCCCATCCCAATATGAACCACTTCTCATAGGACCCTTATAATAAAGTTGGTTACGCTTAATTAATATATTAGTAATATATAACTATCAGTGTGGGGCCTCTTATAATAAAGTTGGTTAAGAGTTATTCATATATTAGTAATATATAACTATCAGTATTGGGGACCCTTATAATAAAGTTGGTTAACCATAATTAATATATTAGTAATATATAACTATCAGTATGGGGACCCTTATAATAAAGTTGGTTAACCATAATTAATACATTAGTAATATATAACCATCAGTATTGGGGACCCTTATAATAAAGTTGGTTAACCATAATTAATATATTAGTAATATATAACTATCAGTATTGGGACCCTTATAATAAAGTTGGTTAACCATTATTAATGCATTAGTAATTTATAACTATCAGTATGGGGGACCCTTATAATAAAGTTGGAACAGTAATCATTAATTATTTACAAATATTTCTTATAACATGTATTGAAGATAGAAAATATTTTACACTGGGTCTCTCACACTGGAAATGAATGATCTCAGCACACACTGTTGGGAAGGGGGATGTTCTGGGACCTCATTGTCCTTCCACGTGCCTACGTGGAAAGCCTTAAGGCAGGGAGAGCACTCCTCCCTGCCCTTCCATGTGCCTACATGGAAAGGTTTAAGACAAGGAGAGCGGCAGCAGAGACCCCCAGGGTACAGAACAGAGCAAGCATCAATGACAATCAGAAAATGACATTGATTAATTAGATACAACATAAAAGGAAGAGCTGGGGTGGAGGTGGGTTGCAAAGCTAGCAGAGAAAGCAGCGAAGATAGGCAGGCTGAAGCAGCTTTAAATAAGGCGCCAAGAATGATGTTTGCCAATGGGTGTTTGAGGGGGAGTCAGCTGAGCTGTCAGCTGACTGTGTATGGCAGTAGCGTACCGTGGGGTTTATGTCAGGGCCTTCAGTAACAAACTCCACCAACGGCCAACCCCCAAACACTCAGACATGCACACAAATGTCATATTAGGTGCCGATACAGCCAACACAGCCACAATATGCGCTACTGCATAACATCCACAACAAGACAGTTGATCTTCAGCAACAACAGCGCACACGCACACCACTTTGCATTACCGCAGAGCTAGAGTAATGCAGCATCACCATCAGATCTTTCCTTATGTCACTCCGCAACCAGATTGCACATCACACACATGACACAGAAACAAGTGTTCACAGTTATTGTTGTTATGTTCACCGGATGCTTTCGCAACTTCAACGGATTCAATAAAGTAGCCTATAGCGACAATATTACAAGTGCACCGCCAGTTCATTAACAAAAATGAAACATACAAGTAGGCCTTTATGCCACATATTTTACAACAGCTATTCCAGCCAGAATATTACAGCCCGTTCTCATCCCAACTCCTAATATACCGACGATTTGTCACGCCCCTAGACGTCTGATACTGACGCAAAAGGTACCCTGCCGCATCTGTGTGAAACGATCTGGGTTCTCATAAACCCGTTCACGGTGGTAAGAGACGAGCAGAGTCTACAGCGTCCATTCACTCCAATAATAACCCGGTCACGGTGATAGATTACGCTAACCCTAACCATAACCATAACCCTAACCATAACCCTTTTTGGAGTGAATTGTTTCACAGTAGACTGCGGACGCTGTAGACTCTGCTCTGCGAGCGGATGCTGTAGACTCTGCTCGTCTCTTACGAACGGGTTTATGAGAACCCCCAGATCGTTTCACACAGACGCGGGAGGGTACCTTTTGCGTCAGTATCAGACGTCTAGGGGCGTGACAAATCGTCGGTATATTACGAGTTGGGATGAGAACGTGTTGAATATTAAGCCCACAGGAGTAGTAGTGAACGGGTTCATTTAATATGCTTATTAAGCGGCATCCACACACAGCGTTACCATTAAGCCTACTGCCCAAATTCCAGCAATATATTTGTGTTTCCAACCATTACAAAAAATGCGTTATAAACTAAAGTACCACAACAACATTATCGCTCCTACATAGTGCAAAGTAAAACTCACCCATCACTTGTAGAGGAAATCCATCCTCCGATCCTTTCGGAGGAAACGTTCAATGACCTCCTCATGCAGTCGGGCGTCCTGTTTTAATTTGATGAGCAGCTCCTTCTCGATGGCAATAGATGCCAGTGCAGAGAGTCGGGTCTGTCCGGTTGCATTCCGCGAGTAAGTTTTAATGCGCTTGAGCGCTGAGAAAGACCGCTCAACTGAAGCTGTAGACACTGGTATGGTCACGATCAAGCAGGTGAGGGCATACAGCTGTGGCATGCTGACTGACAGCCCTGTGCTCCTCAGGAAAGTCAGTAGGTCACTTGGGCTCTTTCCCTGAAAGTTGCTCATGCTGTACATCACTTTGAGCTCCGCTCTGAGTCTGCCCATGTCAAACTGTGCACCATAGCTCTCCTCCAGGCTCCGGAGCTCTTCTTCGGGAAATATTTGCTTGAATTTCGCAAACAGATGTGCATCCAGCAATGCAACAAACAGCAGACGTTCGTGATCGGCAAATCGATTCTTTATTTGCGTGCCGATGCTGTCGATTAGAGCTGTGTGTAGCTCTCTGAAGTGCGTGCGCGGGTCTGGTCGGCCTCTGGCTGCGCTCGGCTGTCCCACGACCTCCGCTGTCCTCTCGTAGATGGCATTAAATTGATCACGCTCGCCTTCAACACTCTGGCAAAAGTCTGCGATTCTGGCCAGACTGAACTGCATGTCCAAACTCTTATTTTGCAGTATTCAGAAGAGCACATCAGCAAAATCAAAAATGTTGATGAAAGCAAAGAGAAAAAAACAAAGTCATAGCTTGTCAATTGTGACAAGTGTCCTGATGCACAATGTACCGTTTCATGGTCAAAATCCTCCGCGTGATCGAGGATGTGCTGGAAAACCTCGACCAGCTCAGCTCTTTTGTCGTGCACCGTGCCCACCAACCTGGAGTGAAAGTTCCACCTCACCTGTGACACCCGCGGCAGCCGCCTCTCGCAAAATTCATCCAGCAGTTTTGTGCGCTTTGGAGAACGTGTGAAAAAGGCAGACAATCCTCCCAGATTTAATGTGTGGGCATAACAATGCACAAAAAGAGCCTGGGGGATTTCTTCTTTTACACGCGCCTGTACGCCATTTAGTCCCGATGCCATTACAGCGGCTCCGTCATAGCACTGCGCCACCAGCTTGGTCTTACAATCGTAGCTTGCCAACATTTCAAGTACCAATGCTGCTAGATCATGAGCTTGTTTTTTTTCTGTGACATCCTCATACTTCAGAAATCTCTCCTTTACTCCCATGTCAGTTACATACCTGAGTACATATGACAGCTGAGCTGTGTTGCTGAAATCAGTGGTCTCATCCACCATGACTGCGACAAACTTAGTTTGATCGATCTCCTTCTTGATGGCATCATTCAGCACATCGGCAACAGCATTTATGATGTCATTCTGAATTTTGCCCGATGTGCCCGTAAAAACGGTGGCAGTGGCGAGGTGGTTTCGCAAGTCAGCATCATAGTCGGACAGCAGAGACAGCAGTTCAAGGTAATTACCTCGGTTCAGGGACTCTTTCCCCTCGTCATGTCCCCTGAATGGCAATTCTTGCTGCCCCAAAAAGATGACACAGTCAATGAGACGCTTCAGTATTTCCCGGTTTTTTCTTACTCTCTCATTGTGCAAGCTCGTCCACCCTGGACACACCGAAGGTCTTTAAATGCACCACTGATGTGAGGTGACGCTCGGAGGCCTGATGTTTTAAAGCTGCCTTGGTGAAGCTGTTAAGACTGCTAAATCCGGTGCTGTTCCATGTCCCCTCACTGATGTTGAACAGCAAACACGGCCAGCAGAATAGCTTGTTCTGAACGGTGCTAGCCGTTAGCCAGTCATAGCGGCTGTAGTTGCACTCTGTAAAGTGGCGCACAAAACCTTTACCGGCCTGGTCAGCCCATCCAGCGTCGGTGTAGGTCTTCCTCTTGAAATTAAATCGGTCTTCTCTCCAAACGATCGCCTTAAAAAAGGCAAATGAAGGAGATCAGAAACAGGATCACTAGGTGGTGTGAGGGCGGTGGCCATAGTAGTTCACTATCAACTCTCTCACTAACCGCCCACGATTCAAAATTCGCTGATGACATCACCAAGGGCCAGCGCCGGCATATTGCTGGGCCCTGGGGGCGTTCTATTACTACACATCAACATTTGATTGGCTGATTACACACGTCAGTCAAATTTATTATCCAATGGGAGGTGGCAGCTTCAGCGAAAGGCTAGCAATACTTTTAGTGCTGGCCCTGCTGGTCCATGTAGCTGTGATGCGTTATTCAGCTGAGCTCAGCCTTACAAAAAAAAAAACGGTTTTCCTTCTGGAATTATGTTACTGAAAAAAATATGGAATTAAGATGCATTCAGACACAAATTAATGTAATTTTGAAAAAAATAATATATATATTTTATTTAGATTTTGACAGGGCCAGCAGAGAAGGCCCTGCTAGCCCTGACGGCCCACCACTGGTGTATGGTATCCAATGGGAAGCTAGGGGAATCAGCTGATTTTGATAATACTACATATTTGAAGCGCTTCTGCATATGCAACATAACCTAAAAGCGGCAATATGACTATGATTATGACTACTGTGATCTCTGTACTGAGCCAAGCCTGACTTCGTGGCCTGCCTGAACTAACGCTATGCTCAATATATTTTAGAACTAAAAGGCATTTCTTTCCCTTAAAAACTTCAGGGCATGAACCTTGAGTCCCTCCCTAGCGAAATTAACATTACCTGCCTATCTTCCTCATTGACATCAGGCATCTTTCTCTTCTTGGAGAAATATTTTAACAAACTCATCTGAAAATGCAATCAGGAATATTTTAATACATAGCTTATATAAACATTGTTGGCAATTATTTCACCGTTTATTTAAGTAAGGCTACTGGTATTATGATTCACTGAGTTCTCTAACGTTAACGTTAGCTGGAACATTTTTTCACGATATATTAGTAATCCATCCCTGCTAATACATTTCATCATGTAAATATGAGCATTGCTTCCAGGTGATGTGACCTATTGGCTCAAAATCAGTGCAGGATCATACTTAAGACACTTATAAGACACAACTCTTACTTTCTTTTTGTTTGTTCCTTTTTTTAAATCAAATCTTAACATTCTTCATATTTTTTAAATAAACATTTAATACATTTAATACCCACATTTTATTTTGAAAACCGGAAGTTTCCACACGCTGCAGTAAGCTAGCGCTGACTTCCCCAGTTGTCTCAAAGTATTTGCCTTAATGTCGGCAATAAGGGCGCACTTGAAAATGTTGGAGCGGCTGGCTTGACCACGCGAAAACGAGAGACGGCTGGCTTGACCGCAGTACGCGATCGGTCATTAATCAATAATCGAATTTAACCGTATAACTGCACACAACTTTATTTAAAAGCAATCAAATGGAAAACATGTTTGTTGGTATTTTGGTGTGCGTGTGGATGTGTGGCTCCTTCGGCGGAGCGGTTCATGTTAATAGCGGAGTCCGGGAGGGTTCACCTTCACGGGCGTAGTTACGAGGGGTGTGCGACTATCGTTTTAAAAAATACTAAAGTGTTTTTTAAAGTTAGAAAGATATTAGATATTCAACAGATATTCACGCTCCGAATTACAGCGATCAGACACGGGGAACTAAAGCTGCGGTGTCTACCTACCTAGGTGTCTACCTGCCCAGGTGTATACCTGCCCAGTTGTATACCTGCCCAGGTGTATACCTGCCCATGTGTATTGGTCAGTATTTCTGCAGCGATGAGTTAATCAGGGCTTGTTGCGACCACGGATGTATTCAGTTTGCGATGCTCATGCCTTCTTATTTTTATGTTTTACTTTTTGCTCGACTAATGAAAACGTATTCGACTAAGCCTCCGTCAATCGACTAAGCCAACTATTAGGGGGCAGCCCTAGTTAACTTACAGCACTTTATATGGACCATTAGTTATATTTTCAATGTATTTACAGAGCAATCCCTGCAAAGTTTTTAGGTAATAACTATAGAAGAGAGGGGGGCGTGGCATCACGATGGTGGCTCTCCATCGTGATGTCAGTCAGCCATCACGATGGACGATGTCAGACCACGCGAACGCGAACCTGATAAATTTTTTTCCGCAGACACGTCGGTACGCCGGAATTCCGGCGTGGTGCCGGAACGCTATCAGCCCTGTGTAGAGAAACGAGTACCGTCACATTTTTAAAATTGTCGCATCGACTTGGTACCGAAGTATCAGTTCTCGTGACATCCCTCCTGTCTGCCTGAGGAGAACATGCTGTCCTCGCGCTGTTGCTTACTTGGTTGTCATGACTTTGTGAGTGATTGACATCACTGTTCCAGTTGCTCATCCTCAAAGTGGAGAGCGAGCGGACAGCTCTGCATGACGTCATGACATTTTATACACTTTTGAACCAGCGGCGGCAGTAATTTTGCAGCGGCGGGCCGCCGCTGCTAAATGTATATAGCGGAAACACTGCTGTTTGTCTTGGCTCTAGTGCACCTGTAGCGTCTGCCAGAGGGCAGCAGGTCAAACAGGTGGTGGGTGGGATGAGAGTTGTCTCTGATAATGGTCTGCGCTCTGCTGAGGCAGGGAGATGTGTATATATCTTTGAGGGAGGGGAGGGGGCAGCCCACGATCTTCTGCGCTGTCTTAACCACTCTCTGGAGCTTTTCAGGTCTGCCTCAGTGCAGCGGGAGAACCACACCAAGTTGCAGTAGGTCAGGATGCTCTCGATAGAGGAACGGTAGAAGGTTAACAACAGCTTCTGGTTGATGTTGTTCTTCCTGAGCACTCTCAGGAAGTGCAGACGCTGTTGAGCCTTCTTGACGACAGCCTTGATGTTAACAGGACAGGTCAGCAGAGATGGTGGTGCCCAGGAAGGTGAAAGTGCGGACTCTCTCCACTAAGTCGCCATTGATGGTGAGGGGAGACGGATCTGCTCTGTGCTTCCTGAAGTCCAGGATGATCTCCTCAGTCTTCGTGGTGTTCAGAGCCAGGTTGTTCGCTGCACACCACACGGACAGCTGCACGATCTCCTCTCTGTAGGCTGACTCATCTCCTCCTGAGATCAACCCCACTACAGTCTTGCCATCGGCAAACTTCATGATAGTGTTGCTGCTGTGGGCCGGTCTACAGTCGGAGGTTTAGAGGTTGTAGAGGAGGGGTCTCAGCACACACCCCTGTGGGGAGCCTGTGCTGAGTGTTCGGGTGGAGGAGAGGTGGGGGCCAAGTTTGACTGTTTGGGCCCTGTTAGTGAGGAAGTCCTTTATCCAGCTGCAGATGAGTGGGGGAAGTCCGAGGTCAGACAGCTTGCTAACCAGGATGTCAGGGATGATAGTATTAAAGGCTGAGCTGAAGTCTATGAAGAGCATCCTGACATAGCTCTCCCGGTGTTTCAGGTGGCTCAGCGTGCTGTGAAGAGCAATGGCTACGGTGTCTTCGGTTGATCTGTTTGCCCTGTAGGCAAACTGGTGGGGATCAAGGGAGGGGGGGAGACAGGCTTGGATGTGTTTGAGGACCAGCCGCTTCAGGCACTTAGTGATGGTGGGTGTCAGTGTGATGGGGCGGTAGTCGTTGAGGTTGGACGTGGGTGTTTTCTTGGGAACGGGGATGATGGTGGCAGACTTCAGGCAGGCTGGGATGGAGGCCTGTGCCAAGGAGAGATTGAAGATGGTGGTGAAGACCTGTGCAAGCTGATCCGCACAGACTCTGAGTATTTTCCCAGGAACCCTGTCTGGTCCAGTGGCTTTCCTGGGGTTGACTTTGCGGAGCTCCCGTTTCACATCCTGTGCCTGCACAGTGAGTGTCTGGGAGCTGGGGGGTGGTTGGGGTTGGGGTTGTGGGGGTGTGGCTGCAGATGTATGGGTTGGGATCTCAAAGCGTGCAAAGAAGGTGTTCAGCTCCTCCGACAGCTGGTCGCTTGAGTCCACAGCCGTGTTGTTCTGCCCCCTGAAGTTGGTGATCTCCTGGATGCCCTGCCACATCTGCCGTGGGTTGTGGTTAGAGAGATGATCCTCTATTTTGGTTTTGTAGTCCTGTTTGGCTTTAGTAATTCCTCTTTTCAGGTTGGCTCTGGCAGCACTGTACAGTTCTGTATTGTCCGAACCGAAGGCGATGTTGCGGTCCTGGAGGAGCATCCTGACCTGGCTGGTCATCCAGGGCTTCTGGTTGGGGAAAATCCGGATGTGTTTATCCACTGTGACATTCCCCATGCAGAACTTGATGTAAGATAGCACAACCTCTGTGTTTGCAGCCAGGTCCTGGTGTTCAAAGATACTCCACTCAGTGTCAGCAAAACAGTCCTGGAGCTGGAGAAGTGCATCTTCAGGCCACGTGGTGATGGTCTTAGTCAGAGGAGTGGAGCTTCTTCTGAGGGGGATGTATGCAGGGGTAAGGAACAGAGAGAGGTGGTCTGACTGACCTAAGTGTGGGAGTGGTATGGCTCTGTATGCTTGTTTAATGTTAGTGTAAACATGATCTAATGTGTTACTCCCTCTGGTCGGGCACTTAACATGCTGGTAAAATTTAGGCAGGACAGACTTCAGGTTTGCCTGGTCTGATAGGACCGAGAGAGCTATGCTAACGTTAGCATCTGGTGGTATGTATACAGCTGTGATTAGCACGACTGTTAGCTCTCTCTGCAGAAAAAAGGGACGGCATCTAATGGTTGTGTACTTTAAGTCCGGTGAGCAGTGTTTATGTATGGTGAGAGTGTCACTGGACAAGTTATTGTGTATATAAATGCACAGACCACCACCTCTGCTCATACCGGAGTCTTTTTTTTTGCGGTCCCAGCGGTGAGCGGTGCGGCCTGCTAGCTGTACGGCTGCGTCGGGGATCAGCGGGTGGAGCCAGGTTTCAGTTATGATAGAAACACAGCAGTCTTGTATGTGGCGGTTTCCCTTGATGAGTAGTTCCAGCTCGTCCATCTTGTGGATCAGCGATCTTGCATTGCTGACAAACATACTCAGGAGGGGAGGCTTGTGGGGGTCTTTCCTGAGTCACGATAGCAGGCCAGAGCGGCATCCTCGCTTTTGCTTCCTCTCCCTCCTCCGTCTCCGCCTCTTGCCGGTGCCGACAACAATCCACGGAGCTCTCGGTGGCCTCGCTATCTCTGTTGGGATGTTGTATGTGCGGCGGGATACATCTATTATGGCGATCTTCGTATTAAAACCGATGTCCAGAAGTTCTTGCCAGCTGTAGTGATGTGTAGCGGACACATAGACGAACATAAAACACAAAAATACCAGCACGATCGTGGAGCCGTGAGCCACTGCATCTGTGCGCGCCGCCATTTTTCATGTCCACCGCAGGTCCAACAAAGAGACAAGCCATTATGCAATTGGGTAACACTTTATAATAACTATCCGTTATAACTAGTTAATAGATCATAAGTAAACTGTTAATTAATGAGTTATTAATGACTTGTTAAGTGTTTGTTAACAGTGTTTGTTAAGGATTTATAATGCCTTGTAGATAGTTAATAGATCGTTAATAAACTGTTAATTAATGAGTTATAAATGACTTGTTAACTGTATGTTAATGATTTATAACTATACCTTATAAATTAGTAATAGAGCATGAACAAGCTATTAGTAAATTACTTAATAATGGCTTGTTAAGTATCAGTTAATAGTTTATATATGTTATTGGGACGTTATTCTAAAGTTGCAACTATTCCTCATTTATTAACTGTTAGTAAATGAGGAATAGTTGCAACCTTAGAATAACGTCCCAATAACATACATAAGCTAATAACTAATACTTAACTAATATATTAACTCACACTTTACAGATCAGTTGTTAATAGTTTGTTAACCATCTACTAATACCAGTGAAACTTTGTAGAACAGCAAATGGGTGGAACAAGTTCAAGGTACAGAAATTTGATGTGATATTTAAAATATCAAATTTTTGTACCTCAACCTTGTTCCACCCATAGGCTTTTCTGTGTACTGTATTTTACCAAAGAAACACCCCAGATGAAATGTTGAAAATTGTGTTTAATATATAGAAACACACATACTGAGCCATCACATGGCAGAACAGCAGTATACAAACCCATGAGGTTTGTGCACTTTTTGTGCTAAACACTGGATAAACAGAATTTCAGAGGGACATTTAATGTCCATACATCACAGCAATGTCATGGATTATCCGTCCTAACGGCCCTTTGCGATGCTTACGGGCAAGCCACTCATGCCATTCAATAACTCTGAGATGGTCTACCAGTAACTCCTCTGTACGATTCCCCCTGAGTCTCCATACATTTTCCTTAACCGTTCTCCAGGCCCTCTGTTTGTGCTGAGTATGTGCACCTGTTTGGGAATCGACATATGACACACTGTGATTGACAGTGAAATGGGTATAACCTAGCTGAGGTAAAGCATTGCGATAAGCCCGCCACTCATCACTTATTATTGTAGATCCCACTTTAACATGGTGAGCTAAAAGTGGCACCAGATCTCTCCTTCTTCTTCTCTCGACTAAGCGAAGAACAGACTTTGCATGTCTTCTCCCGCTCCTGTTCACACCTCACATCCCAAACACCCACTTCTTCCTCTTCCAGCCACCAGCCATTCGTCCCCGTCTGTACTGATGAAAACATAAAATATTTGGAATTATTCTTCTTTAAACAAAATGAATAATCTGTCATTCAATGGTAATTTGCATTACTATCCTGATAATAGTGCTTGCTGCTTGCCTTTCTTTTGTGTCTGAAGTGGCTCTCATCAATGGTGACAAACTGCTGCCGCCCCCCCAATGTACTGGCCTCTTGCTTGCTGATATCTGTCCATCGCAGTTGTGCACACATCTCGCAGCTTTTGAGCCATCTTGGACAGGGTTGCTGAGCTTCCAGAAATGTAATCATTGCTCATGTCCACTTGACGTAGACGCAGGCCTTGTGCAAATCTGATAGAACAAGGCAAATAATTATTATACCACAGTTCTTTTGATCTTTTTGGTTTGATACACAAAGTTTGCATCTACTGCACCCCAGGATATGAAAATTGTCCACTACTGTGTAGACAAAAACAGCAATAATGATGGAAAATATGTTTTGTGGTATTTTCTACAGAGCTCTGTCTATACATTTGGGACTAATAATACTGTAGGATATTTGTAAAATCCTATTTCTAATATTAATTGCCAGAGCCTATAGATTGAGAGAGCCAATTGCCATTGAGCTTCAAGAGGCAGGGTCAGACACTCATGTTGCTCCACCAGGCCTAATGCTGACCAACACAGCATCCCCTAAGTAACAGCAATTAAACATATTTCCATAATTGTTAAACTGTTAAGAATTCAAGCTGTAAATTACACTTTTTAGCAAAATAAATCACAAAAGTGAAATAACTCCAAGCACCTGTTATCATCATGAGTCTAGAGATGCTCCATAACATAATAATCACAAGCTTTACTACATAGTCTCCAGTTATTGTTTATGACAGCATAGTTATACAGTATTTCTATTGAAATAAACACTTTTCATCATAGACAGACAGACTAAAATCATATACCTATGCCATAGTGTACCTGTACACAAAGCGCATCCAGTTGAAGAGGGAGACCTTTGAATTGCTGAACATAGATTTGTGTCTAATTGACCTCTTCAGTTTCCTCCCTCTGTGGTTATGGTGTTTGCAAACCCTGAAGATGTATACAAATAAAGATAAGAATGACACAGGCCAGGGTAACCCCCATAAAATGTGTGTTAATATGTTTACATTTTTTTTTTACATTTTTTCAGTATTTCTGTCTGAAAATAGCAGATCTATAAGCTCACAACGTTTTGACGTGTTGTGATCTTGTAGATTAGTATTAAGTAGTGTAGTGTATAGTAGTGTATTTCTAGAAATTAATGTTAACATGAATTAAGAAGATATATTGGGCACTCTTAACAGCTCACAATTAAATAGATTTAATTTTCACTAGAATTCTGGACCAAAATACCCATGTATATTGTCATTTCATGCAATAAAAATAAACTTACCATGCATAGTTCTCCACACAAACTGATTCCTTGAATTTCATCTTGTGTTTGCATTTTTGGCATCTCATCCATCTTCTTAGAAGCCTTTTCTTCTGCATCCATTTGATTATTTCTCTGTGTCTTCTTTTAGATTTAGTTCTTCCTCCAATAAGCTCTCTTAGCTCAGTGGCTAAACCAGGCATTATTTGGCTACGATATTACAATATGACTTGATTAGGGCCTACCTATTTTCTTATCCTCTGTTCTTTCCACACACATCACACAAGCTTCCCGAGTCTCTGTGACTAGCTCCCGCCAGATTACGTTTGAATTGTATTATAGGTCGGGGGTGACGAGGGTGAAACAAGCCAATCATAATTGCATTCACATGCTGGAGGAGGAGCGATCCGGCCTCCTCCATCATATTGGCTGGTTGTCAACTTGTCAATCACCTCGCATCACCACTGTACTTTGATGAGTGACAACTGGTGACAAGGACAACCTAGACAGACACGCCCATCCTTCGCTCACTCAGCAAGTTCATTATTGGATGGGCAGCTTGCATTAGCATTGATTTCAAAGAATGAATACACGGTCTGGTAAAATGTCCGATACCAGTGTTCCCAGCGGCGATGCGCAAAATACCGAGATAAATCCAGGTACTGTCGGGAGAAAGAGAAAGAAGTCAACAGTGGGTACTTCCAGTAAAAAGAAAACTACACCTGTGGACCATGCTGTGCACATGGACAACAACGGTGACGGTAAGCAAGTCTGCGTGTTATCTTTTCATTAAAGATGTTTGATCAGGATAACACGGACTGATAGATATGTACTACATAATTCAACCAGATTTGTGGAGTGTCCAATGATTAATTTTGTGTGTGTGTGTGTGTGCGCGCGTGTTTAGTCGCTTGCCGAAAATAGAAGATTTAGCCTATATGAAAAAAAACTGGTGTGATTGTATGCATCAAAACTTTAATTCAAGGCTTACTGTGTGTTCACACTGCACATTGAAACGTGTCGCAGGGCGACACGTGCAGAAGTTGAAATATTTGAACTTCTCCGCGGCATTCGCGTGAGACAGCCAATCAGTGTTCACTCCCTGTGGGTAACGTCAGAGCTATAGAGAAAACAGAGTTGCGACACGCTTTGATGTCGCCGCCAGGGCTGTCACGTGGTTCATGTAAGCCTCAATAGTTCCAAACAAACCGCAAGCTGCCATAGCGGTCATTGTCTTGTCATGGTAAATATCAAAATGAAACACGTTTTTTAACCGTTTTTGCGCTAGAATAATAGCTTTTGTGCTTGAATAATAATAATAATAATAATAAAACCTTTGGAGGGAAACGTTCGTGTTAGCTTGGCTAGGTTACTTACGTGAGTGATGCTAACTTTACAAGGTTGGTTGTTCTGTATTTGCACTTAGATAAACAAGTTACCATTACCATTTTACCATATACCATTACCATTTTTACTATTATTGGACTATTATTATTGCACTCTTAGCACTTACCTGTTTTGTGAAATGTCAGCTTTTCCAAAGTACGTTTTATCTTTATTACCAAGTTTAGTTATTTTAAAAGGACATGTAGGAGACTAAAGGACATTTAGTTATTTTTGTAGGACATAGATCAGAACCATGGAGATTTTAAGATGGATCAGACCTATCAAACAACCACTAATTATGCTTGAATATGATCAGTCAAAATCTAACTCTACAAACAACTATTCACACTTGCAATTTATGTTAGAGCTGATGGACTGGAATACGTATGACTGGTACAAAAGTTGTTAAATAAACAAGATTTTTATTAAAGAATTATTGAAACAAGAACGTGTGTGTGTGTGTATGTGCGCGTGTGTGTGTAAGAAAAAATAGGAATAATAATAAATAATATACACAACATACAACAAAAGTTTATTTCAATTTTCAATCGGGACCAGAAAAAAGGGGTGATTCGGTGGGGCCCTGCAAAACATGAAGATCCCTCTGCCAGACATCCGCACTGTCCAAGAAGAATGCAGCATGTAAAACTGAAGCCAGGAGTGTTGGGAGAGGTTTTTGACATGCTGAAGCTAAAGGCTGGTAGCATGAGCCAAATGGAGAGGTGTGCTAACCTTGGATGAGATGGCCATCACCCTAAGCGTAGAGCTGCATATGGGGACAGGAAAGCTGTTTGGCAACGTTACACTGCCTGGCCACAATGGCAGAGCAACTCACACTTGTGTCTTCATGCTGGCTGGAGTAATTATAGTAGTTATTATTATTATTATTATTTTATTATTATTAAATCATAAATTCCAAATACTCACAATCCCTATGGACCCCATCGCAGTCACTGAGTTGTTGATGGTTGGAATGAGGCTGAATTTACCCGCCTGCAAGGATTTACCTGCCTACCTGAAACATGGTTAGTTAGTTGCTATATGTTTATCATAGTTAGGTCAGTGAAGCAGGACATCGGTGTCTGACAGGGACAATGGCTGAGGAATGGCTGCCACAGCAGAATGTACAGGAGTAGTAGAAACAAAAAAAAATAGATGACACATTAAAATACGAGAAAATAATTAAAAACTGCATACAATAAATACAGAAAACATATCTATGTACAGTATTATGAATAGTAGCAATGTTAATGTAAATCCCAAAAATAAAGGTAAACATTACAGACAGTTGAAGTAGACATTATCGACCGTACACTATTGACACTATACATTATTATACATTATTAACAACGAGGTGGAAGCAAGTTGTGGCATACCACTACAGCAGTAATTCCACCAATGGTGCCGTCTACCAGCCCATCATCATTGCTATAGTGGAGGCAGCAGCATCTGTAGGGCTTCATGTCATTAACGTCACAAGTGACATGGGGAGCCCCAATAGAGCAATGTGGCGAGCTTTTGGGGTGACGTGTGATAAACCCTGGACTCCACATCCCATACAGCCACACCGGCGGCTCTATTTCATTGCAGATGTCCCACATCTGGTAATGTAACTTGAAGAGCACCCTTGTTGTCCGTGGTCAGACCATCACCGTTCCACAAGATGTGGTGAACAAAGAGCACCTACTGTCCAGTGTGGTGTCTGTTGGTCCCTTACAGGATCTGGTGTCCTACCAAGAGGGTATGGCACTAAAGCTGGCTCCCAACCTCTCCAGGGCCATCTTGGAGCCTAACCACTTCGAAAAGATGAAAGTTAGCTCAGCCATGCACATCTTCAGGGAGTGGACAAGTGCTGCCTTAAAGTACCTGGTAGAGGAGGAGCAGCGTCCTGAATCAAACCTCACCACATCATGGTTCCTGGAGAAGATGGACCACTGGTTTGACCTTATGTCGTCCCACCACGTTGTTACTGCCCTCTCTCGGTTCAGAATAAAATAAATAAAATGCATTATTATTATTATTATAGTAATGTTATAGCAGCAGCAGAAGTAAAACAGCTAGCATTTAAGTAATAGTAGCAGTAATAGCAGTAGCATTTTAGTATTAGCATTAGTGGTAGTATTTTGGAAATGAAAATCAAAACAACTTTACATAATGTCACCTGACAACAAAAGGTTAAAGGACTTTAGTGAAATTATCACGTTAATTACCTCACGTTAGCCTCCGTTACCAAGCTTTCAGTTAGGTCCTAAATCCATTTAGGGACCTAACTGACCTAACTTTACATTTTTAACATCAACATCGACATTTCATGCAAACCAAATGTAAAGATAATGATGTCTAAGAGTATACCTCTGATAGCTAATGCTTGAAAATGTAAAAAAACGTTTAAAATGCTGTTGTTTCATCAACTTACCAGTAATTGTTCTTGACGAGCCATTGAAATCAACGGAGCTCCGTCCCTTGTTTGGAACTATTGGCGTCTCCACAACCCGGAAGTGTCGTCCGCCATTTTTTACCACGGGAGTCAATGGAAGTGTCGTAACTTTGTTTTCTCTATCGCTCTGGGTAACGTGGGTGAAGTAACGTAAAACAGCCAATCACCGTTCAACCGGCTGGGCCAACTGTTCCCTGCACTCCGAGTGAACTGCAGCTTGGAGGAGAAAGTGATTGTTGCCGTTTGCGACTCCCGGAGCTCTATATATAATATTATATGTTATAATATATATAATATAATATATACGATATATACAATATCACGGCACAAAGCGGTGTGCGCCTCCGGATTACATTATTAACCCATAAACGACGGGCACTCCGACGTCTGTTCACTCATTCAGAGATCCAGTGCAGATATCTAGAGCCAGCTGCTCATTATTTTATTTTACCTTCCTGGCTTTTATCATTAGAGCTTTTTTAATTCTCTATCATATCATTCCAGATACTGAGGCAACTGTAGCTCCAACAGCATTTTTACATATTAGGAAGATGCAGCTTAAGCTCCGTGAGGCCAAGAAGAATCAGCACACAGTCACAGAAAAAATCAGTGACCTGACTAAGGAGAGAGACTCCCTCCGCCAACAAGTTGGTCAAAGTAAGTAGGCCTAACACTTTATTGGGAAAACATGTTTGCACACCTGACAATGATACTTGGGAGCTTTGTAAAATACATATACAATTGAGTGGAAGAAAGGCCAACATTTCACGGTGACAAGACCATCAGAGCATGAGCGTGTTATTACCCAAACAATACACATGTACAGTTAATACCTGGAAGATAATATATGTAGCATTGATTGACAGCAGACACATCTGTCCAACTGATGAGATCACGATTTGATGAATCAGTGAAACTGAAAGTCTTAATAAATGTAAATGTTGATAAGAATGTATGCGAGTTGACTTGTATCATCATAGTTAGTAATGCATTTGGTATTGTATTTTGTATTATGTTGTAGATACAGATGACGGTGGGACAATTGACACATCTTCCTCGGCCAACTCGTCTCCTGGTGAATCTTCTTCCTCTTCATCCTCCAGTCCAGGCCTGGGGAATCTGTTCCACAAAGGGCCGGTGTGGCTGCAGGTTTTTGTTCAAACCAAGCAGCAGCACACCAGACATGACTCATTTAATCAACTGATCTCAGTCTTCAGAGAGCTGATTGGTCAAACTGTGTGCTCTTGGTTGGTTTGAACAAAAACCTGCAGCCACACCGGCCCTTTGTGGAACAGATTCCCCAGGCCTGCTCCAGTCCATCCAACTCCTCTTCATCCTCTTCATCCAGCTCCTCAACTGATTCTTCCGATTCAGACAAGAAATCGAAGAAAAGACGCAAGAAGAAAAAGAAGCACCACCACCAGCGTCACAAGAAAAGGGACAAGAGGAAGAAAAAAGAGAAGAAAAAAAGGCAACATGGCAAGCAGAGAGGTAAGTGTAAAGAGAGGAAGGCAATAAGGCTGCTCCCCTCATGTGTGTCAGGCATGTAGACATCACGTCTGTCTGTCTGTGTGTGTCTCTCTCTCTCTCTCTCTGTCCGTCTGTCTCTCTCTCTCTCAATTCAATTCAATTCAATTCAAAGCGCTTTATTAGCATGACTGTTAAAATACAGTGTTGCCAAAGCAAATAACAGCAATACAGACAATAAATAAAAACAAACAAACATAAAAAAACAAGAAATAAGGCTGCTCCCCTCATGTGTGTCAGGCATGTAGACATCACAATGTCTGTCTGTCTGTCTGTCTGTCTGTCTGTCTGTCTGTCTGTCTGTCTGTCTGTCTGTCTGTCTCTCTCTCTCTCTCTCTCTCTCTCTCTCTCTCTCTCTCTCTCTCTCTCTCTCTCTCTCTCTCTCTATGTATACATTTTATTTTCCAAAATGAACTTCCTGGTGGGTATATTATCTTGGACCCTCCAATTGCTCTGTGCCCATGTAATCTTCATTACTTTTTGCAACCACTTTGCATCTATGCGTGTCTTTCCCTGTGTCGATTCACTACTTGTATGTTTGTTATACATAACTACATTTCTATCTGTTTCAGCACGTCATCCTGAGGAGGTCATCAAGAGATACAGGAAAGTCCTTAAGGCGTACAAGAAAGGAAGAAAGCTGAGTGTGGAATATAGAAAGGTCGGTGTCGACCGAAACACCGTCGTCGCCAATGCCCCGATCTGTGAGCTGGCTGTTGTGGCCCCGAAGAAATACAAGGAGTTGCTGGTTGCTCATACACCACAGCAACGACTGCAGGACTTGTCTGGAAGTGTTGATTAATGATCCAAACCTTTTGAGGGATGTTGAACATCAAAAGAAAAAGGGGAAACTGATTCCTCTGTCACTGTGGGATGGTGCCCTAGAGCAGTTCGGTTGTAGCTCGGGTCTGGTTCACTAAGTATAGAGGGTCCAAGTTGTGCTAAGACATGTTCATATCAATAATGCCAATGGCTTGATTTTGATTTATTTTGTTTTCATGTCCTGCACAAAAAGTGCACAAACCTCATGGGTTTATATACACACATACTGATGGCTCAGTATGTGTGTTTCTATACATTAAACACAATGTTCAACATTTCATCTGTGGTGTTTCTTTGGTAAAATACAGTACACAGAAAAGCCTATAGGTGGAACAAGGTTGAGGTACAAAAATTTGATATTTTAAATATCACATCAAATTTCTGTACCTTGAACTTGTTCCACCCATTTGCTGTTCTACAAAGTTTCACTGGTATTAGTAGATGGTTAACAATCTATTAACAACTGATCTGTAAAGTGTGAGTTAATATATTAGTTAAGTATTAGTTATTAGCTTATGTATGTTATTGGGACGTTATTCTAAAGTTGCAACTATTCCTCATTTATTAACTGAGGAATAGTTGCAACTTTAGAATAACGTCCCAATAACATATATAAACTATTAACTGATACTTAACAAGTCATTAGTAAGTAATTTACTAATAGCTTGTTCATGCTCTATTACTAATTTATAAGGTATAGTTATAAATCATTAACATACAGTTAACAAGTCATTTATAACTCATTAACTAACAGTTTATTAACGATCTATTAACTATCTAGAAGGCATTATAAATCCTTAACAAACACTGTTAACAAACACTTAACAAGTCATTAATAACTCATTAATTAACAGTTTACTTATGATCTATTAACTAGTTATAACGGATAGTTATTATAAAGTGTTACCTGCAATTGTTCAGAAGTGTCACATAAATCACTGTTTAAATAGTGTAGGCATGTGTGAACATGTTACGCCCCTGAAAAGGGGGAGAAATAATCACGAGAGTGATATGGTGACGTTTCCTCAGTGGTAACTTTAGTTTAAATTTCAAAAATATAACATTTTACAAATACACAGACCTACAGGAAATATGTAGTTTTGCAGAGAGTACAAACATCATACATTGTACACAAAACATGTAAACATACAGCCAATTTCCTCAAATATTACCGTCAAGCACAAAGTAACTTAAGCTCAGCAAACTCATAACATTCACCAAAAAACTCAAAGTGCAACAAAAAGTGCATGAAACACATTATAGAAATCGAAATATAAAATATATATACAACATATATTACAAAATGTATACATGTGAATTCATAGTTGATACCAAAACGGCACGGCTACATGTTGAATTCATAGTTGATACCAAAACGGCACGGCTACATGTTCTCTGTTACCGAGCGGGACTTCGCTCACGCACACATTACTATACTCCACAAAACATAACTCTCAAAATATCACTTAAACACTCTAAATTAACTTCTACTTAATATCAACAACATACCTGAAAAGGGGGAGAAATAATCACGAGAGTGATATGGTGACAAACTAACTAAACTAACCCTAACTAACTTTAGTTTAATGAGGAAGATACTGTGATTTCCCCAGGTACGTGGGCGGAGACTAAAGCAATCGAGGCTACCAGATTAAGACCACTCTGCCGATCTTAAGTGACACAATAAAGAATAAAGTAAACAATATAATATGAACACCTTTTTAGCATTTTAACCATTTTTAAACGTGACAAATTTTAACTGTTGTACACAATTGGAGGTTTTGTATTCAATCACTATGAACTGTTACTCCTGAACATATCTTTTTAACATCCTCACAGACCATTCACTTTTTATGCTTTTTTAACTTATACCAGGCTATTAGTGTATTATCTTTCAATTTGTCACAAACACATTTTTTTAGTTTTATTTAGTGTATAGGCATATAAATTGCCATTGCTATTACTTTGATTTAGACACGTCACGTTAAGTTCATTGTTAAGGTCAAATACTAACAAAGAGGAAAAAGGATACATCTTGGAATACAATAGTTTTGGATATGACCATACAAAGTTGTTCATTGTCATTATCTAAACCATTGAGATGATAGAAAGAAGTCACCACTGCAGACGTCGGTGGGGTTATCTCTGAGCTAACCTGCTATGTACCAGGTTTGCTCTAGATTAGGCTCACAGCATGAGTCACCATGATAACTGAACTGAGAGTAGTCTAATCTTGGTATCTGAAACCGAAGATTCTGGCTTTCCTTGAATTCTGACCTAACATATCCGGATGACCTGGAAATCCAGTTTTCTTGAAACAGGGCCCTGAATTACCTGTAAAACAAACATATCCAGCCTCTTGAATAGCACTTGTACATGTCTTGTACTTATTTGAGTACAAGACATGTGAGTTATTGTTATGCTGTGTTCCCAAAATGTATACCAAAATGTGTTTCTGCATGCATCAATATGTACTTTCGAAGGGTGTGTGTGTGTGTGTTTTTCTTTAATGAAGAAAACTCAAAACTATTGCACTGAAGCTGTTTTGCTTTAATTGGGGTGTACTTGGACTCACAGCACCACTTAACATTGAGTTAAGTAGACTTTAATATCACATTGTTATCCTGGTATCTAACTAAATAATCACAATATAATAACATATCCCTAACAACAAGCCTTAGCATCTATCATCTTTTCATGCGGGTAGATTGTGTGTGAAAGGGAAGAGTGTGTGGGTGTGTGTGTGGCGCATTCATGTGTGTGTGTGTGCATGCATGCTTGTGTGTGTTCATGCATGTATGTGTACTTGAGTGTACGTGAGTGGGTCCATGGCACACACAAGGACCCATGCCCACACACACACTACCCTTATGCTATTCCGTTATAAATGGATATGCACGTATGGATAAACATGTTTGTATACGAGAGGTTGCATCCACAGCTGGCCGCCATCACGTGACCGTCGAGGTCTGGCAGCAGTGCTGTGTTGCTCCGCATAATGACTCACAACACCACATGGATGGATTAAATTAGAACATGGCCCAGGGTCACGCTTCCCGCTCAGCCCACACTTCCTCTGCGTATCTCTTCACACTTTATTCTTCCCCCCCCAACACCAACACCATTGCCGCCTTTCCTCGTCTCCCTGCCGCAATGTTGAACCCTGACTTTTGGAGTCTTGCTTATTCAACCGTAGCACCAGCTGTGATGCGAGGTGCCATGAACATAAATGCTTTGAAAGGATAAAAGGCTTTGAGCAAGGGAGAGAGAGAGAGACAGACACACTGTTAATTCACCAAAGTTAGTATGCTCGCACTCTTCACATCGGCTTGTTCTTTGGAGTAATACATATTTTATGGCTTATACACCAACATTTATGTTATTTGATTTTGCAACTTTGACAAGATAATTAGTTTAAATATTAATAATGAAGAAAACTCCCATCCATCACATTGAGTGTAATGCTGTTCTGAAGCATGCGTGACAAGCTCAGAGTAGACACAGGTTGAGCTAGTTATTATTCATGCAGTGTTTCTATGAAACGTGTAGTGATGCACTGAACGAGATGTAAAACGCTGCCTCGCAGTCAAGTAGTATTAGGTAGTATCTCCGTCTGTACTCACGTACATCCTATGCAAGGTGTGTGTTCTACTTTAAAATTGTGAAATAGAATTGTTATTTTATTTTTACCACCCATAAAAAAACATTGGTTATTGAATTTGCTAATTCAATCTACAGTATTTACCCTACATATCAAATTGCATAGTTTTCAAGAGTGTGCTATTTTACTATTTGTTTTACACTGGTCCATAATGTCCATAAGCCAGTGGTTCCCAAACCTTCACAAAATGTACCCCCTGAGACAGTCTACATCCTACTGAGTACCCCCCGCACCACAGACAGCTCACTATGATGTTTTTTGTTTGTAATTCTGCGTAAACAAAAATTAAACACACATATACAGTATATAATATAGCTACATAACATTAAATATTACATAAACTGTACTGTACCTGCTAATTTGAACTGGAATATATGTCACGTTGTTTATGTTGTTGCACGGGGGTGGTGCTCTTCTTCCCCCGTGTCATTGTTGGCACGGGGTTGGTTGTTGTATTAGCTCCACAGGTACTGGGATCTAGACAGGTGCGGGGCGTGGCTAGCTGGGCGGGGCTCCGCAACAAGGCACACCTGGACCTCATCACGCACCTCTTCTTAAGTCTGGCGGGGACCTCTCGTCGGCGCCAGATTATTCCGTCTTATCCGGTACTTTGGCTAAACGTATAGAAATCGAACTTAAGATACTCCTATCTGCCTCTCGGTTCTATCTCACGTAAGTGTTTTTCCTTTCGCCGGTAGCTTCTTCAACCACCATCAGGATTACTACCGGACTTCAGCATTCTCCAGAGCTGGGAGCTCGTATGGAGCAGATCTGTTCGCCAGCTACGCCTATCCGTTCCTGTCTTCGCCTGTCTCGTTGGATATCTTTTGTGTGTGTGCTTGTCCGACAATAAACCGTGAATTGTCCGAGCTGACTCTGTTTCTGCATCCGGGGTCCAAGCTAACATTACTGCGAACCATAACAGAATAATCTGGCCACTATGGACCCCGCGGAATCAGAGAAGGTTCGGCAGGCACTTACCTCGCAGGGCACGAGGATTGGACAACACGATGCCGCCTTACAGGAGTTTTCTGAGGCTCTTTGAGGTCTCTCCGCCGGCATGTCAGAGCTGGGAGCTCGTATGGAGCAGATCTGTTCCCAGGTCTCCTCCCTAGCCGTTCCCGTCTCGCGCCATGGACCAGCAGCCCCCTCCGCGTCGGACTTCCCGGCTGCGGCGTACGTTTCCTCGCCCAGCCAGCCCCGTGAACCGTTCATTCCTACTCCGGTCAGGTATGCGGGGGAGTTAGGACGTTGTAGGCAATTTTTACACCAATGCTCCCTAGTCTTCGAACAGCAGCCATTGACTTACGCCAGTGACAGGACTAAGACTGCGTTTATTATGAGTCTGTTGTCCGACCAGGCCGCCGACTGGGCGGTAGCAAACTCCATGAACAGACCCACTCTCGCGTTTTCCTACGCCGATTTCATTAGCGAAATGCGGAGGGTGTTTGACCACCCTGTTCGGGGAAAGGAGGCCAGCAGCCGACTTCTCTCACTGCGTCAGGGCTCAGACTCGGTCGCGCAGTTTGCGTTAAACTTCCGTATTCTCGCGGCGGAGAGTGGGTGGGACGAAACGGCGTTACAGAGCGTATTTGTGAGGGGACTGGCCGAACGTATTAGGGACGAACTCGCGGTTAGGGACGAGACCAGCTCGTTAGATGAACTAATAGCCTTAGCCACTCGCTTGGACAACCGGTTGAGAGAGAGACAGAGGGAGAGACTCGACCATCCCTACACTCCGTTCGCTGCTGTTGGTCCTGGATCTACCGGTCGCCCGGCCGTCCGGACTAGCCCCATGTCTCGTTTCGCTCCCACCGCTTCTTCCACCGATGTAGGACTCGGGCCCGAGCCCATGCAGGTAGGAAGAATGCGGTTGTCCTCTGCCGAACGCCGCCGTCGCACTAAGAACAATCTCTGTCTTTACTGTGGGGAGGGGGGTCATTTTCTGGACACATGCCCTAAGACAGTAAAAGGGCAGGCTCACCAGCTTCCAGGGGGTCGCTGGTGAGCCGAGTGGCCGGTCCTCCGGATTCCCCCACACGGATCCTAGTTCCGGGACAGTTACCTGGGCTTCAGCATTCCAAGTTTTTTGTTTTTATTGACTCAGGTTCTGATGAGAACTTTATTGACTGTGACCTTTGTTCTCAGGCCCAGCTGAGACTGGACTTACTCCCTGAGCCCAAGGAGGTCTTCGCCTTGGATGGCTGCCTGTTGGCCCAGGGTTACTCACCGGACGACTCCCGTTTCGCTCCTGCTCTCGGGCAACCATCAGGAACTAATTAGTTTTTTTGTTATTCCTTCCCCCACGTCCTCCGTTGTGCTCGGTCTTCCCTGGCTGAGATTACATAACCCCCACATTGACTGGTCCACCTCATCCATAGTCAGCTGGAGCACCTTTTGTCATTCCCACTGTCTTCGGTCAGCCACGCCCCCTAGTAAGTGTGCCGCTTCTCTTCTCTCACCTGACCCCTTAGACCTCTCTGGAGTTCCCTCCATTTACCATGACCTCCAGGAGGTATTTAGTAGAGATAGGGTCCAATCCCTGCCCCCTCACCGTCCCTATGACTGCTCTATTGATTTGTTGCCCGGTGCCCCCCTGCCTTCCAGTAAATTGTACAATTTGTCTAGACCGGAGAGAGAGTCCATGGAGAACTATATTTCCGAGTCGTTGGCAAATGGGCTCATTCGTCCTTCTTCCTCTCCCGTGGGAGCAGGCTTCTTCTTTGTAGAGAAGAGGGACAAATCCCTGTGACCCTGTGTGGACTACAGGGGAATAAACAACATCACGGTCAAGAACAAGTACCCTCTTCCGCTTCCGGACTCTGCCTTCGCCCCTCTTCACCAGGCCACCATCTTCACTAAGCTGGATCTCCGGAACGCCTACCATCTGGTTCGCATCCGGGAGGGGGACGAATGGAAGACAGCGTTCAACACACCACTGGGTCACTTTGAGTACCTCGTTATGCCTTTCGGGCTCACTAATGCACCAGCCGTTTTCCAGGCTCTAATCAATGACATTCTCCGGGATATGTTACACCGTTTTGTTGTGGTTTATCTCGATGACATTCTAATTTTTTCTAGGGACCTGACTGAACACAAGCAGCAGGTTCGGCTGGTGTTGCGGCGGTTATGGGAGAACAAGCTGTTCGTCAAGGCTGAGAAGTGTTCCTTCCACACCGACTCGGTCAGTTTCCTGGGCTTCGTGGTGCAGAGGGGTCAACTGCAGGCAGACCCTGAGAAGGTGAGGGCGGTTTCCGAGTGGCCAGTTCCTACCACTCGGAAACAGCTACAGAGGTTTCTGGGGTTTGCAAATTTTTATAGAAGGTTCATAAGGGATTATAGTCGGGTGCCTGCTCCCCTAACCCAATTAACCTCCACTAAGGTCCCTTTTGGTTGGTCGCAGGCGGCTCAGGCCGCGTTTCTGCGGCTTAAGAAGTTGCTCTCCTCGGCTCCTGTACTGTGCCATCCCAATCCAGCTATCCAGTTCGTGGTGGAGGTAGATGCCTCCAACTCTGGGGTGGGGGCAGTGCTGTCCCAGCGCTCGGCGCGGGACAACAAGTTACACCCCTGTTCCTTTTTCTCCCGTCATCTTAGCTCCGCTGAGACTAATTATGATGTTGGTAACAGGGAGCTACTAGCAGTGGTGTTGGCATTGCAGGAGTGGAGACACTGGTTGGAGGGAGCGGCGCATCCATTTATCGTGTGGACGGACCATAGGAACCTGGCCTACATTCAGGCCGCCCGTAGGTTGAACTCCCGCCAGGCACGTTGGGCTCTCTTCCTGGGTAGGTTTCATTTTACGCTCACCTACCGTCCTGGTTCCAAGAACTGCAAGGCCGATGCTCTCTCTCGCCAGTACGACTCCCCGGTGACGCAGTCGGTGGAGGAGAATATTCTCTCTCCCGCCTGTGTCATTGGGGCAGCCCGATGGGAGATAGAGCGGGTGGTGCGGGACGCCCAACAAGGACTACCTACCCCCGAGGGTTGCCCTCCGGGTCGGATGTTTGTTCCCCCAGCGGCCCGCACAGCCGTTCTCCAGTGGGGGCACGAGTCCAGGGTGGCCTGCCATCCGGGGTTTCTCCGCTCTCTCTCTCTCCTCCGACAGCGGTTTTGGTGGTCCTCCATGGCTGCCGACACCAAGGGTTTCGTGGCCGCCTGTTCCATCTGTGCCCGCGGCAAGTCGTCACACCGTGCTCCGGCGGGTCTCCTGCGCCCTCTACCTGTACCACACCGGCCGTGGTCGCACATAGCGGTGGACTTTGTGACTGGTCTCCCGCCCTCAGATGGTAATACCGTCGTACTGACTATTGTAGATTGTTTCTCCAAGGCTGTGCATTTTGTTCCGCTCTCTAAACTCCCTTCAGCCCTGGAGACGGCGAACCTGCTGGTGCTGCACGTGTTCCGGCTCCACGGGATTCCCCAAGACATTGTGTCGGACCGGGGACCACAGTTCTCCTCACGAGTGTGGAAGGCGTTTTGTCTGGCATTAGGGGCGTCGGCCAGCCTCTCCTCCGGCTACCACCCACAGACTAACGGCCAGACGGAGCGAGCTAACCAGGACCTCGGGTCAGCATTACGTTGTGTCGCCGCCGAACACCCTGTCTCCTGGTCCACTCATCTGCCGTGGATCGAATACGCCAGGAACTCTCTGGTCTGCTCCGCCACAGGTATGTCACCCTTCCATGTGTCTATGGGCTTTCAGCCTCCACTCTTCCCGGTGCAGGAGACAGAAGTGGCGGTCCCATCAGTTCAGGAACATCTCCGACACATCCGCCGGGTGTGGCGCAAGGCGAGGGAGGCACTCACGCGCACGGCGGCTCGGAACCGGCAGCTGGCGGACCGTCACCGGACCCCGGCTACCAGGTGGGGCAGAGCGTCTGGCTCTCCTCTCGGGACCTGCCCCTTCAGACTGAATGTCACAAGCTGACCCCGAAATACATTGGTCCGTATGTGATTTCGAGTATTATCAATCCGTGCGCTATCAAGCTCAAGCTACCCCCTGCTCTCAACATCCATCCGGTCTTCCATGTTTCTCTTCTAAAACCTGTTTCTTCCAGCACTCTCAACCCCCCGGCCGAACCCCCGCCACCCCCCCGGCTCATCGATAACCATCCGGCCTATTCTGTCCGGGAATTATTGGATGTACGCAGACGGGGTAGGGGGTTCCAGTTTCTGGTGGACTGGGAGGGGTACGGGCCGGAGGAGCAGTCCTGGGTCTCCCGTTCCTTTATTTTGGACCCAGAGCTTATCAGTGACTTTTACGCACGTTTCCCGGAGAAGCCTGGTGGGCCGCCAGGAGGCGTCCGTTGAGGGGGGGGTACTGTCACGTTGTTTATGTTGTTGCACGGGGGTGGTGCTCTTCTTCCCCCGTGTCATTGTTGGCACGGGGTTGGTTGTTGTATTAGCTCCACAGGTACTGGGATCTAGACAGGTGCGGGGCGTGGCTAGCTGGGCGGGGCTCCGCAACAAGGCACACCTGGACCTCATCACGCACCTCTTCTTAAGTCTGGCGGGGACCTCTCGTCGGCGCCAGATTATTCCGTCTTATCCGGTACTTTGGCTAAACGTATAGAAATCGAACTTAAGATACTCCTATCTGCCTCTCGGTTCTATCTCACGTAAGTGTTTTTCCTTTCGCCGGTAGCTTCTTCAACCACCATCAGGATTACTACCGGACTTCAGCATTCTCCAGTGCCGCCGCCAGCTACGCCTATCCGTTCCTGTCTTCGCCTGTCTCGTTGGATATCTTTTGTGTGTGTGCTTGTCCGACAATAAACCGTGAATTGTCCGAGCTGACTCTGTTTCTGCATCCGGGGTCCAAGCTAACATTACTGCGAACCATAACAATATATGGACTATAGTGGACTACACAACTGTATGTGGGGTTGTATTGGAGACAGTTTTAGTCTTATATCGTTTTCCACACATAGTCTGTGCCTGTACTTTGTCTTCATGCTGGTAAGAGGTGAGAACCCAGTCTCACAGAGGTAAGTTGTTGCAAAGTAAGTAAGTAAGTAAAACTTCATTTATATAGCACCTTTTTGATACAGAGATCCAAAGTGCTTTCCAAACAACAAATAAATAAACATAGCAAAAAACAAACATATAGAGCATGTCAAAATATATAGAGCATGAAAAACAAACAAAGGAAGATAAAACAAAAGGAAGGGATATATTAAAAGAGACACGACAGATGAGGAAAAACAAACAAGGAAATCTATAAAAAGGCTTCCCTGTAGAGGTGGGTTTTGAGCAGCCGCTTAAAACTGTCCAAAAATTCAGTGAGTCTGAGTGAATGGGGAAGACTATTCCACAATGTTGGGGCTAAGACAGCGAAGGCTCGGTCACCTTTAGATTTACAGGTAGACCGTGGAACGGATAAAAGGCCGAGATTTGAGGAGCGGAGTGGCCGAGGAGTAGGGGTGGGAAAAATAATCGATTCTTCGATGCATCGCGATTCTCTCCAGAACGATTCCGTCTCGATGCAGAGTTAATAATCGGAATTTTAAACATTAAATTAGTTCGCCTGCTGCAACATTCTGTTCGCCTGCTGCTGAGCGCTACAGAAAACTCTCCTTTCTGCCTGCCGGTTCTCTGCCAACACGCATGCGCACAAAACACATGTGCGAGTTGTTTACATCCAAAGTTTAGTGGCGACAAAATGGCTGCGAGCGACACTACCTGCCGTTCGCGACCTGACGCCAAAATGACGTAGATCGCCGGCACGCCAGGATTTTAGCCCGGTCGCGCCATGTCACGCACCACTCTTTTTTTTTTCAGCTGTGCGTGACAAAGCGGAAACAGGAGACTGGACGAGTTCGAAGGCACACTTTAATGCACCTGCCCTGCACCAGCTTCTTTAAAAGCTGCGATATGGCAGCATTTTGGTTTCTATAAGGTCGATGGGAAGATGGACAAGACCTACGCTGTGTGTAAGGTGTGTAGAAGTCAAATTAAATACCTCGGAAATAAAACCAAATGACTAAGAGCAGCTTTTTCTTTAATGACATAGAAAAGAAAGATTAAAAAGAAAAGAAAAATTAATCTTTTTTTTACATACTTCCATATTGTGTTAAAATGCAAGCTGCATTGTTCATAGAAAGTCATATTTGTGACAAGAAAAGCTTTTTCTCTAATAAAATATAGAGAAGGTAATTCATCTGTTGATTGTATTTAATGAATATCACAAAAGTAGTAGGAAGTGATTAGCAAACTCTGAGTAGCAAACTCAGTTGTATATATATTTTAAAATCACGCATGAAAACACATTAAAAAAATCGAGATGCATCGATAATCAGTTTAGAATTGAATCGTTGACCTCTGAATCATAATCGAATCGTGAGGTGCCAAAAGATTCCCACCCCTACCGAGGAGTGGAATGAGGAACAAGGAGCTCTGAAATGTAACTGGGGGCAAGGTCATGAAGTGCCTTATATGTAATCAGTAAGATCTTAGGTAACGCTTTATATTAAAGTCCTTGTAATTAATAGGTAATAAGGCCCTTGTAAGTCCTTACAAGATGCTTATTAACATTATTGTGTGTTTATAAGCCTATATAAGTGTTAATAATGGCATTATAATACATTATATAGCCTGCTATTAACTGTATTATAATACAGTTAATAGCAGGCTATAACACATTTATAAGCGCTTATAAGAAACTTGTTAACAGTTTGCAAATGCTTAAGAACATTAATAAAAGCATCATGAGTATCTTATAATTGTTCATAATAGCATTACAAACACCCATAACCCACCCATTACGACTTTGCCATGCCTTTATTAATCTTCTTTTGTTTGCTTATTGATATTAAAATATACTTTATTGCTCATCTATTATAAGTTAACTATGCACTTGTTAACAGTTAACTATGCTTTTTGCAGCTACCGGATCTAAAGTGAGAACAATGCCTTTTTAAGTCTAATAAATATTTCATTATGTGTTAATTACTGGTTAATGATTTTCACAACCTCCACATCTAGAATGTGGTCAAGGCTGATATAATGAGAAGAAAAAAAATCAAGTGTTTCAACTGTGAAGGCCAAAATTGTTTTATTTATTGCTGTAGACTAAAAATGTAAAAAGGGGTTCAGATCCCCAAATCTGGAGAGGCGGAGATAGGCGCCGCGAGGCGTCCAGTGCGGTAACGCAAACGACCCCGGAGAAGCCGGCGGGAGCCCCGGGAAGAGTTCTCTTTTCTTTGTGAAGGGCAGGGCGCCCTAGCCTCGCGAGACCAGCCTGATCTCGCGAGCTCCATGATATTCCACTCACAGTTCAGACTGGCATTGCATGACGGAGATAATTTGGAGCCGATCAGAAAATGATCGTCCAATCAGCATTGGTTTTGAGGCGGGTTCAAGTGTGACGCAATGAGGAGCGACTCTTCAGTCTAAACAACATGGCGGCTTCCGCGGATGTGACCGAGATGCGCGCAGCTATCGAGCAAGTTGTAGCAGAATTAGAGTTTATTCGTTCTCTAAAAGATGAGCAAAAAGCGGCACTGGAGGCTTTTCTCGGAGGAAAAGATGCTTTTGCCCTTCTCCCGACTTGTTTATTTGATGAGCTTGCCTCGGCGCTCTGTTATCACGTCATACGCTTCGTTGATCTGATTGGTTGATTTGGCCCGTCAATCACCAACATAGGCAGATGGTTTATCCAATCAGCAACCGGTATTTTCGCCCCCTCCCAAAGGCTCTCCAACGGAACGATTCCAGATGGAAATGCTGAGCCAACGCAAATCATTCCATCTGGCGGAGTCAGGTTAAGGGCGCCCTGGAATGGGTTCGCCCCGAGATAGGGGGCCGTGCCCTGGAAAGCGTCGCGGTTCCAGCGGCGTCCGGTGAGCTCTCGCTGGCCCTTGAAAATCCGGGTGAGAAGGTGTAAATCTTGCACCAGGCCGTACCCATATCCGCAGCAGGTCTCCAAGGTGAACAGCCTCTGGCATGATGGAACAAGGGGGGTAAGGGAAGTCGGCAAATCAGATCCGTAACTTCGGGATAAGGATTGGCTCCAAGGGCTGGGTCGGTCGGGCTGGGGTGCGAAGCGGGGCTGGGCCTGGCCGCGGTTGGGGGAGCAGCTGCTGTCACCTCCCATCGTCCTCCCCTGTCTGGAAGCGTTCGGGAAGGTTCGGTCCGAGGGGTTCAGTTCGGGCACTGAAGAAATCATGGAGACTGTTGCCTGTTGGAAAGGGGCACTTTTGAATTGCTGTGGTTCTAATGGACCATGTTTTTTTTTCAAAGTTAAAACAATGTTTACAGTTCCTTGAAAGTGTTTTTTTCTTTCTTTGAAATGCCTGTTTTAGGTGATTTTTATTTTGATACATTTTTAGTAATATGTCCACAGCAATAAATAAAACAATTTTGGCCTTCACAGTTGAAACACTTGTTGTATTATGCATTTTTTCTTCCCACTATATCAACCTTGACCACATTCTAGATGTGGAAGTGGAAAAGCATATTAACCATTAATAAACGCATAATGAAATATTTATTAGACTTAATAAGGCATTGTTCTCGCTTTAGATCTGGTAGCTGCAAAAAGCATAGTTAACTGTTAACAAGTGCATAGTTAACTTATAATAGATGAGCAATAAAGTATATTTTAATATCAATAAGCAAACAAAAGAAGATTAATAAAGGAATGGCAAAGTCGTAATGGGTGGGTTATGGGTGTTTGTAATGCTATTATGAACAATTATAAGATACTCATGATGCTTTTATTAATGTTCTTAAGCATTTGCAAACTGTTAACAAGTTTCTTATAAGCGCTTATAAATGTGTTATGCCTGCTATTAACAGTGTTGGTAATAACGGCGTTACTTTTTTCAGTAACGAGTAATCTAATTAATTACTTTTTACCTCGTTGCAACGCTGTTACCGTTACTGAGCATGTGAAGTGGCGCGTTACTTAGGGTGGCCATTCGTCCGGCTTTAGGCCGGACTGTCCGGTTTTTCAAAGCCCTGTCCGGGTCTCAAAAAGGAGGACAAATACGCGTCCGGCTTGATGCTGCGCCGGACGCGTATTTGTCCTCCTTTTTGAGACAACCCTGCCGGTCATAGGTCCGCCCGTGTTGGGAGAAAAATCTCGGGCCTATTCTAAGCTAACAACGGCGCGGACCCTATAGGTATCAGATCAAAAAATAAGGCGAAATAAAGAGAATTAAACTGAATTCATGTCACCTTGGTTCAACTCCGTCCCATACTTTAACTTGTGGTACTTTGCCCTCTCCTGCTTCAGGGCGAACTCCAGCATCTTGATCCGCCTCACCAGGGGCCTCATTTATAAAACTCTGCGTGAAACCCTCCGTACAACATTGCGTACGCCCAAACCTCAGAATGTGCGTACGCACAAAAACATTCGGATTTATAAAACCTTGCTGCGCACACCTGTACGCACTCTTCTCGTTATAAATACCAACGTGCGTCTAATTTGGCGTGCGTGCACGAGCGCTCTGCTCCTCCCAAGTCCATCCCTTAATAGTCCTTAAAAGGTCAATGCTAATTAATCACTTAATATTTATAAGTAGGAAGGAGCCTTTTCTGACCAATCAGACGGAAAAATGGCACCTTTTAAAAATAAGGCGTTTTTCGGATTCGGAGATCGAAGTGCTTCTAAATGAAGTAGACCAACGCAAGTCTATTTTGTGGCTCATTTATCAAACTCATTATTTAAATGTTTAAGTGATACAGTTGGTCTGGCCGAGGATTGTGATTTGAAAGGGCTGTAGTGTGTTGAACATAATTTTGCTTTAATTCATATTTCATAATGGGTGCTTTTCATAAAATAAATATATAAATGAATAAATAACTCATGTGGTGCGCAATGTGCGTTGGGTCCGCAATGAGCTCCGGGGGTTACAGCATCTTCTTCTTCTTTTGGCGTTATTGGCGGTTTGCAAACACATATAGTGCATTACCGCCACCTTCTTCCTGTGGTCGTCTCCGGAGTTCACTGTTTGAAAAACTTTGCGGGAGCTTTACTCCAGGGTGAAAGGATGCGTAGAACTGCGCACTCTTTTCCGCAAGGTTTTTTTCTATAAATCACGACGTTGGCGGTGAAAGATGCGTACGCACATTTCATCCCTGTTTCCGCAACATTTTCGTGCGCAGAGACCTTTACAAATGAGGCCCCAGGTCCTTCTTCAGGTTCTCCTGGACCGACTGAGTAGATTTATTCTTAATCAAACTTAATCAAAAGTCAACGAGTAAATACGTATAATAGCAAATACAGCGCTGGTGTCACAAAGAGTTTCGCCTCCTGAGAAGTTCTGCTGATTGTGAGCCCTGAGTCTCAGGTCTCTGGATACTTTGTATAGTAGAAAAATGGTTCAGTTCAGGGGCTAGAAAAAAGGGTTCAGCTCAAGGGCATAACATCATGAGCGGGTATATGGATACTTTATGGTTACCAAGGGCAAGTTCAGGAAAGGTGATAAACATCATGAGTGGATCTATGGATACTTTATAGTCACAAGGGGCAATTCAGCTAAGGGGCATAGCATCATGAGCTGGTATATTCAGTTGGCCTCCCACGCCTTTCGTGGGGAAGCTTGGGCCGAATGACGTCACCAAGCGCTCTGTTTAACATGGCACCCAGTCTCAGGCAGTAGTGTTTATCACCTGCTACTCCCCTGGGCATTTCGTTACATCTGGGTGCGCAAGGGATTCTCTGTGAGGGGAGGGGGAGCACCTATAAACAATGTCCACTGTGTCTGGTTTCGGACTGGCTCACATGTGGGAAGAGGGTGAAGTACTCATAAACAATGTCCACTGTGACCTTGTTATTCTGGCTCTAAGTAACCGTTTGGGCCTTTTAGCATTCTCAATATTTCAATACCCGCCGGTCATAGGTCCGTGGTGTGTTACTATTGCTATTGCCCCCCCCCCCCCTACTACAATTTGGTTGAATGAAGCGCAAGGTGTTTTGGCCACACATCCACACATATATTGAGTTCAAATAAATACCAAATGTTCTAAAATACTGTATATAGTGTTTTCATTCTTCAATCAGTTAATATAAACACCTTTGTCGTTAAAGATGTTATAGAATGTAATAGCGTATAGAACATGAAAAATAACGCCACAGTTACTTTGCTGAGTAACTAATTACTCTTACAATTAGGTAACTGAATTACTAACTCAATTACTTTTTGGGAGGAGTAATTTGTAACTGTAACTAATTACTTTTTTTAAGTAAGATGACCAACACTGGCTATTAACTGTATTATAATGCCATTATTAACACTTATATAGGCTTATAAACACACAATCATGTTAATAAGCATCTTGTAAGGACTTACAAGGGCCTTATTACCTATTAATTAATGGTTATTACAAGGACCTTAATATAAAGCGTTACCAGATCTTATAATTGATTCTAAATTTTACCGGAAGCCAATGAAGGGATGCGAGAACAGGAGTAATGTTGGACCGACGGCTGGTTCTGGTTAAAAGTCTGGCCGCTGCATTTTGGACTAACTGTAATCGGTTTAACACAGCCTGACTGAGGCACGTGTAGAGGGAGTTACAGTGATCTAGACGGGAGAAAATGAAGCTGTGAATTAATTGTTCAAGATCACTGGAGGACAGGAATCTTTTGATTTTTGCTACATTTCGTAGCTGCAGAAAACAGGACTGGACAAGTTTTGTGACATGAAGGTCAAATGTCATATGCTGGTCGAAGATGATACCCAGATTCTTAGCAGTGGGTTTGATATAATTGCGTAGTGGACCAATAAACTGATCAACTGCAGTGACACATTTATCAGGGCCAAATAAAATAATTTCAGTTTTGTCAGGATTTAGGTGGAGAAAGTTAAGAGACATCTAGCCTTTGATGGCAGCTAAGCACTCACGGAGAGAGGACAGTTGATTCAGGTTATTGGGTTTCGCAGAAAATTAGATGTGTATCATCTGCATAAAAGTGGTATGGCATGTCATGGAAGCGGCTGAACAAATGACCCAGAGAAAGCATGTACAGGGAGAACAGAAATGGACCAAGAACTGACCCCTAAGGGACACCACATAGCAGGGGAGCGGAAGAGGAAACATGATTATTAATGCAGACATTAAAAACCCTATTTGTCAAGTAGGAGTTAAACCAATTTAAGGCTGTACCCGAAATGCCAACCCAGTTCTGTAATCTGTCCAGTAAAATGGCATGGTCGATGGTATCAAAGGCTGCAGTCAGATCAAGAAGAATAAGGATGGAGCTTTCACCTTTGTCAGCATAAGAATGTCATTAGACACTCTCAGTAATGCTGTCTCAGTGCTGTGCCTTTGGTAAAAACCAGATTGGAATTTGTCAAAGATTCAATGACCTTCTACCAGCTTCAGGAGCTGGTCCGCAACAATCTTTTCAAGGATTTTAGATAAAAAGGACAGTTTTGAGATAGGTCTATAGTTTTCTAACTGGTCTGGATAGAAGTGGCTGAACACTGGCAGTTTTAAAGAGATCAGGTACGGACTCTGATGTGAGAGAGGAATTGATGATGGAGAGCAGGCTAGGACCTAAGACAAAAATGTTGTAGGAGCTATGTCATAGGGACTGGAGGAGGGACGCATATTATCAACAGTTTTTGAAAGTATCTGTAGAGAGATAGGAGCAAAATCAGACAGTAAAATAGGATGACTGAACGTTGCAAGGGGGAGAACAGTTAGAGGAAAATGAGACCTTATACCATCGATCTTGCCAATGAAAAAATACATTTTTCACAGTCAGCAGGAGAGGAGGCATGAATAGCAGGAGGAGATGGAGTGACAAGCTGGTTGATAGTAGTAAACAAAAACCTTGGGTTATGTTTATTGCTAACAATCAGATCAGAAAAATAGGCAGCTCGCGCATCTTTAATAGTCTGGTTCAGGTTAAACAGTTCCTTCATGTAGAGGTGGTGTACCTCAAGTTTGAGCTTATTCCAATTTCGCTCGGCCTTCCTATAATCCCTTCTTTGTTGTCTAATGTTATTTTTGATCCAGGGAGTTGTATTAATAACTGGGACAGCCCTGGATGTATATGGAGCGGAAAAATCAAGGGCTGAGATACACATATTATTAAACAAGCTAATTTGATCATTAATGTTGAGAAAGTGAGGGGGAGAATTAGCCAGACCAGAAAAATGGCTACAAAATGTGGCTGCTGACTGATTATTAAAGATGCGAGAGTGGATTATACGTTTCCTGGATGGTGAAGCAGTTATAAAATGTGTATCAAAAGTAATACATTTGTGGTCAGAGACAAAACCATGCATATTCAGGGAACTAAGAGACAGATCCAGAGTAAACACTAAGTCAAGTGTGTGCCCACGGTTATGTGTAGGGCCAGAGACGTGCACAAGGTTAAAAGATTTACAAATGTTTAAAGGTGTACTTCACCGGTAAACCGTTTTTACTTGCTCCTTTTGAAATACGATAGGTCACTCCTAGTTGCATATGCATGCTGCATGTGGAAAACGTTTTTCTACCCCCATTGCATGCATTAGCCAATGTAAGAACATAGACGGACGAGGAAGTAAGAAATGAGGAACTGAGAAAAAGCCTAACACTCTGACGTATGAATGTGTATGAATATTCATGACCTCACCTACCTTGGCTTGAGACCGCCCTCAGGAAAACAGTATACGGCATTTCAGAATGTTTGTAAACAATAGGCGTCAAGATACTTCCGGGTGGCAGGAAGAGAGCGGCTTCCACTGAAGCGATCCAGCCGGCTACTGTAAACAGTGTTTGAGTAAAGTTACCAACACAATAGATTGGCCGTAACACACTCACCCATTTTAGAATCACATTCTCTCTCTCTCTCTCTCTCTCTCTCAAACACACATGCAGACACAGACAGAGAGAGGATGTTAACTTGTGTATAATTCCCAATTATTATTGATGTATTTGCACTTTTAATCTTGCTGAATTCTACAAGGCAAATAAATTAAGTTAAAACTTAGTTCCCCGGCCCCATTCGTCTTTGTAAGGAAATGTTCTATTTTGTCTTTATTATTTTGTCAGAATGCTTCTTTGTATGTGAAAATCACAAAAAAATCTTCTGGAGGAGGATGCCCCCAGACCCCCCCCTACAGGGGTTTGGTTTACAAACTTTCAGCCCCCCCTAAAATAAAATTCACCAGCCGCCACTGGTGTGCCCCTTACAATGAGTAGCCCCTTTCACGTGTTGAGACAGTTCAAATGTGTCTAGAACAGCAAAGAGTTATTTCACACCCATATCATTCAAATCATCAGTATGACATTTAAAGTCACCAGTTATAACTAGACAATCAGAGTCGGTGGAGATGCTAAACAATAATTCTGTAAAGTCATCAAAAAAGTTTGCTGAATATTTTGCTGGCCTGTAGATAATTAATAGGAGAACTCTGGGGGAACATTTCAAAACAGCACAGAGGTATTTGAAGGATGGGAAATCACCAAATGACATCTGTTCACCCTGAAATACATTTTTAAATATAACAGCAACCCCTCCACCTCTTTTTCCAGATCTACATACATCCAAGAAGTTAATGTTGGGAGGAGCTGTTTCAATCAGAATAGTTGCACTGTAATTTTGTTCCAACCATGTTTCAGTTAAAAACAAAAAAATCAAGTTTAGAAGTGGTAATAAGATCATTAACTCATTGGCTGCCAGCCATTTTCAGTGCAGAGAGCCCCATACTGCCAAGCGTTTTACAGCATTTTGACTGATTTCCTAAGACCCACTTAACAGTGAGTTCTATGACTATGTAAACACCGAAACTATCAAAAGAAAGAGTAGACTCTCTTCTTTAATCAGGAACAAACCGTTTGTTTCTACCTTTTTCCGTTCTTTAGTAATCGGCAGTAGAACATACGTTGGTTTCACCAAAAACACCTGTTTTTGACCAAAAATGGAGAAAACAAGCTTTTTGTGTTACTCATCTCTCCCATCCTATTTGGCACGGGGCCCACCTAGTGGGTCAGTTCGGTAGTACATACTATGTTTACAAGCCTGATTTTTTTGTGACAAGGTCCTCTAGATCGCTCCCCAGTCAGCCCCGTTGAAAAACATAATTGACATCTATAGACGTCATTGGCAGTCAACGGTTGTATTTCAATTGACGTCTATAGACGTCATTGGCAGCCAATGAGTTTACTAAAGATTATTTGTTAGCCAGACCCATCTTGATGGTGGATTTTGGTTCACAGGGAATAGTTATTTAGTTTGGCAAGTTAGCAGTATGTCTAGTATGTCTATTTCACTTAGTTTACTCTCTTACTAGTCACAATAGGAATGGAGAAGGTGCCGGGCATTGATGTAAGCAACCTGGGGTTCAGCTGATTTTGCGAGATTTCCCTTGTGACATTTCTAAGGTTGAACCCCTTATATTTTCAGTAGTACTCAGGGCTGCTATCAATACTCCCGTTAGTGTGGGGCATTCGGGGAGGGGGTGGGTGGGGGGGCGCCCTCCACTTGGTTGCCTGTGGAGGGGCTGCCTGCCTTCGCCTGGGGCGTGGGGGGGGCACAGGTACCTGGAGTGGTGAAGGGCATGGGCTGGGCATCATGGACACAGATGTAAGTCTAGTACCAACAACTCCCTGTTTCTTTATTTCACCAATGAAATCATAATAAGTTAACTATCACAGGCCTGGCTGTCGCCCGCCTCAATAAGGCTCTTTAAATTCAGAGACAGCAAAATATTTGTCCATTCTGAATTATTGCAGGAAGCAATGTGGTCCGTGTTTCCTTAATACATCTTAGGAGCGTCTTCAAGGCCCCTGCTAACCCCAATGAATGGAAAAATATCGTTTTGAATAGGATAAAGAATAATCACAAACGGAAAGCAAACTACCATGTGTCAGGGTGTTTACATTAGGGCTATCACAATAACTCAAGTAAATAAGCATTTATAATATTTGAGCTCTGTGCATACTTTTTTCACTAAGAGTGCCTCGAATGGAAAACTATGTGACAAGTCATAAAATGAATGCCGCAAACAAAGGAAATCTGTAATTTGTTTTGTGTTGCCACAGTGCAAGCCAAAGTCCCAATTGAGTCCCTGCATCTCTAGGACAAATTTGAAGTAATTTGCTCCATTGCCAGCTTTTCCCATCTTTTATCACATTTCTGGAGATGATTACTGTGACTTAAACATTAAATGCCTGGTACGTAAAAATACCTTGTACATAGTTGAATGCATAATTTGATAGTTCAGTTATTGCAACACATTGTATTTAACTACATTCATTTTGCTATGATATTCTAATGTGCTGTTCAAACGTGTTTGTTTTTGGGTGAATATATCGGCAGGGGAGGAATAAATAAAGTGGTGGCTAATACCAATATCTCTTAAACTGTAGTTAAAGTTGTATTATATTAGTAAAGTGGGGCGAAACCCATATGCTCAATTACCAAGGGCGTCAGTTTGTTGGGGACAATAACCATAAGCTTGAGTGTGGTTTGAAAAGGTGCTGGGTACCCTTATGTAAGCTATTCATCCATTCAACGCTGCATTACAAATGCTCTACAGTGTATTGTCAGGTGTTGAAAATCCTATTCGAACCATAAAAGTTGAAAACCACAGTTTGTGTTTTGGCTTGTTTTGCAAACGGCGTTGGAAACACCAGGGTATTGGCTCGGGATATGTATATGTAATACTAATACACATCATATAGGACAAAGAACAGTGTTGGCAATTAAACACTTCTCTTGACATCAACAAAGTTTAGCAGACAAACAAAGCCAGACTGTAAAGGGGGTACGAAATGAAATGAAAGGTTATGTAGATAACCCAGGTTCTATGAATGAAGGTCAACACGCCACAGTATGGGTCATCCTCTCCGAGAGGGTGAGCTGTTAGGAGACAGAATAGCAAATTAACCACTCCCCGCTATGTGCGTGCAATCAGCCTCAGTCTACATATACAGGTGCATGCACGCCGGCACTTTCTCTTTGTGCCATCTGGCATCATGCCACTTCCCGAGTGACCACGCAGTGTGGCGTGTTGACCTTCATTCATAGAACCTGGGTTATCTACACATAACCTTTCATTCTATTTCATATCGGTCAACATGCCACAGTATGGGTCAACAGAGTACCAAATAAAGTCACGAGGGGTTAGTAGCAGGGGACCAATCAGAAGAGAACTGATGACAAAACACAGATATTCCACTGCACATAGTTCTTTATTGAAAATAGATCAATCAAATCACCAGGTGTCGAACACCCTGTAGAAACGGGGTCCATAGAAAAGGGTCCATAGACCAAATCACAGTTGACCTCCAGCCTGTAGGATAGAGGCAACTACAGCCGAGGCCACATTGAGGCGGTAAAACCGTGCGAATGTCAATGAAGACATCCAGCCAGCCGCAGCACAGATGTCTTCCAAGGGAGCCCCCTGAAACAAGGCCAAAGAGGCTGCCATCCCCCGGGTGGAGTGAGCCACGACCCCGGTAGGCGGGGCCAGCCCCTCCGTACCATAGGCCAATTTGATCGCCCTCACCACCCAACGAGCCAGGCGCTGTTTAGAGACTGCCTGACCACGGGTTTGACCCCCCATAACACACGAACAGCTGATTCGTTTGTCTGACAGCCTCAGTGCGATCAACATAGGCCCGCAGTGCCTGGACTGGGCAAACAAGGTGCAACCTAGCCGATTCCGGAGAGTCATGAGGAGGAGGGTGAAATGGATCAAGAATCAAAGGCCTTGAAACAAAGGGTCGAGGGAGAACCTTGGGCAAAAAAGCAGGGTTTGGCAAGAGGGAGATGGGAGAACCACTCACCCAGCCGCAGACATGCAGGATGGACTGACAAGGCATGCAGTTCACTGACACGTCTAGCCGATGTGATGGCAAGGAGGAACACTGCTTTAAGCGTAAGGAACTCCAAATCCACCTCGGACAATGGTTCAAAGGGAGCCTTTGACACAGCCTCCAACACCCCCTGCAGATCCCACGAAGGGACCATACAGGAACGCGATGGACGTAGCCTCCAGGCTCCTCTGAGGAACTGGCTAACAAGAGGCTGCGAGCCAATTGACAACCCATTCAAAGCCTCGTGGCCATCCGATATGGCTGCCACATATCCCCTCAATGTAGATTCCCCTAGACCAACCTCCAAAAGAGACTGAAGGAAAGACAAGAGAACAGGCACTTCACAAAGAACCAGGTCAACACCCCTGGGATGACACCAGCGAACAAACCTCTCCCACCTACTAGCATAAAGGGCCCTGGTGGAGGGTGCCCTTGCTGCCTGCAAGGTTGTCAAGACATTCTGGCCCAGACTGCCTGGCTGGCGCCGTGCAGTGGCCAAACATGCAGTCTGAACAGGCCTGGGTTCGGGTGGCAGATCTGTCCGCGACCCTGCGTTAACATATCCCGCCTGAGGGGAAGACACCACCGAGACCCCGCAAGCAGAGCCACCAGGTCCGGCATCCATGACTGATTTGGCCAGTCTGGTGCCACCAGCAGCACCCTGGCTCGCAACCGCTGTATCTTGGCCAGCACTGCTGGGAGTAACGGAAATGGAGGGAAGGCATAGAGGAGGACCCGAGGCCATTCGTTTGCGAGGGCATCTATCCCCAACGTCCCTTTGGGACCTGTCATTGAGTACCAGAGAGGGCAGTGCGACGTTTCTTGGGACGCAAACAGGTCCACTGACGCCTGTCCACACCTTGCCCAGATCTCCTGTACGACGTCTGGGTGTAGCCGTCATTCTCCTGGCCCCCCTCTGGACAGAAGGTCCGCTGCCACATTGTCCTCTCCTGGCAGATAGACTGCCCGCAAGGCCAGGTTGTGCGCATGAGCCCATCGAAGGAGTTCGTAAGCCTTCTGATGGAGGGACACAGAACGTATCCCCCCTTGGCGGTTGATGTACGAAACCACCGTGGAGCTGTCTGTCCGAACCAGGACATTCCCTGCTTGCAGACTTGGTAGGAAATACACCAGGGCTCGACGCACAGCCTCGAGCTCCAGCAGATTCACGTGAACCCCCTGCCACGTGGATTCCCACAGACCTTGTACTGGACAGCCCTGCCACATGGCTCCCCAGCCCAGACTGGAGGCATCCGTGGTTACAGTTTTCCTTGAACTCCACTGGCTCAGATGGACACCCTTCTGCAGGTCCAGGGCAGCAAGCCACCAGTGTATGCCTGGAACACAGCCTGCATCCATCTGCAGAACACGTTGCCCGTCCTCATAGGGGCTCACCTTGTTCCTTGAAAACCACTGTTGTAGCGGCCTCATATGAAGCAAGCCCAGTGGCACAACCTGGGCTGCTGCCGACCGGACTTCACAGATATTTGCCTTGCCCCTACAAGCTCTTCCTTAACACCAGCTGCCTCAGAGGAGACAGCCAGGCCCTCATTGTGGTGGAATCTTGCACCAGACCCAGGTACTCTACTGTGGTGCAGGGAACCAGCACACTCTTCTCCCTGTTCAGCGTCAAGCCCAACTTGAGGAGGTGCGCCAACACCACCTCTGTGTCGCTCTCTGCCCGCTCCTTGGTTGGGGCACAAATCAACCAATCGTCCAGATAGTTCAGGACGTGAAGTCCTTGACTCCGGAGTGGGATTAGAGCCGCATCCATGCATTTGGTGAAGGTGCGAGGGGCCAGCGACAGACCAAAAGGGAGAACTTTGTACTGGTATGCTGTTCCTTGAAAGAAAAAACAGAGGTACTTTCTGTGGTCTCTGTGAATTGGAATATGGAAGTAAGCATCCCGTAGGTCCACTGCTGTGAACCAATCTCCGTGCTGAACAAAAGTGAGGACTGTTGACAGACGCAGCATCCTGAAGGGGATGCGCTGTAAGTGTCGGTTGAACTTCATCAGATTGAGAATGGGGCGCAAGCCACCATCCTTCTTCGGGATGAGGAAATAGGTGGAGTAATACCCCTGCCTTATCTCGTCTGAAGGCAGGAGTGTTACCGCCCCTTTCCCCAAAAGAACCGAGATTTCCTTTGACAGGGAATCGTGCTCGGCATTGTCCCTCAAGACCGTAGGGACAACCTTGCGAAAACATGAGGGTCTGGTTTTGAACTGCAGCCGGTACCCCGACTCCAGGGTGCTGAGCACCCAAGGGCAACGAGTACACTGGCGCCAATGAGTAAGGTGTTGAGGTGTGAAGTGCGACATCGGAGGCTGGACACCGTCAGCGACGGGATGCCCGTGCCGGTCGCCGACCGCCTGCAGGGCGGGAGCCACTTTGTTGGCGAAAGGGACGATAGGCAGCCTGGCTTGGGCCTGCCGCAGCAGCCTGCGCTGGTGCACGCCGTGGACCAGTCCAAGTCTGAGGAGCCGAACGAAACCAGGTGCTCACCACCCCTGAGCGCCCTGCTCTGCCAGCCAAATGCACTGAGCGAGTCAGCTCCCTCGCTCTCCTCGACTGTTCCAGGGCCCCTTCCAAAGCCGGGCCAAAGACCTCACCTGGCACAACTGGAGCCGCAACCACTGCCATGCAGTCCTGGTCTGGTATGTTGGCCTGAGAGAGCCAGACCTGACATCGCGCCTGGACCATCGAAGCCATGGACTGACCCAGAGCCTGAGCATGACCACTGGCTCCCCAAATCAGCATGTCCACCACTCGCAGCGTCTCTGTAATCCCGCCCTCTGGGGCAGCGGATGCCATATCCTGCAGCAGCCCTTCCAAATACACCAGCAGAAGGGAGTTGGTCCACGACAGCCTGCCAGCTACTGCTGATGCTTGATAAGCCTTCCGCAGTTGGGAATCAACAGCCCTGCAGCGCTTGTTCCGATGAACTGCATCCCTGCCGGCCCTAGCTGTTGCACTGCCAGCATTGCAAAGGTAGGCCCCACCACAGGAGCCGCAGCCAGCCCACAGGCTTCAGCCCCAGCCAAAGAAGCCAGCTGTGTTCTGGGCAGTGGGCTTGAGCTCGGGGCCTTCCAGGACGAGTGCAGCTCAGTCACAAAATCCGGCAGGACTGGGAGCCCTTCAGTCTTTTGTCGGCGTGGACCCCTGTCAAAGACAGAAGCCCCCGAGGACGAGGTCAGAGGCGGCAACTTAGCCCACTCCGCCGCTCTCGCAATCACAGCTCTGTCTGACGGATCCAAAGGAGCTGGCTCAGAGCTCTGTGAGATATCCTCGCTGAAATCCGACTCGGTCCCCGTGGTCCTCAGGGTCCTCAAGGTCTGGCATACGGCTGTCCTGGGAACCTAGGATGCCTGAGGCTACCAGTGACAGCTCATCAGGGCAGAGACGTCGGCGCCTAGCCGCTGGTTTGCTCAGGCCTGCTGGCCCTCGAGCCTGCTCTTGGCCCTCCAGGAGGCCATGCAATGCACCTTGCACTTCCTCCAATTGACGCCGCAGACACTCCACATCCTGTCCCACATGCTTGCGTTTGCGGGTGTGCTTCTTCACAGCCGCCCTCTGCACCGGGACTTCCCCTTCGGCCTGCATCTCCTGACCACTGGGGGGTGCTCTCTCCCTCCAACATGCCACCAGCTCAGAGCTTGAGTGTGTATTGGGGTTTAACTTAGGTAGCTTTTGTCTTCCCAGACAAAGAGGCTCCCAGAGGTATATAAATACTCAAATTAACTATGTATAGCACAATGTATTAACAAAAATAACGGCTACCGCACCGCGGTGCTGTCCACTTAGGTGTCCGCGACTCGGTGCGCGGGCCCTACCAATACACCGCGACGTTCTAACCAACGGCAAGAGATATCGCGTGCAGGCTGTTAAATCGCTATTATAGCAAACAGGAGTGTCTTAAGCTGCGACTTAGTCCCTCTCGAGAGCAGAGGCCCTACTTTAGCGCCAATCTCCAATATAGATGCAAAAACAAAAACTTACGTCTCACTTCAGCTACCGTCTTCAGGAGGCAAAAAGATAAAGTGCCGGCGTGCATGCACCTGTATATGTAGACTGAGGCTGATTGCACGCACGTAGCGGGGAGTGGTTAATTTGCTATTCTGTCTCCTAACAGCTCACCCTCTCGGAGAGGATGACCCATACTGTGGCGTGTTGACCGATATGAAATAGAACGAGGTACTGAGCATCAGCCTTTTGAAGAAGAGCAAGGGCTGCTGGTAGCCTATGTTATGCATTAAAAAAAGAAGAAAAAAAACAAGCGCCCAGAGGAGAATTGCATCTGCCAAATCCTCACCACCAGTAAAGTAGAGATGGGATTTATGGCTCTTTGAAGGGAGCCGGATCTTGAGGAGCCGTTCTTTTCAAAGAGCCGTTCAAAGGACTGGCTCATTTATATTAATTTATTTTTAAGAAGCTAGCCTAGTGGTAACCCATTTTATCTGGGAAATAATCACTGGGAGGAATGATAGGGTAAGATTTGGATCTGAATTATTCAGACTTAGACATTGGATATCTGAGTTTGATATATTTTAAATATTGATTATAATTTAATTTAACATGTGTGGACTAGATTTTAATGTCTGATCTGCATTCATTGTAAACATTCCACAAGGTTGTGCTATATCCCTCTGCTTTGACAGTGAGATCATTATTTTGGATCTTTGTATACAATGTGTCGAAGTGTAAATAAAGCTCTTTTCACTTGCTCATCATGTATCACCTTTCACCGCTTCTGACTGACATGTGAAATTTGCATATCAACATTCCACCACGAGTGCACTCTGCATGCTCTCTCCGTCTCAGTGGAGTAGGAGGAGGAGCTTGTGTGCGCATGCTGTGAGCATGACAGCGATACATTTTTTTTTTTAAAGAATGAAGAAGAAAATGAACGGCTCACCACTGCGACTCGGTTCCCATCGTTCATGTTAAAGAGCCGTTCAATAGATTCGGTTTGTTCGCGAACGTCACAACTCTACAGTAAAGTAGTAAACACTCGCGAAGGACCAAGGTAGACTTCACTCGTCATATAAGCAAACTGCCTGCAAATAAAATCCCCTACAGTTTAGGATAATCACACAGGTTATGCACAAACATATTTATGTTAGGATACCAGACTCCAAGTCTAACGTCACATATCTCAACCAGACAAAACAACTATAACCACATATAATCACAATCCCCTCCCCCTCATTTGCTCCACACACTGCCAGGCAGGTGTGCATGCTGTGAGGATGTCATTGTGCGCGCCTATCACATGATTTTCCAGACTCAACGGTTTCGGTTGAGTATGTGGGGATTTTTTCGGTCGCAATTGGTTTGCACATTTTTAAAAGTGGTGGGGACAAAATTCAAATTATAAATAGTGATGGGGACATGTCCCCACCACCCCCCCCGTACGCGCCTGTCAATTACACAATGCTAGCGCCACTAGCAAATGGCATCTATTTACTGTTAGAGAGACCTCAGAGAGACCTACTATTTATTTCCTTGGTCTCTCCGCTCTCCTCGCCACCCAGTTAAAATTGCAAGCATTTTCATTGTCATATATAAGTACCCTACCTGCATACCCATCTATGTGCTTGTTATTTCCAGCTTTCACCCAATAACAGAAAGTCAATATTTGAGTTGAAACGAGTATCCGGTACGGATAAAGCACTTTTGCCGAGTACGAGTATTATACGAGTAATACGAGTCAATATCTGTGCTCGGATTGAATGAAAATCCTCATTGGGTAGCTGACTGTGTCAGCGTTCTGTGATAGGCTATAGCGCTCCTCCCCTACACAATGCAGATGTGTTGTTGTGTCCCGCTCTGATCACTCACACACAGAACAGCTCTCTGTCTCTCCCTCAATCACTCAGGTTCGCGGGTCGTTTTCCGTTAATGTTTAGGGTTTCTTCAGCTTCAGGTTTGTTATTACTTAGGTTGGTACTTACTTATGAACCAGTAGAGCTCTGGTAAACGTGGGTTCGTTCAGACGTTCATTTATGGGTACAAGTCGGGAACCGGCCTACCTTACATATTTCAAGGGTGCTGAGTCAAAAAAAAATGGTACCCAAGCGAAATTTTGAGTTTTGACCTTCTAATTTGCACATCAAAATGGCCGCCAAATTGCCCATCTTGCACAGTCATTGGACCATTTCCCCCTAGTTTTTTTGTAAGTAGGCAATCAAGATGAGGAAATTAAGTTTCTAGATCGATAGTCAAGGGTCAGAGCAAGGATATAGTGGAGGCTCACTGCCTTTTTTATGTATATACATACAAATGTACAACTTCTATGGTGGAATTAAGCATTATTTTTTATATGTGTCATTTTTAAGGTGGACATGAATATTCAATAAATGTTACTCTGAAATTTCCCCTGTTGATATGACATATGATGTACACCATATTACATGATAACAAAGAAAAAAAATCCATTGCAAGTTGTCTGAGATTTCTTGTTTTTATGCGAATTAAGCATTTGTTCTCTAAATTCTAAGACGGGAAAAACCCAGGTGAATAGGGAAAAATATTCAAAAAGAGACCACCATGAAACTTCCCAAGTTGAATATTTAGATCAGGACATAGCATGGTCAGTCCCATCTCTGAGGACCCTTTGCCTGAGGTGAATGTAACAGCAAAGAGGATCGTAACAGTTTCACACGGTTTACTGTGTCAGTCGTGGCAGAAATTGGACACCCAAACATATCGGACTGGCTACTACGACTACTCAAGGCTACACGATCAAAACAGCTGGTAGAGTTATTCAACAAGGCCGGCCACTGTTTGAACTATGAGCAGGTGATGAAGGTAGACAATGCCTTAGCTGAGAGTACCTTAAAATCTATGGACCCAGCAACTGGTGCCATTATTCCACCAAACATGGTAGCAAATCGATTCATCCACTACACTGCTGACAACATTGACATCCTTGATGAGTCCTTAGATGGAAAGAACACCTTTCATGCAACCCAAATGGCAGCCTGGCAACGGGGAAAAAAAGATATAGAACTTGACATGCTGAAGCCCTCCACTAGCCGTACACTGGTTGTGCCAGATGTCGAACCTGCACCACGTCAATGTACATTCTGCCACAAGCAAGCCAGTATTCACATGTAAACAAGACCTGGTTTACAAAACCTAAAGGAGACAGTGAGTGTGTGAAACAAGCACAAGCAACAGACATGGCTTTCTTCCAGCGACGTCAGGATTCTGAACCCAAACCTTCTTGGATTCAATCAGTCAGTCTTGTCAAAGGAACCAGAGCAGACAGCAGTAGGATATTTGCCAATAGTCCTTGCTCCAGCTCATGAGTATGATACGCTTAATACAGTTGTGAAGAGGTGCATGGCAATATCATCACATTTTGGCCAGGAGCATACTGTCATAACAGTGGACCAAGCTCTTTACTGCAAGCTCATGGAACTGAAGTGGTGTGTTGAGGAATATCAGGGCAAGTTAATTCCTCGGCTTGGTGGACTTCATATTGCACTGAACTTCCTGAAGACTATCGGAGATCACATGGCTGGGTCTGGTCTAGCTGAAGTGTGGCTGGAGAGTGGATTGCTGGGGGAGGGTGCTGTGCAGCTTGTCATGTCAGGGAAAGCATACAACAAGGGTATGAGAGCTCACAAACTGACCTTGCAGGCCCTATGGCAGCTTTTGTTGCCAACATTCCTCACGTTTGCTGCAGAATCAAACAAGGAATGCCATGATGAGATCTCTGCTATGGCTGCTGATGACAATCCTGAAATTATTCCTCAGTTGATAACATATCTGAAGCAGGAACAGTTTGACAGTCTCCTCAAAGATTTCATCGCAAGTAAATCTGAAGATGTCCACTTTGTCGTCTGGTGGAACTACATGGATATGGTCTCAACACTGTTGCAGTTTACACAAGCTCAGCGTGATGGACTCTGGGAGCTTCATCTTCACTCCTTCAGCTGGATGTTGCCGTACTTCATGCGATATGACCACCTGAAGTACGCAAGATGGGGGCCAGTGTATATTGCTGAGATGCACCAACGCCCAGAACCTGTACTATCAGAGTTCCAAAGGGGCAACTTTGTTGTGAAGCGGTCCGATCAACGATTCAACCAGGTCGATCCAGACCAAGCAATGGAGTGGATCAACAGAACAGGGAAAAAAGGAGGGGGGATCATTGGCATTACTAAGACACCTTCAGCCCTTTCCAGATGGACACTCTCCTAAAACATGAGGTCCCATGTAGCAGAAGAGACACATTTGATGTTCAGCAACACATCTGAGAAAACCTACGTCCACAATAAAGCTACCAAATTCTGTGAAAAGAGAGACAACAGAGACGAAATGGCATTGGTTTTAGTCTTCAAAGGATTCAAGGTGTTTGATTCAGTCTCACCAGGCTCATTGCAAAATCTCACCATGAAAGACGTTGCCACAGAGGCTATCCAAAGCTCATTACTTTCTGCCAAAGACCTAGGACAAGAAAAAGACAAGAATTCATTCATTGAGAAAAGGATGATTGTTCCTGAGGACAAAGATAAACCAGAGGTCCCAATCCATGCAACCCTACATAAGAGCAAAGCTAAAACATTTGCATCTCTGTATGAAGTGGCCAAAAATCCTACAATCAAAGAAAACAGAACTGTCGTAAAGGCTGACCGAAACGTCCTCAAACGCCTTGTTACGGCCTATGAGGCAGGTCGTCCAGTTGACTTACCAGCTGTCCTAAAACACGAGCTTCTGCCAGTTCCCATATCCCTTGCTGAAATGAATGGGACACTTCGCACTGGAAACAAGTCTGTATTGGTAAATAAGTTAACTGAAGACAGTCTTTCCTGAGGCTATTGAACTTCCCGACATGTCATCTTGCCTCATCATAGATGGACAGGCACTGGTGGTTGCCCTAGGAAAGCCAGAAAAAGCAGTAACATTTGGGGATTTGGCCGACACATTTGTCAGAACAGTATTGAAAGCAGGATGTTCCTATAAATGGATAGGCATTGTGTTTGACAGATACAGAGAAGAGACCATCAAGGGCGCTACCAGGACACGACGCACAAAAGCAGCTCAACCAATCAGACGACTTGTTGAGGGTCGTGATGTGCCTCTTCCGAAAAACTGGACCAACTTCCTGTCCCTCCCTGACAACAAAGCTGATCTTGCCAATCTACTCTCTGAAGAACTATGTGCTCAGGCACCAGATGATGAAGAGATAGTAGTTGCTGGTGGGTTCAGAGACAAAGAGACGGAGGTTAGGTCATCAAAAGCAACAACCAACCTGACTCATCTGAGAACCACACACGAAGAGGCAGATACCCGATTGGTATTACATGCAGTGGACTGCCAGTCAGACACAGTAGTCGTGTCATCTAGAGACACTGATGTGCTTGTGATTCTGGTTTCCCATTTCACGTAGCATGTAAAAAACTCTGGCTGTTTGTCTGGTACCACAAGGAAGCCACAATATATACCCATTGATGCTGTTTTTTAACAAACTGCCAAAGGATTCAGCACCAAGCCTTGTAGCATTTCATGCACTAACTGGTTGTGATACCACATCATACATTGCAAGTCACACCAAAAGTACATCGTGGAAAGTCTGGAAAATGCACCATCAATTGCTCAGCAACCTTGGAATTGGTAATCTCACGGAGGAGACTCAAAGATCTTCAGAGGCTTTTGTCTGCAGAATATATGATGTGCATAAAACAGACTCTGTTGATGCAGCAAGGCATATACTTTTCTCCAGGACAGGTAAACCAGAAGCAATGCCGCCGACAAGCGATGTGCTCCACTTCCATCTGCTGAGAGTACACTACCAGGCAATGGTTTGGAGAAATGCTCACTATGCCACACCTGAGCTTCCTTCACCCTTGGACATGGGATGGAAACATGGCGATTCAGGACTACTACTACAGCCCATTCTTATGTCACATAATCCAATACCTGAAAGTTGCCTGGAAATGATCCTGTGTGCCTGTAAAAAACAATGCACAACACGCCAGTGCAAATGCCGAAAATCGGGGCTGTTATGCACTGCAATGTGTGCATGTCAGAGTGATGACCAATGTCCTTGTTTAAATGTGGAGTTGTAGTCCTCAAGCATACCAGGGCAAGGGGTAACCAAAGAACCTGGAAAAGGACTGCAGAAAGAAATACTATTCAAAATGAAATTCCAAAGACAAATGGCACACAAGCAAACTAGAAAGGTATAAAACAATTTACCAAAAACAATTTACAGAGGGATTGAACTACAGAACTAAAAATCTAACAGAAGAAAGCAAAGCAATTAAGCTACAAACATGAAAGAAAATATACAGAAACAAGATGTGATCTGTAGAACTAACAGAAGAAAGAGAACGCTAGACTCCAAAGGAAATATACAGAAATGCGGAGTGACCTATGGAACTTACAGAAGAAGACAGATGAAAGCAAAGCAATTAAGCTACAAACATGAAAGAAAATATACAGAAACAAGATGTGATCTGTAGAACTGTTCAAGGGAAGTTTCATGGTGTTTTTTTCCCTATTCACTTGGGTTTTTCGATGTTTGAATTTAGAGCATACATGCTTTGTTTGCATGAAATCTCAGACACTGGGAACATTTAAGAGTGATATTGATTGAATATTTATGTCGGCCTTCAAAAAAGACACAAATAATGCTTAATTTCACCTTAAAAGTTGGTATTTTGCATATATATACATGAAAAAAGGCACTGAGCCTCCACTATATCCTTGCTCTGACCCTAGACTGTAGATCTAGACACTTAATTTCCTCATCTTTGATTGCCTACTTACAAAAAAACTAGGGGAAAATGGTCCAACGACAAGATAGGCAATTTGGCAGCCATTTTGATATGCAAATTAGAAGGTAAAAAACTCACAATTTCACTTGGGTACCAGTTTTTTTGGATTCAGCACCCTTGAAATATGTAAAGTAGGCCGGTTTCCGACTTGTACCCATAAATGCTCCTCACTTTCACTTTTTGGGTACATCCCGTCTAGACTAATAGTCTGTATCTTGTCTGGAGTACCTGTAACACAAACATCCAGCCTGTGGATGGCATAGTCTTAGTTTTGCCTGTGTTAACAAAATATATGTGTGTGTGCGTGCGTGCATGTGCGCATGTGTGTATTAGGGCTGGGCGATTATGGAAAAAATAATAATCACGATTATTTTGATTGATATTGAAATCACGATTAATAAACACGATTATTCATTGATTTCAAAAAAAGTGTTTATTGCACCACCAAAACTCAACTTTAAATATAACTTTTAGAAAAACAACCAGTAATAAATTAGTAACAAATAAAAAAGTAAAAAAAATATATATATATAAAAATAATAATACAAATAATAGCTCCCAAGCTGTCGCGCAACAATGTGACGTCACGGGAGCGCCGTAACTATTTATACTCGCGCTGGTGGCCGCGACAGTAGTTGCAGTATTCTCCTGAACAGAGGTGGCGCCACTGAGGAAAGGCGACCAACTTCTACTGCTATTTCTACGCAGTAGAAGAAGAGATATACTAATACTGGTTCCCCTGTGTCTTTAATTTCTTACACATCATTAGATATTCAGTTAAGGTTTAGTTCACCGGGATGTCTCTCACTATACAGCATTATGTCTGTCTATTACTTTACATTGCTATTATTCTACATCACTGCCACACCTGGTTAGCCATCAACAGTCCAGTGTATGGCAGCAGTTCTCATATGAATAGTGTTTGTAAGCATCTATCTTAATAACTTAATGATTATTTTATATAATTGTATTTTATAACTTACTGCCGCTTTGAGATAGTTTTTCAGCCACGTAATGTCACTCGTCTTTGACCACAACAACAATAGACAGCACTTACGTAAAACCACGGTTTATTAGCGAAAAAATATAGGCCTACACCACACAATAACATAGAACATATAAAGGAAGAAGCCAAAATAGAACGCTACGGAATGACAGCGCAGCGGCGCGCCGCTCCTGGGACGCTGCTGAGACGTTCCGCAGCGGCCCGGTGGAAATGCTTTCATTGATTAGAGTGGCAGCAATCAGCAGCGGTGACCGCGGCGCATGGCCCCGGTGGAAATGAGCAAGCGCATTAAAATGTGCCTTCGAACTCGTCCGTGTTTCTGTTTCCGCTTTGTCGGATCTTGCCGGCGAGATCTATGTCATTTTGACGTCACATTGTTGCATGACAGCTTGGGAACGGCGAGTATACTGCGGCCTTAATTTGCGCGGCGGCACATTAATCGTTTTTCTTCGATTACAGTTTTTTCATGATCGTGGAAGCCAAAATCGAAATCGTGATCAAATTTCGATTAATCATCCAGCCCTAGTGTGTATGTGTGTGCATGTGTGTGTGTGCAACTGTGATTACTTTGAGAATAATGTCTTTGCGTCACCAAAGCAACTGAGTCATTTTCTTGTAAACACGTGAATTATTTAGAATTATTCATGTTCACACTTTGCAATAGCTTTTCCATAGACATTAGCTGATCTAAACCAACCTAGAGTATCACATTTGTGTATATGTCGATCCAAAAAGCAAAATGTCCTCCAAATGTGCTGCCATCTTGCCAGCATCTTAGCCTTACCTACATAGCCCTCTCTACGAATCTTTTCAGGTGCTTCAAACTGTTAAATTTAGGTTTGCACATTAGAACCTCAGCAAAAGCAACTTTCCTGGAATCAAAGAAACAACCCACCTCCAGAAAACAGAATACATGATCAACATGAGTTTACCGATTGCTGTTAACATGAGGCTGCTCCACCTACCGGTCATGATGTGCGCGCACACACAACCACACACACACACACACACACACAATACATAACACATTTAGATTTAACTTGTCAGCATGCATGCTCAGTCCACACCTGCATAAGTGTATGTTACATGCCGCCGCAGGCTGCACGATCACAGCATGCCAAGGCCAAGTTCTGTTTTTGTCGAAGCTTTTGCTGTGTGCGAATCATGTCATTGTATTTGTGATGGCGACATCATCGCTAAGCAGCACAACTAGCTGTCACAGCACTGAGTGAAGAGTGCTGGCGTGGTAGTGGTGGGCCACACCTACACTTGTCAGCTTGGCACCATCTCATTCCAAAGCACTATGAAGGACAGAGTCTTCGGGGAGAAACAAAGTCAGAAACTCAGTGGTGCAGTGCCGTGCTGATGTCAAAGAGAAAAGATACAGAAAAAGATATAGATATGTACTTTTTTTTTACATCTAAAGTGTCCCTTTTCACCAGAGTTGTGCCTGAAAAAAACGACTACCTAAACAATTTCAGGAAGTAGTTAACATGCACACAAAGAAGCGAGGGTGTGAATCCCTCATTTTGTTTACAATTACATTTCCAGAACAGCAAACATTTTAAAATGATTATTTGAACACTTTTCAGTTCCAAACGTTTTCAGTTCCTTGGAAGAGTCTCTTTTAAAAAATTGGAAACATAATGTTTGCAATGTTGAAGATTATTTGAAGATCTATATTTTGGAAACACGAAGAACATTTTGGGTTGAGTCACTCATTGTGCTGCTTTATAGAACCATTACCAGAATAACCTGCAGCTTTGCTGAAAATACCAGATCTCTGCAGGGTGTCCGCTTGACAATTTTTTGGCCGGCCAAAGTGGCCAATAAGATTCTAATTTACCGGCCAAATGTAACATTTAATGGCCATATGTAATACATGTCGTCACATCCGACTGATCGCTACACCTCGTTCCTGTAGCGCTTCCACCACTTTATCATAGATGTACTACGCTGTTCCTGCATGTATATCGTAGTTTCCTAAGAAACAAGTTTTGGGCTTTCCATCTCTTTCAACTTTTATGTACATAATCAGCTTTTTTGTTACTGTTATGTTTACTGTTTCATTAATGATTATGCCAAGGAAGTCACTTGCCTGCAATTTGTCATCAAGTTCTTCCAACAGGGTTTGCTCCAACACTCTCTCCATGTCATTGATGGAGTCACTATGCCTGTATAGACCCGCGTCAGTTTGAAAGTCGGGGGCATTTAGAGATTTTACCAACTTGGTCATTGCAACGAATTGTTGACATGGGATGTCATTTTGCAACATACAACTGTCGCATACAAGTGGTATACAACTTTGAGCTGCGATATGAGTGCATCTGAAGATAACTGCTTGGCTTTATCGCAGTGCTCCTTCATTGCTTTTTGCGGTTGCATTAAATGATGTGATCAGTGCATTGCAATGCAGACTGTGATCATTTATTTCTCCCCGTTTCATGCTGGTCGCGCCCTTGGTAAAGCCATTGATCATTCCAGATTTGTTGCAAAATTTGCAGAACATTTTTTCCGTCCACAGTGTCGTGTCTCAGCCTGAAAGATCGGCTTGTTTTCTGTTTTTTCGCTGGTACTGCCTCAATGTTTTCAGCATGTTCCTCACAGGTCTCCTCTTCATTGTTAATGTTAGTAGGGGTTTTAAAGAATTTCGTAAGGGACGTCTGTTTCGCCATTGCTGTAGCCTACGGCAACGAAGGGCTTTGTGTGATTATTGTGAGTGTGTGACTTGAAATATAATAATTATAATAATAATAATAATAATGATAATAATAATAATAATGATAATAATAATAATAATAATAATAATAATAATAATAATAATAATAAATACAACTTTTTTTTTTACCGGCCAAGATGGCCGTCAAAATGTATATTTACCGGCCAATTGAAATTCTAGTCAGCCAATGGCCAGTACATGCCGGCTAATGGAAACCCTGCCTCCACTAGTTGTGTACACTTTGTCACCCCAGATTCATTCTGGTCATGTGTTTCACCTGTCCTTATGAGTCACCATCTTTCCGTCTTATTATCCTTGTGAGTTGTGTTCAGTGTGTGAGTATTACGCTTCAGCCTTAATCATTTAAAAATTAAAAAAATAAAAGATAACTTGTTGGCCAAAAAATATTCGGTAGAGGGATTTATGATTCAATATGTATGTTTTGGTTTAAATCATGGCAATTGTTCGCATCCCATCTCAAATGCTACTCATTCATCCAGTTCAAATACAACATGGTTTACAGTACATTATAGTTGAGTCGGATCACTCAGCAACTTACAGTATCGGCTTATGCTTTTCATACAGATGTGTCTGAACTGTTCGACAGGTTATATCATATATAAATATAAGCTAGCTATAACTTCCACTTACAATTCCAAATGCTGCATCTAAAATCTACAAATCGGTAACATTTAACCGTCCTTAAACTCCACACCTTTTATGTGTGTAAATGGCTTCTTGGTGGTGATTAACAGGAAAAGAAAGAAGGGCGACAGTTAATGTGACATTTAATACAATGACTAGTGACAGTAAAATAAAACAAACACTGGGCTTTAAAGGCCATGTAAAATTAGCACAGCAACAAACTCCTGACAGTGATTGCGAAAGCTTCTATTGTTGCCCCCACAAATACATTGCTCCAGAGTGATTTGTGTGCATGTGCGCAGGGCCGCAAGCATCATGGTCTTTATGTTTGAATAATAAAGGAAGGCACACCTTGCCTGTATGCAAGCATGATAGAAGCTTGTCAGAGACGAAGCAATCATATTTTTGTCTGTGTCACTCACAAAGATGTATGCAAGTTCAGAACTCAAATTGGTGGAACCATTTGTGACCTCGTTCTTTAAAAAGGCTTTGAGTGCAGGCACGTCTAAGTCTACTCCTTAGAAAGAGAGGCATTGTATTTTGAAAATTGCCCAGAGGTATCAATTATGCCGCCAATGCTAATGAGAGGGAAGGAGGCAGTCAGCATTAACTTTGCATGCTAATATGTCAACGTGATATCTTTCGATATGAATCACTACATTTTCTATAAAAGCTGTATATTTTTTTTTACTAATGACTCAAGACCAAAAAGGTTAATGGCAGGAAATAACTTAAATATAATGTCTTGAAACCCAGTCAGAAACACTTTGATTCCCTCCCTCCCCGGTGAACCTGACATATGCACTGTACAGAATATAGTATTCATGCAATGCTGATGGAGCGTGGCACACATACAGATACATAATCTCGATTGACACGCTCGCTCGCATATCCCATAGCCTACTACAAAACAAATGTGCTTCTACAATCTTGATGCTGCTGCACTTGCTGCTCCAGACACATCTGCACTCCATATGGTTCAGGGATGATGGTACTGTTGGCATATGAAATATGGAGGTGAATCAGGATTGTGAATGCGTTAGTGATGAATAGTGGCTGTCGTGGTGTTGCCACAGCAGGTTCCATGCAGGGAGTAGAAAGGACATGTTATTTATACAGTATGTCCTGAATGTCTTTATTTTTTAATTTTTTTTTATTTAACCAGGAGAAAAACCTATTGAGATTAAAAATCTCTTTTTCAAAAGGTGACCTGGCCAAGACAGGCAGCAGCACAATAAACCACATTTACAGACAAACAGTTACAAACACACAGGGACCAAATTAAAATAGCACTAAAAATAAAGCAAATCAAATTCACACTGCAACAATATCAATAGACCCATTTCTGTAACCAGGAAAAAACCTATTTAAAACACTGACATCTTAGAGAGTCTAGCTCAATTTCCTTCATTTTCAACTTAAAAGCATTCAACGAAATTAACTCAACAAGTCCAAGGTCTTTCTGCAGCGTATTCCACACAGTGGGGGCAGAGTATACAAAAGCCTTTTTACCCTGTTCTGTCCGTACATTGGGGACAGAAAGCAACACCAAGTCCTGTGAACGTAAAAAGTGTGGACCAGCACTTGTACGTGTGATAAGGGAGCATACATAGCTAGGTAGCACACCAAGTATTGCCTTTTAAATAAATATGCAGTAGTGACAGCCTACGAGAAGACAAAGCAGGCCATCCTACCTGAGAGTACAACTGGCAGTGGTGAGTCCGAGCCTTACAGTTTGTAATGAATCTCAGGGATGAGTGGTACGCCGAGTCAATCATGTTAAGACACTGAACATGTCAGGCCGGGACTCAAGGCAGGACTCAAATGCAGAGATAACTTGATAAATGATTTTATTAATACAACCAAAGTTCTCTAAACCGAGTGACAAAAAAAAGGTTATGAAAACTATCTACGGGGTTTAGAGAAAAGACAACAACAAACACTCCAAAAGGAGGAAATGCCTAAAAAAAAAAAACAGCGGCTAATGAAAAATAGAAGCAAATCAAAAATCACTCCCAGGGGAGGCAAACAAAAGGCTGTGAGACAACTTAACAAAAACACTCCTAAAAAACGGAGGATCTAAGATACACTATTAACATTAACAACAAAATCAAAATCGCTCCAAAGGAGGAAAATACACAGCTATGAAAAATATTCCTGGACTAAGGCAAAACTAAGATATAAAGTTACAAACAAAAAATCACTCGATTCGAGGAACAACGGCTTACGTGAGGCAACACTGTGGCTGTGGATCAAGGCTTGGGAATGCGATCAGACGAAGACACTCTGGTACAAGACAAGGGAGACACAGACTATTTAAACACAGAGGTAATGAGGAACAGGTGGAGACAATGGGTAATCAGGGTAGACACACAGGTGACACGTGAGGAAGGGCAAGTGCTCTGAAACGAGAGGAGAGTAAGTCCTTCAAAATAAAACAGGAAATGACAAGACCAAAATCCCAAGACAAGACAAACCTCACAGAGGTATGCATATACAGCAAATCACCATAGTCCATAACAGATAAAAAAGTAGCAGCCACAAGCCGCTTTTTTACATTGAAAGAGAAACACATCTTATTTCGAAAATAAAAACCCAGCTTAAGCCTCAGCTTTAATTGCGCATGAGGCTCAAAGGTGAGGGAGTCATCAATTAGAAAACCCAGGTATCTATAAGACGTAACCACCTGTATAACACTACCCTCCAGAGTGACCACAGAGGGGACATTTTGTGGTCTAGCTCTAGAACTAGTAAACAACATGAGTTTGGTTTTATCTGCATTTAGAACAAGTTTCAGCTGATGAAGGGTATTTTGGACGACAATAAAAGCATTCTGCAAGTTTTCAATAACCTGATTAAGGGTTGGTGCAAAGCAATAAATAACTGTCATCAGCATAAAAATGGAAATTAGCATTCAACACATTTTTATCAATATTATTAATGTAAATGGTGAATAAAAGTGGGCCTAATACAGAACCCTGGGGTACACCCTTGCAAATTGGTCAAATGTTTGAGTAGAGACCGTCTACTCAATGTTGTTTAATGTGTTTAATGCACTGGGTCCTATCACTGAGGTAGTTTTGAAACCAAGAGACTGCTTGCTCTGATAGTCCTGAGTTGAGGAGCCTGCTTTTTAGAACATCATGATCTACTGTGTCGAAAGCTTTGGACAAATCAATAAACAGTGATGCACAGTGTTGTTTCTTATCACGTGCTACAGAGATGTTATTAATCACCTTCAGTGCAGCTGTGGTAGTGCTATGTTTTTTTCTAAAACCTGATTGAAATTTAGACATAATGGCATTGGTCTGAAGAAAATCTTTGAGTTGGTCATTTACCAGAGATTCTAGAATTTTTGCCAATACTGACAGATTGGATATTGGCCTGTAGTTGTTTAGCTTGGATGGGTCACCTCCTTTTAATAAAGGGAGAACAAATGCAGATTTCCATATGCCAGGAATTTCATTATTTATCAATGTGAGGTTAAAAAGATAAGTGAGAGGTCCTGCTATAAAATCAGCTGCAATCTTTAAAAAGTATGGCTCGACAAGATCAGATCCTGGAGGTTTTCCAGGATTTAAAGCTTTTAGGGCTTTATGAACTTCCTGTTTAGTGAATGGCGTAAAATTAAAAAGGCCTGCAGAAACTGGAACATCAGTACAGGGCTTTACAGTTGCAGAGCAAGTGTTATCAAACAGAGAGCCAGACAAAATTAAGTGTTCATTAAAACAATTCAACATCTCCATTGTATCATTAACAGCAACAGAATCCGTCATAATAAAAGCTGGTAAAACATTAGAATATTTGCTCACAGAAAGTGATTTTATAGCTTTCCAGAATTTCCTTGGGTCATTAAGGGTTTCGGTAGTGACAGACAGATAGTAATCTGACTTAGCTTGCTTAATAAAAGAGCATCATCTATTTGTAAGTTTTCTAAAAACAAGCCAATCTGCGGAAACTCCAGTTTTCCTTGCCTTAGCCCAAGCCGAGTTATGTTGGTGAATAATGTCTGCTAGCTCAGGGGAAAACCATGGATTATCACGATCCTTTATTCTAAATCTCTTGAATGGGGCATGTCTATTTATGATTTGGGTAAAACCATCATTAAAATGTTGTCCGTTGTATATTTATTGTTGTTGTTGTTTATGTGGTCATTGATGGTGTTATTGTGGATAATAAAGACTCTACTCTAGAATTTGAGCCATTGCTGCATACATTTTTTTTGCTCTTAGAATAGTTTGAATTGTAATAAGTACTGTTTGTTGAAATTCTTGCTCATGGCAAATGGACATTTTTTTCTAGCAATTAATCCAGGTTTGGGCAAAAGCAGCCAAATAAGCATAGAGACAACTTTTGAGAATATGTATTTGAGTGAGCTTGGTAAACTGCAATTGGGGCAGGTATAAAATATAAACGTTACACAGAATGAACAGTAAGGTAATGATGATTCATGTGATTAAATTGATTGATTTGTTTGAGGCCACCAGAAGAACTTGTATGAATCAAAAATATATTCACCTGAAATCAAAACATGAAAGTCAAACATGAAGATGTGTTGCCAGATTGCAAGTTAATATTTGAACGTCTTCTGCCCAGGGGTCTACACCTTTGGTCTGTTCACGGTGGACATCTTCGTCAATGCGGGCCAGGTGGTGACGGGCAACCTGGCACCCTACTTCCTGACAGTGTGCAAGCCCAACTTCACGGCGCTGGGCTGCCAACAGGCGCTGCGCTACATCAGTCACCAAGAGGCGTGCACGGGCAACCAGGTCGACATCCTCCACGCGCGTAAGACCTTCCCCTCAAAGGAGGCAGCACTCAGCATCTACGCCGCCCTCTACTTGGCAGTGAGTTTGCCTTGTTCTTCCAACCAACATGCACACGCTTTTACAATAACATCTGTCACACACGGTCTTAAAGGTCTTTGCACACCGCATCTGAATTTTACAGAGAAAAAATTGCTATAATAAAAAAAACACAATCATCCTGTGATGATCTGCCATTTTATTAAGCCTTGAGCTTTGAACCTGACCAATTTCTACATTTGATGGATTTGTTAAAAAAACGGGGACCAATAGAATCTATAGGGACATTTAGATTATTATGTGACTCTGCTACTCTAACTGTTTGCATGACGTAAAACTATGGCAGGCAAAAGCAAATTATTTTGGTATCGGAAAGTAATTTTTGATAAGCAGCAAAGTGGATATAAGCTGTTTGTTTATGTCTTGTTATGTCAGCGCCCGAGTCTCTTTTATTTCTTATGTGTGCGTCCTGCGCTGAGTATCATTTGCATTGGACTTGGTCCAAAAGGTATGATCCATAAAAATCAGTTTACATTAGCTAACATTTGGTAATGTAAGCAAGCATGTTGAACCACTTTAAATCATCAAGCTGACATCAAGTTAATCAGATGTGTGATAAGTGTGCCCCTTAACCTTGACTCTACTCAAATAACCGTCGTGATACTTAAAGAAGATGACACAAAAGTGTCTAAGCAGATTAAAATGTGTATTTCATTCACATTTATATCTGATTCCCAAAGAAATAATGATAATGATGATAAATAATTCTTACCAATGCTGAAAACATAATGTGCAGTGTCATTTGAATGCATCTAGAAATACATTCCCTTAACATTACATAGACATGCATTTTTTTTGCCTCATTACTTAGTACAAAACCTGACAACAATCTTGTAGCTGCATCTAATATTGACAATCCAAGTCTGTGTATTTATGTTCATCAGCATTGCTTTGCTGTTTTGCATGGTGACTCATGATTGAATAAAGGAAACTTGATCAACACCTATAGCTAGGTAAGAATAGCTGGGTAAATGCCTCCCCCTGGTGTCCCTACAGGTTGACCTGAGACCATTTGTAACTTCAATGGGTCAAGCTTGTACATTTCCTCATTCAACCCATTATCTCGATGCATAATAGTGTTGTTCGCGAACGATTAGTTCAAAAGAACAAATCTTTTGGGTGAATGAACTGAACTGAATCCCTTCTTATAACGATCCGTTCATTTCTCAGTCAGTTGCGAGCGAATGTGATTCATGGGGATACACTCACTCACTGAATGAGTAAGTCTGTGATTCAAGTCATGCGTTGGCAGGAGGAATGGGGTGTGTTCAAGACAGCAAACACAACATATTTCCAACAATGCGTGTATGAATAGTTAAGTTCTGTGGAGTGACGTGCAGCAATGGTTTATTTGTTTTTTAACAAAATAAACAAGTGAACAAACTAAAATATGTCTTTATCACTAATCAATTCCCCTTAGTGCAGCATTGTAGTAACACTAGAACACAATCACAATTCCACTTTGAAATGGTGTAATAGCTTAACTTTAACATTCACAGTCACAACAAATAAAAATCACAATTCCGCTTAGTGCAGCATTATAATAAAACTACTAGTATACTAAAAATGAACAGAAATCTCAATTCCACTTAAGTATCGGTGCAGTCAGCCAGCCGCTGCCTGTAAAAGAGCCGCTGTTGCATACGTAAGAGAAGACTACTTTACCCACATTCCAACACGTCAACTGTCGGTGTGCCCTAGTTTTCTATTCAAAGTTTATTATTACTACACAGTTGGAAGCACTGAGCGATTTGGTGAACAAATCTTTTTTAATGAACTGATTCTAATGATTTAGTGAAGAACTGAAAAGAACTGCTTTGCCCATTGCATAACCCCCCCCCCCCCCCCCCCCCCCCCATCTTCTCACTATATTTTGCAAATGCGTTATGTGCAGTAGAGAGAGATCGTTTCAGTCTTTCAGACAATTTAACATTAAATGTATTTGCTATGGTAATGAATAAAGGGAAAAAAATATGAGATTACTTTTCATTTCTAAAGTGGTTCAATTCGTTAGTGTGTTAATGTGTTATTATTTGAACAACGTAGGATTGCTGCGTGAATGACAATAGTGGCTTTCAGATGTACTCATTGGCCCGAGTCCGACTCGGTTACGGCAGCACTTCAGTGTAAACGTTTCCAAAGACACATGAAAAAATGAAAAAGACACATGAAAAAAACATCACTACCTGTTGTAGGCCTACTCATGTCAACCTGTTATTATTACTAGTTAGAGCTTTTTGGTATCATTCACCCTCATTTAAACATTGAAATAGCTGCTTAATACATTCAGTATTAAAACCATTAACCATTAATGGTTACCAGTGCCATGATGTAAAACAAATCCTGGGGAGAACCCTAGAACACTTGAATAAATGTTTAATGAATAAATTATTATTACCACCAGTTTGTTTAAAGTACTCCAACACTGCTGATTTCTGTGGCATCTTGACAACTGTGCCATTGTCATTTTCACACTGGAATGTGTCAAAGTGGTATCGAAGTATTTTCGAATAATGTTCTAATGGAATACATAACTAACAATGGATAATTTGGTTATTTGAATATTTGTGACCAGCCCTACTGGTCTGGGTGATCAAACCATCGGAACTGTCTGTCCTGGGTTCACTAAAACATCCGTTAACAATAAGATTTGGCAAAATGACTTCCTTGTGCCGATTCTGCATGAGAGCATTTAGCGTGCGCGCGCCTGCTGCAAATGTAAACAATAGCAATATAGCACTTTGTTCTTTGTCGCCAGCGACCGGGGTTCATATCTTGCCTGTCCATCATCATGCCTTTTACCCCCTTCTAGATTACCAAACTGGATAATTCCATAACATTAATGAATACGTATTCCATATGATATAAGAAATCGAACTTATTAAACTACACATAAATGCACTTCACTTGGGAAACGAACCCAGCACGCAGAATCTGATGACTGACGCGCTACCTCCACTCTACCACTCATTCACACAAACAGGTGTTTTCATTTACCTACAAGTTGATAAAATCCTTCCTTGACAGTTTGTGTTGGCAAAAAGCTGGGAAACACCACAAACATATTTAGCAGTGTATTTAGGGCAGCTGCAACCTTGCGTATCGCAAGGCACACTGTATTTTTGCTTATATTTTCGGCATCACCAACTGTATGCAAATATGTACCCTTGGCAAAAAATCGCAGTGAAACACAGACACACTGCGCAACAGCTTCTTTTTGTAGCATTGCCTACATAAGGTCCAACAAGGACAATCAAATAGCGAATACCCTCTGATGAGAACCTGTATCTCTCATAAAGAATGTCCTCAGGCAATGCCAAGGGATCGGATCTGTCCCGAAAGACTCTCTGTCTCCGGAGAGACCCCTGTACTATCTGTGCTCCAAGGTCAACTGGAATACCTACAAATGGTGACGCCATCGTAAAAGGAGGGGCTAGGAAGCGGCGCTCAGCTTTAAGAAGCTGATCTAATCTCGGAAAGTCTTAGCTGAAAACCTCCTCCCGACCAGGTTTGGTTGCCAGCATAAGATACCATGGTGATATAGCGACGCTAAAAGAGAGCGACTTTCGTATGACAGCTAACCCAGGCTTTGAGCGCAACATACCTCGCTAACCCACTAATCGAAGTTCGTGGTACACCCCACTGGTTTGTTGGCCTGCTCGCCAACCAGAGGTGTGGCCAAGTCCCCTGGTCTGTTGGTCTCTACAAGGTTCATTCATCTGGGATCTGATGGTTCCCAACAAGCCCAGTGTGATTGGTATCATTGTTTGAGGTTTTATGATGGTTTGATCTGTTTCCCCTATGGGCCTTACATAACCTGTTGCCAAAGAAATCACAAAAATAAACAATTGAACAATATATAACAATTTATTAAAGGAGAACTGGTGTAAAATGAGTTTGAACGTTCCATGGAGAGCAAAAAAAAGCCTATATGACGCGAAGCTAAGTTAGCTGTTTTTAGCCGATTCTACCAAACTGCTATACATATAGAAGAGAAAAAATATTGTCATCCTTTCAACAGACCAATTAATAAATCACTCACAATTCCTCAAGAATTAACAGCAAACTTTTTTTTCCCTTCATACAAATAAATAAGAATTGTTAAAATAAATAAATCCTTGTCTGAATGACCTTAAATTATGTATTTATCCATCCTGCTCTTTCACACATGTATTTCCAAGGGTATTAAAATACATTTAATTAGTGTTGGGCATAGATTAATTTCTTTAATCTAGATCAGGGATTCCCAAAGTGTGGTGCGTGCACCCCCAGGGGTGCGTGAGCTGCCACCAGGGGGTGCGCGAGAGGAAAAATGTAATGGCGGTCTGGTGTAATATTACACAATTACAGTGCTGTTTTTAAGTGGGATTTTTCCATACAATAAAAAAAACATGATTATAGCATTATATTGAAATGTTGTTGATGTTGTTATTGTCATGCGTGTTCTGGTTATTTGCGCATATATTAAACATGAGTCTTTATATGGCGATAAAACAAAGCTTTGTTGCGTTTTTTTTTTTTTTAAGTGGGGATTGGGGGTGCGCCAACCCAGTTGGGATGTAGAAGGGGGTGCGCAGGAAAAAAAGTTTGGGAACTGCTGATCTAGATTAATCTAACTAATCTTGGAATTAATCTAGATTAAAATGGCTCATTTGAATTCTGTCAAAGGCATTCATAATAGGCGTGTGCTACCTAAGGAGATTGCTGACCGGAGGTCAGTAATGACACCGCGAATATGGACGTTTATCATCTTTTTTTAAAATATATATTTTTTAAGAGGCCCCTGATTGGCCGAGGCCCCGGGCTGAAGCCCAGGTAAGCCCGTGCATTAAGGCGCCACTGCCCAGACCTACGACCGACGGGGGGGGGCAGCCCGTTCTCATCCCAACTCATAATATACCGACGATTTGTCACGCCCCTAGACGTCTGATACTGACGCAAAAGGTTCCCTCCCGCGTCTGTGTGAAACGATCTGGGTTCTCATAAACCCATTCGCGGTGGTAAGAGACGAGCAGAGTCTACAGCGTCCATTCACTACAATAATAACCCGGTCACGGTGATAGATTACGCTAACCCTAACGCAAACCCTAACCATAACCCTAACCCTTTTTGGAGTGAATTGTTTCACAGTAGACTGCGGATGCTGTAGACTCTGCCCGTCTCTTACCAACGCGAACGGGTTTATGAGAACCCCCAGATCGTTTCACACAGACGCGGGAGGGTACCTTTTGCGTCAGTATCAGACGTCTAGGGGCGTGACAAATCGTTGGTATATTACGAGTTGGGATGAGAACGTGTTGGGGTGGGGGGGGGGCGGTCGCCGGGCAGAGGACGCAGCCGTTCCGCAGCGCAGCCGTTCCGCGGCGCTTACCTGGAAATCCGGTATAGACCCAGCTCCCAACCCAACTTTGACAATAGATTAACGGCGATAATTTATTTATCGCGCGATAAGAGTCTTGTGTTATCGCAGCGCGATAACGCCGATAACGGCCCATCACTACATTTAATACATTTCACTGATACCTTGATCCTATTATAATACTTTGTTTTACCAACATTAAGCACCAATTTATGCTTGTTACCCATTCTACCACTAACTTTAACTCCTTATGTAAACTGTTATTCAGCCCTCCTAATGATGACTCATGTATATTGTTGAGTCATCCGCATACATAGCAATTTGAGCCTTTTTTCGATAATATTCTCTGTTGTCTATTTGGATGGAGTCATCTATCTTTCCTCGAACCCTGGAAGCTTACAGAAGGTCCGGGAAACAAAGTGAGCCGAGACAGTGGTTACTGTTTGAAATCACAATGCTTCTGATTTATTCAGGTCATTGAAACATATTTATACAGTATCAAAACATATTGTATGCGGCCCGTCAAAGCCCTGTCCAGAATTACATGTTCAGCACCCCCCCAGATAACAATGTCTGAGTATCAGGAGAAGCAAAACAATGTCATGGAGTACTAGGTCAAGCAGGCACAAGGCCTACACAAAATATATTAGTTTATGCATTTTATACTGAGTGGAGGAAGTGACAGTTACCAACACACAAATACAATAAAGAATGATACCAAGTTCATATTGATATACCAGACACTTTTCTAGAACTAATGGAAGATCATTGCAGTTGTGCAGTTAAATTCATTGAAAGCGGAATGACTTTTGCTATCTTCCATGCCTGTGGATAAATACATTTTTCAATACTTAAGTTTATAATATGATGGACAGGAACAGCAATTACATTTGCAGCAATTCTAAGAAATGTAACATCTAAATTATCAACACCTGGTGGTCTATCCTTGCATTTATTAACACTAGAAGCGCCAGAGCCGACGCCATTGGGCGTTGTGATACAAAATGTAAATTACTCCGTCATTGTTATTGCTATGTTTCCCTCCTATATATATACAGTATATATATATATATATATATATATATATATATATATATATATATATATATATATATATATATTACGGCAGCTCCTTTAGGGTCATTAGGGTTCTGTGAGATTTAAGAAAACATACGAAAGTGTTGAGACAGTACGATGAAAACCTCTGGATCATAGAAATCATATGGTCTGTATCAACCAGTATTCCGTATAGGCCTTGGTGGTGCTTCGAGGGTGAAGCCTGCAAAAACATTTGTTTGAGGGACAAGTCAACACTGGTAGGTAGGCTGTTATAATTCTATGAACAAACAAAAAATAACAAACTAAACTAGAAAATTCCCTCGGGGGAAATTTTGAAAGTGCCACGGGGGCTACTGCCCGAGTGTGTACATTATGTAATATGTAGTAACATTATGATACTATATACAAGGAGCACACCTACAACAAACGTTCCTTTTTGAAGTATTTTTGAAGTACACACACACACACACCTGTAAGACACCAACATGAATCAAGTAAAGTAATCAAGATACAGTACAGTTTTATGGAGGACTAAAAGTGCCAAAAATAAATAAATACACCATTAAATAATGACTTAAATGTGCCATTAATTAATTAAAATTGGAATTACATACTTAAATGTGTCATTAATTCATTAAAATACCGATTAATTGTATTTTAATAACTTTGGGGTCCGGACTCAGAGTTCCGGGGGCACTGGCCCCCGCTGGCCCCCCCCTACAACCGCCACTGAAAACAGAATAGAATTTAACACAATAAAACAGAACTTATAAAGAAAGAAGCCTTAGCAATAAGGCGCATTACAATGTGCCTTCGAACTCGTCCGTGTTTGTTTCCGCTTTGTCGCGCGCCGCTGAAAAAAAAAGAGCTGTGCGCGACACGGCACGGCCGGGCTAAAATCCTGTCGCGCCGGCGAGATCTACGTCATTTTGACGTCACAACGTCGCGCGACAGCTTGGGAACGGCGAGTATACCGCGGCCTTAACTATTTATACTCGCGCTGGTGGCCGCGACACTTAGTTGCAGTCTTCTCCTGAACAGAGGTGGCGCCACTGAGGAAAGGCGACCGACTCTGCTATTTCTACGCAGTAGAAGAAGAGATATGCTAATACTGGCACCCATAGACATATATACATATGTACATATGTATACATAGACATATGTATATATCTATGCTGGCACCCCTGTGTCTTCATTAGAATAGTTCACCGGGATGTCTCTCACTATACAGCATTATGTCCATTACTTTACATTGCTATTATTCTACATCACTGCCCCACCTGGTCAGCCATCAACAGTCCAGTGTATGGCAGCAGTTCTCATATGAAGTGTTTGTAAGCATCTATCTTAATAACGTAGTGATTATCTTAGATACTTTTATTTTATAACTTAATGATTATTTTATATAATTGTATTTTATAACTTACTGCCGCTTTGAGATAGTTTTTCAGCCACGTAATTCCACTCGTCTTTGACCACAACAACAGTAGACAGCACTTACGTAAAACCGGTTTATTAGCGAAAGAATATAGGCCCACACCACACAATAAAACAGAACATATAAAGGAAGAAGCCTTTTAGCAATAAGGCGCATTAAAATGTGCCTTCGAACTCGTCCGTGTTTCTGTTTCCGCTTTGTCGCGCGCCGCTGAAAAAAAAAGAGCTGTGCGCGACACGGCGCGTTCGGGCCAAAATCCTGTCGCGCCGGCGAGATCTACGTCATTTTGACGTCACAACGTTGCGCGACAGCTTGGGAACGGCGAGTATACCGCGGCCTTAAAGGCCATGGTGCAGGTTTAATTTTCTAACGAATTTGCGCATTTGCTTGTTGGTAATAAACATTTAAACTGTTATTCATTGTATTTGATGTTGTTGGGTATCACAAAACGTAATATAATACAAAAAAGTTGGTTTTTAGCCGTCTATATTTTAGCAGTTCGTGATTGATTCTCATTTCCCCCACAATGCATTGCATGACGTCACATCGGTGAGACGACAGACCAAAGCCCGCCGTGAGACCATTGAGAGAGACGAGTAGAGAGAGACTAGTAAGAGATTGTTCAGCAGATTATACAGATAAATACATATATATAGCCTAGATAGAGAGATAGATAGATAGACAGTTAGATAGACAGCATAGAACGATAGATAAATAGATACATAGAGAGAGATAGCCAGATAGCATAGCATAGACAGGTAGCGTAGATAGCTAGATAGATACACCCTCGAACCGGTATAATGCCGGGCTACTGTGCTTGTGCCGGTTGTAAACTGGACACAGCTCCATGGCTTCCCGAAGGACAAGGCAACCCGTCCGCACAGCACCTCTCTGCCTGCCGCTACCACACCGAGAGGCACCAAGAAAGCAGAGATGCTACGGTAAGCCTCATGCTAATGCATGTACTGTTTATCTGCGCGTTAACTAACCCTGTGCATACTATACCGTGTTCCCTCTGACACCGCCTCCACTACAGTCATGATCAGTCTGAGATTAGAAAAGCACATTTCGTGATGCATGAATATGAGCCAAAACTAAATTGTCCTGAAGTAAATGTCCAAAAGCTTGTCGTATCTAACTAGAAAGCACCATGGCTAGTGTTTGTTTGGATCACTGGTGATCGTCAAGCGGCTTTCACAACAGCGAGTGTGTGTTTGACTATTACAGTTCTTTCATATGTATTTAACGTGACTGTGTCGCTGACCCTTTTGAATTTGTTTGCGCAAGATGTTGATCGATGCTGCACAGCAGGAGACCGCGGACAGTGTCGACGTGAATGACCCCTTGCCCTCCACTTGTGACACTGGGACACAGTGCAATGTGAAGCCCCGTGGAAGGTCTCACGGTAAATGTTGGGTATTTTGGTTGGTCGATATGCTGTCTAAAACATACGTTTCCAAAATCTATGCATACAGGACATTTCCATACACACATTACGCCGTCGGAGTATGAATGTGTGTATGAATGGGTGAATGTGAGGCAATAGTTGGTATGCGCTTTGGAGAGGTCATACCTCTGAGAAATGCGCTATATAAATGCAGTCCATTTACCATTTTACCATTTACATTGATGAAATTAATACATAGCCTACGTCAAAACATAACCACGTAGATTTGCCATGATTGTCATATGTTTGGGTATGTTTACTCCCTCTGCCACAGCTGTGCAGGTGAACCTGAAGCCCAAGATGGTCAGTGTGGGGACACAGACCCAAACTTCCACCCCCCTCACTAGTCCTGAACAGACCGATGATGAAGATGATCCGTCTGTCATCAGCGATTCATCGTGGGTGCCTGGAGGACATATGTCTGAGGATGAGGAGGAATTGTGTGAGGAGGAGCCATCTCACACCTGTGACCCCCACCAAAAGTGAGATAATTTAAAGCCAACATAGACCAACTTTGCATTTTCCATTTTGTGTATCTGGTAGAATTGAATTCCCCCCCCTCTCTCTTTTTTGTTGTAGTGGCATTGACAAATTCATTGTTTGCCAAGAGGTGCTCATGAGCCTGTTTGCCCTCTGTCCGGCCTGTTGTGAGAAGTCGGATAGTAGGTTTTGTATACACAGCAGGCCATATCTGATTAGAAAATCAGAATATCTAATTAAAATTTGATAGCCCTGACTGTCTGCCCACATTCAAATTTGTCTTGCCAGTTAATTTACAATGTACAGTATGTACCAGGCTTTAGGCTGTGGGCTTATGATGCCATCATATTTGAGTGTTATAGTAGGGGGGATTATCAACAAAAAAGGACCTAATCGTTACGCGGCGGATAGAAGCACCAAATTTGGTACAGACACTATTTATGATGTATCTCATCATTTCAGAAGGGGTGCCCAAAATTTCTGGTTGATTAAGGTCATTTTTAAAGGGAAAATCCAAGATGGCTGCCAAAAACGACCCAAGGATAATAAAACATGATATAGTTTGGCCAAAATGGTTTATTCTGCTACTTTATCATTTTACATTTAATATATATAGATGGCTGACAAATAATATGTGCAAGATAACCCATGGAAACAATCTTACATGTCTTTTATACAGCTTTAAAGTGGAAAAAACAGGCTTAAAACGGTCAGAATGACATGACTCCCCAAGTGAATCCTCATCTGAGTAGTTAATTATTTATGTATGCATGACATTAATATTCTAAAAAACTTTTGGAAGAATCACTTAATCATTTTCAAAAGACGGCTTATTGTTTAACTGTCCACATGAGCAGAGATCAAGCCCTAAATAGGAACACAACTCATTGACCAAATGTTATGTTAGCGTTAGCATTAGCATTAGCCAATGTAGACCCACTAGCTGGGTTGAGCTTAAGCTGGGCAAACAAACAAAACATTCCTAGGCTAATTGTGTCCCCATGATCACTTGTGGTCTTTTTTGCGTATTTGTGCCCTGTGGGTCTTCCTGGGGGGTATTGTCGTATTTCGGGCATAAACTTATAGGAGCTATGAAATTTTGATTTGTACTACAGTAATGGTAGCCAATTAGTACTTAGCTGTGTAGTATGTACATTGAGTAAGACTGTGTCTCATTACGCATAGTTTTGTCAGTGCACTGCTAATGTGCACTGACCACTTAATGCCGTAGTGCATAAATGGGAATCAAATTCGCTAGCTGTTACACTCTCTCTAAACTAGTTTTGATGGATATGATGGATAAGATGAATTGTCAAAATTAAAGTCGACATATGATGTCCATTTTATTTATTATTTATAAATCTTGAAATGTCTACAGTACATGTCGACTCATCGTGGCAACAAAAAAAAAAATCTTCATGGGTGGCCCTAATAATCCGTGTTGTATAATTCCCTCGATTTTCCAGTGTTGATGACAAATTTCTCTGGTTGCTAACATTCGATAGTTTCATTACCTTGCTAACTAGCTAACTTTATATTGTCAGTGTAACACAGCCAACTAGTACATATTACTTGTTAAAACTATTCATACAGACATTTTAGGGAATAAACATTCATGTGAGAATAAATTAAGGTGCAACTTATAAATATGCGGTGTTATGGCATAAGGCTTGGCTTGCTAAACTGAGCTAAACAGTCTGACCATTGAAAACAGTTCTACAATGAATACACGAGACAGCTCTGTAGTGTAACTGGAATGACCAAAATTAGGGAACTTAATGTTAGGCTACTTATAACCCCATTGACATACAGATAACATACAGATAACTCTAGACATTCACTCATGAAAAATAAGGAAATCATTGTAACATGGGTGTGGATCTCCAGTCAGCCGGCACCTCTCCCGGGGAGAGGTGCCGGATTCTCTCCCGAGCCTGCCTCTACTGTGGTCAGACGGGCCACTTCCTGTCTGGATGTCCCTCTCGCCCGGGAAAAGGACAGGCTCGCCAGTAACCCGGGGGATACTGGCGAGCCGCGCTCTGGACCCCTCGGTTTCCCGCCCCCTACTGTGTGCCACCCTCTTGTGGCAGGATCAAACTTTTCCGCTTACCATACTCATTGACTCCGGTGCAGACTAGGGCTGTCCCGAATACCATATTTTGGGCTCCGGAGCTTCGGTAGTAATCGACAGCGAATATTCGAATATTCGGGGGGGGGGGGGGGGGGGCAAAAAAAAAAAAAAAAGAAAACTTTTTGCTTTTTGTTTGGTGTGAGGTTTGGTACTATTCGGATCAGTTGCAACTATTTTCCAAGCAAAGTAAGTGCATGTTTTTATCATGTGTAACGTTACTGTTTAAACGGCGGATAAAAGCTGAGGTGCGCGATTGTTGATGGGGGGCGGGCGGGATTGTTGACGGGGGGGGGGGGGGGGGGGGGGTGCGACAGTCCTGGACCGGCCCAATAATCTGGACCGGCCCAAAAATAATAATACACAAAATAAAAAATACAAAATAATCGGCCTGAAATCGTCCGGCCGAACCTCCCTATGGCCAGCCCGTCCCTGGTTATAGGCCTATGCGGCGCTCGTAAAACAATGCGCCTACATGCGCTCTTAAAGGTTTGGAAACGATCCAACAAGACTACATCTGTATTCCAATCACAATAAGTAGCCTACTTATCGGCCAACAATAATCAAACAAGGCAGTAAAAGTGGGCATTGAACTGTATAACTGTTTTGAAAAAAGGGGAAAAGGCCGACATATGCCGATACAATATGCAGCCGGCGCTCGGAAAAGGCTTGCGACAAAAAGATGAGCCACACATTTACAAACAATTGCATGAACTATCTAAAAGAAATACCTTAGTCAGAAAACATATATGAGGCTGAACGTTTTGCTAAAATGTCACAGTTATGGAAATATTGAAAATGTTGGAGCGGCTGGCTTGACCACGCGAACCGAGAGACGGCTGTCTTGACCGCAGTACGCGATCGGTCATTAATCAATAATCGTATTTATCCGTATAACTGCACACAACTTTATTTAAAATCAAATGTAAAACATGTGTTTGTATTGTGGTGTCCGGTGCGTGTGGATGTGCGGCTCCTCCGGCGGAGCGGTTCATGTTAATAGCGGAGTCCGGGAGGGTTCACCTTCACGGCGTAGTTACGAGGGATGTGCGACTATCGGCTTAAAAAATACTAAAGTGTTTTTTAAAGTTAGAAAGATATTAGATATTCAACCGATATTCACACTCCGAATTACAGTGATCAGACACGGGGAACTAAAGCCGCGATCACCGCACCGCTTCAAGACTCACACAGTATGCAACACAACGTCCTTTTGATCGATAACAATATAAATTTATCGACACATTTCTTAACGATCAATGATCGATCATCGATTAATTATGCCCATCCCTAGTTCCCACACAGCTGAGGTCTTCGGCATTTTGTCTTCCCTTTAACGGCCAAGGTGAACTGAAGCCTGACGTTCACTGCTGTGAGTGATGTCACGCGCCCAAGCTGAGATGGTATTTCCACATCTTAACAGTCAAGTATAAATATAGTACAAGAATGTGCTGACAAAATGTATTTTGCGGTTCGCCTTTAGTGATAGCCTACATTTAGAAAAAAAAAAAAAAAAAAAAAACGAATATCCGAATCCCAAAATTGAAAACCGAATACCTACCCAACGAACGAATATCCGAATAGTCGAATATTCGGGTCCAGCCCTAGTGCAGACGAGAGTTTTATCGACCGGGAGGTGGTTCACCAGCTGGGGATCGACACCGTTCCCCTGGATTCCCCAATTGAGACCCAGGCACTAGACGGGAGGTCACTCGCTCGGGTGGAGCGTTGTACTGTTCCTGTCAACCTGCTCGTTTCAGGTAATCACCACGAGTCCATCTCACTTCTCGTGATTTCCTCCCCCCTCTCTCCGGTCGTTCTAGGGTACCCCTGGCTCAGGACCCACAATCCTCAGATTGACTGGGTAACCGGACAAGTCATTTCTTGGAGTACACACTGTCTTTCCCACTGTTTGCGCTCCGCCCAGTCTCCTCGGGCGCCGGAGCTCGGTTCCACTACTGCACCTCCCGACTTGTCCTCTGTCCCGGAGGAGTATCATGATCTCGGAGTGGTTTTTAGTAAAGCCCATGCCCTGTCCTTGCCCCCTCATCGCCCTTATGACTGTGCTATTGACCTTCTTCCCGGGTCCCCTCTTCCTAGCAGCCGCCTGTTCAATCTCTCCTGTCCTGAACGGGAGTCCATGGAGGACTATATCGGAGAGTCCCTCGCCGCCGGAATCATCCGCCCGTCTTCGTCGCCAGTAGGAGCGGGATTCTTCTTTGTTAGCAAGAAGGACCGTTCACTACGTCCCTGTATTGACTACCGTGGTCTGAACAATATCACCGTAAAAAATAAATATCCCTTACCCCTCATCGGTTCTGCCTTTGTTCCCCTCCACGGAGCCGTGGTTTTCTCAAAACTAGACTTGCGCAACGCGTACCATTTGGTCCGCATCCGGGAGGGGGACGAGTGGAAGACCACGTTCAACACCCCATTGGGTCACTTTGAGTATTTAGTTATGCCCTTTGGGCTCACCAACGCCCCCGCAGTCTTCCAGTCCCTTGTCAATGACGTTCTCCGGGAGAACTGGGGACTGGTGCCTGGTGTCCCCGGCGTCGCGGCCGGGGACACCAGTACCTCGTCGACTGGGAGGGGTACGGTCCTGAGGAGCGCTCCTGGGTTCCCCGGAATCACATTCTGGATGTCTCCCTCATTCAAGACTTCCAGCGGGATCACCCTTCCGTTGTTGCGCGTCCGCCGAGAGGCGTCCGTAGAGGGGGGGGGGGGGGGTACTGTTACGCCACGTCCTGCTACACGGTCCAACACCCCCATCTAGTGGCCGCTTGTCGCCACTGGTCATCATTCTCCCAACACACCTGTCTGCAATCTGCAATCTCCATTCCCTACTTAAGCCGGGGATCTCCAGTCAGCCGGCGCCAGTTCGTGCTATAGTCTACCCTACAAGTTCTCAGTTATTCAGTCTGCCTATCTCTTGCCGAAACCTCGCTTGTCCGACTACCCGCCTGTTGCTGAACCCCGCCTATCCGACTACCCGCCTGTTCCCGAACCCTGTTGCCGAACCCTCGCCTGTCCGACTACCCGCCTGTTGCCGAACCCTCGCCTGTCCGACTACCCGCCTGTCCGACTACCTGCCTGTTGCCGAACCCTCGCCTGCCTGACTACCGCTTGCCTAGCCCAGCTTGTTGTTATTCCCTGTTTTTGTCCCACTTCCTTTCACCCCGTCTCCGCCTCCCTGTGTCCAGAGTTTGGGTTCACTCATCCTGTCATTGTAACAAGGTTTGTGCTTTTTGCAATAGATTCTCTTTTCAAACAGCTATTGCTAGCATATATTAATTGTGCACCTGCATCATTACTTGCACATCATTTGTTATAATAGCCTATTACACCAGAGTACTGTATTTAACTAAGAAACTTTTTTTTTATTATTGTGGAAAAAGGTTGATAACAAACCCTAGAGATGCTAAGCTAATGATTCTCAACCTAAGCAAGGCATCAAATGTTTGTATTATGCCAGTATAAATATTGCAGTAATTAAAGGAGTTATCACCCGAAATGTACTTTTGTAATCTATCCCTGTTACTTATGTTTGCAAAACAGATAGGTTTGTTGTATCTCTTCATCTTTTGCAATAATATTGAAGGAAATTGACAGTTTAAAGACTATATTGGAAATATGTCAATGAGGATATTTTATTCTGAATTAGCAAAATCAATAACAATTGTTGCACATTATTGCACAGTCCACCCTCACAAGCGGAAGTATTGTCTGCTTCAGAAGCGGCTTTTAAATTGGGTTACTGCATCTCCCTTTGAAGGTTTGGGCATCGGTGCAATGTTGGCTGGCAGCGCAGGCTGGGGCAGTGATGATGATGATGATGATGATGATGGTGCACTGTAGGTAATATTCGGGTTCCTTCATCTCTCCATAACAATTTGGATGAGTGTGCTGATGAACTCTGTGGTGTGGAGATTGAATATTTTTACACCCACTGTTTGGATCACTTACAATATACTTGAGTGAAATGTGAAACTCCTGCAAGAGGATAATGAAATGTTACATCTAGTTTGAATGTTAAAATATGTAAAAGAATTTACAAATATGGCTCACTTTGTTTGCAGGAATACAATGATAATGGTGAAAAAAGAAAATATCTAAAGAAACAGTAAGCAGCAAATAACAAGCAAATAACAAATCAAATTATATATTTCTATGCCCACCCCCTGAAAGTAAAATATTGAGGAAAAGCTGGCAACTGAGTCAGCTTTGCGAATTACGATTTTAATAGTTGCAGAGCTCTTACAACACATCAAAGTTGGTTGTAGCCTGCTTCCTTTTCACAATGTTTTCATTGTGCTCAAGCATGGCAAGATCAGTCCGCTTCCCCATTCCCATGCAGGAGAAAGTCTGCCGTTTTGGGAGATATTTGAGGAGAGCACTGTGGGCAGAGGTCTCTGAGGAAAAAAGCTCCTCGGTAGCAAGGCACCAGGTGTGGATGAGATTCGCCCTGAGATGCTGAAGGCTCTGGACAAGGTTGGGCTGTCTTGACTGACACGCCTCTTCAGTGTTGCATGGATGTCGGGTACAGTACCTGTGGAGTGGCAGACCGGGGTGGTGGTTCCCATTTTCAAAAAAGGGGAGCGGAGGGTGTGCTTTTATTTTAATTATAGGGGTATCACACTGCTCAGCCTCCCCGGGAAAGTTTACTCCAGGGTGCTGGAAAGGAGGCTCCGGTCAATTGTCGTACCTCAGAAGACGAGCAATGCGGATTCCATCCTGGACGTGGAACAGTGGATCAACTCTTTACCCTTGCAGGGTTGCTCGGGGGGGTCATGGGAATTGCATCTCTGGTTTTTGCAGATGATGTGGTTCTTTTGGCTTCATCTGACCTCCAGCACGCAGTGGGGCGGTTTGCAGCCATGTGTGAAGCGGTCAGGATGAGAGAAAAACACCTCCAAGTCTGCCATGGTTCTCTGCTGGAAAATGGTGGAGTGCTCCCTCCGGGTTGGGAGCGAGTTGCTGCCCCAAGTGAAAGAGTTCTCGGGATCTTGTTCACGAGTGAGGAAAAAGTTGAGCGTGAAATGGACAGGCGGATTATTGCAACATCAGCAGTAATGCGGGCATCGTACTGGACCATTTGTGGTGAAGAGAGAGCTGAGCCGGAAGGCAAAACGTTCAATTTACCAGTCTATCTACATCCCAAGGGTGGCTGGGCTCAGCCTTAGAGATAGGGTGAGGAGCTCGGACATTCGGAGGGAGCTTGGAGTAGAGCCGCTGCTCCTTCGTGTCGAAAGGAGCCAGTAGCTGGATCATTTCCAGTGCTAGCTGGGCCTCTACCTCTGCTAGTGGGGCTAACACCACTGTCAGCTAGGCCCCCACTTCCACTAGCTGGGCTAACACTACTGCCGGCTTGGCCTCTACCTCTGCTAGCTGGTCCTCCACCTCTGCTGCCTGGGCCTCCACCTCTGCTGCCTGGGCCACCACCTCTGCTAGCTGGGCCACCACCTCTGCTAGCTGGGCCACCACCTCTGCTAGCTGGGCTAACATCTCTGCTGGCTGGGCTAACACCTCTGCTAGCTGGGCTAACACCTCTGCTAGCTGGGCCTCTACCTCTGCTGCCTGGGCCTCCACCTCTGCTAGCTGGGCCTCCACCTCTGCTGGCTGGGCTAGCACCTCTGCTGGCTGGACCTCCACCTCTGCTGCCTGGGCCTCCACCTCTGCTGGCTGGACCTCCACCTCTGCTGGCTGGGCCTCCACCTCTCCTAGCTGAACTTCAACCTCAGCTAGCTGGATCTCCACCTCTGCTAGCTGGACTTCCACCTCAGCCTGCTGGATCTCCACCTCTGCTGCCTAGGCCTCCACCTCAGCTAGCTGGATCTCCACCTCTGCTGCCTGGCCCTCCACCTCAGCTAGCTGGATCTCCACCTCTGCTGCCTGGGCCTCCACCTCAGCGAGCTGGACCTCTACCACCACTGGTTGGGCTGACATCGCTGCCGGCGGGACCTCCAAAACTGCCAGCAGCTCATTCAGACTCCATCAGCGGTGTAGCCGTGGGTGAGTCCAGGAGTGGGTTATGCCCCAGGAACCCTGTGTTCAAAAAACAACGATCTGCAAATTTATACAGCACCCTTAACCAAGCACCCTGAACACAACCTACAATGTATCGGTCTTAAAATAGCTCTCTCTCCACAAATGTCGATAACGCTGATTGGGATGTATAGACCTCCATCGGCCTCTAATGCTTTCTATGCGGAGCTTCAGGCTCTACTTAAGGAATGTGATACGAAAAATGAAGTTGCTTGGAGATTTAAATATTAACTGGCTTGACAAATCGATTCGGAGACAGTTAAAATCACTATTAACTAATTTTAACTTTACTCAATTAATCAAAGGTCCTACTAGACTAACTACTTCCTCTGAAACATGCATAGACCTTGTATTTTCCAGACGTTCAATATGATCACAGGTCTGTCAGACCATAACTTAATTTTGTTCACGAGAAAGCTATCTAAAAATAGATTTTCTTGTACTAAGAAAACAATATCAGCAGATGAGAGTACTGAGGAGGGAGATTCCAAATTTGACACAGGCACTAAACAATATCAATTGGGATAATTATGTCACCCATAATCATGTTAGTGACAACTGTAATGTATTCATGACTGTTATCCAAGAGACAGTGTCTGCATTTACTAGAAAAATCAAAGCAAAACCATCAAAAAAGAATCACCTCCTGTGGTTGAATGAAACCATACGGACTAGAGGGCTGCATTGGGATTGGGTCCCGCTGGGTCCCGTGGGACCCAACTCAAATCTCGCGGGAGCGGGCGGTGTGAACTTTGCTGCGGGCGGGAGCGGGCGGCGAAAAAAAACCACTGCGGGATCAGGACCTAGCATAGCGACACGATGTCGATAAATTAAACAGCCTTTATTTAAGTAAAAACTAAATGAAAACAATGAAATAGGAGTGCTATTCCTGACCAGTGCGTCAAAAGACATGCATGTCTTTTGACGCACTGGTCAGGCCGATTAATAGCCTATAAAATGACGTGTTTTCTCCTGCGGGACTGGAGAAGACACAAAATCAATGCATTTCTATTACTGTGTGGGCATAAATTCTCAAAGTTTTGCGGGTGCGGGCGGGAGTGTAACACACACGTTGCGGGTGCGGGCGGTAATGGTCAGAAATTCGGCGGGAGCGGGATGAAGAAAACAGTCCCGCACAGGGCTCTAATACGGACATTACTGAAAAAACGAGATCATGCTCTTAAAATATCACTTAAAACGAAAAGGGTGAATTATAGACAGAGATTTACTTCTCTTAGAAATAAAGTGGTAAAGGAAATTCGATTTGCAAAAGTAACATTTTTTATTAATATAATTAGTACTGCAAGAGGAAATGCTAAAGAGATCTGGACAAATATTAAAAAACTGACGGGAAACAGTATAGTGTACAGAGAAATTAGGGAGCTACAGCTAGAGGAGAAAGTTATCCATGATCCAAGGGACATTGCAACAACTCTGAATGATTACTTTATAGACTCAGTTAAAGAACTGACTCAAAGCAACTGCCCCCGGATAGAATACCACCCACCAATGCCACTGAATGCCGACAAACCCTTTCTTAATTTGTGTCAAGTGTCGCAGTCACAAGTTGATGAAGCTATGTGTGGCCTCAAAAGCTCTAAAGCCAAAGTTGCATTTTGTATGGATGTAACATTTCTAAAATATCACAAAGATTCTTTCATAACACCCTTAACTACTATTATAAATAAATCCATTAACGAAAGTTCCTTCCCTGAACCCTGGAAGTGCTCTGTCATTACACCAGTCTTTAAGTCAGGTAATCCTGCAATAACCAGCATCTACAGACCGATAAGCATACTTCCAGCAGTCTTCAAATTCATGGAAAAAATAGTAGCGGAGCAAATTGTAGATCATCTTAACAACAGTCCATATACCTTAAACAGGATGCAATTTGGCTTTCTAAAAAATCATTCTACTGAGACGGCGGTTTGCTTCTTTCTGGAAAACATAAAATCAAAGCTGGATGCAGGCGGTGTCATTGGTGCTGTTTTCATTAATCTTAGAAAAGCATTTGACACCATTAATCACCAGATACTGTTGACCAAACTGTCTTGTTTTAACTTCTCCCCAAGTACTCTGAATTGGATTGAACCATACATATCTGCAAGATCACAGTGTGTTAGGATACAGAACATGAAGTCAACATCCCGTAACAACAATCTTGGGGTACCACAGTGGTCAGTATTAGGCCCACTGCTTTTCAGTTTGTTTATAAATGATCTGCCAAGCTGTTGTCCTTTGAATGTCACCTGCCAAATGTATGCCGATGATGCTGTTCTGTATGTCCATGCAAAGGATAAAAAACACGCTGCGCAATAATTGACAGATGCTATGACAAATAACTTGGCTTGAGAAATCCCAACTATACTTGAACATATCCAAGACTGTTTGTATGTACTTGTCAAAAAGAGCAAATACCGACAGTGATCCTAACGTTTCTGTGCAAGGTAAAACAATTGAGGTGGTACAAGAGTTTAAATACTTAGGAATCACTCTTGACTCACAACTTCTTTTCAAATGACAGATAAAAAACATTGTGAATAAAATTAAGTTCAACTTGTCCAACTTTAGGTTTATTAGAAATAATCTAACTCTTGAGTCAGCAAAATTGTACTTTGACACAATGATCATGTCACACATGTCCTACTAAAACCGATTTAAACAGTTTATAAACAAGCTCTGAAAGTACTAGATAAAAAACCAAAAACGTACCATCACTGTCAGATAGTAAAAAAACATGAGCGCTTAAGCTGGGACAACACTGTTAAAAACACCGATGCTATCTTGATTTACAAAATCTTCCATGGCAAAGCACCTCCTCCATTACAAGAATTTGTGAAAAAAAACTCAGATCAACAAGAGCTGGCTCTAGAGGTGACTGTGTAGTTCCTTTTAGAAAGAGTGCCTTTAGTCAAACCACTTTTTCTGTTTGTGCTTCTCACACCTGGAATCCAATACCACACACAATACGTGAACTCCTGACTCTGACCTCTTTTACCAAATATCTTAAAGCTTGGCTATTGGAAGAACAGCACTGTTGCCACAACCCTGCCTAAACATGTATATTGTGTGGTGTATATGTGTTTCACGATCCACTAAACTCTTCATTGTTCTTGCTTTTCTTCTTTTATTTTCTATATTTTTCTTATTGTGTTTTCTCTCTCTGTAATTACTCCTCCTATTCATACTGGCCATGAAGGCTAACTATTCTATTTGTTGTTACTGTTGTTTTATTGTTTTAACTATCCTATGTTGTTGACATCAACCTGCCGAAGGGACTAAAGATGGAAATTAGCCGTTGGCTATAATCTTGCATATTTACATGTATATGTTCATTAATATGTATTGTCCCTGTTTTAAATAAAATGTATCTTATCTTATCTGTTCCAGGTCCCTCAACAGTCTTCAGCAATGACAGTTCTTAAAACACTACCGTATCTCTCTTCAGCCACACCTTCATGTTTTGATCCTCGACAGTTAGATGTGCATGGTGACACTGATGCTGTTGTCCGTTTTCTGTCTGCACCACACTGTCACATGGTGGATAATGGATGCCCACCGCCGTTTCAGTTCCTGTATGAAAGTAATTAATAGTCTCAATTAGCACACAGGAAAGACATTTTCTCAAACAACAAAGAATATATATATAGGGGGAGAGCCACTGGCGTAACAACGTGATGATGGGTCCCGGTGCAAATAATATTTTAGGGCCCCCACGGTTGTTGACGGGGGGGGGGGGGTTGCTGCGCGATTGTTGACCGGGGGGGGGGTGCACGATTGTCGATGGGGCGGTGGGGGTGCTGCGCGATTGTTGACGGGGGGGGGGGGGGGGGGGGGGTGCTGCGCGATTGTTGACGGGCGGGGGGTGCTGCGCGATTGTTGACGGGGGAGGCCCCCCCCGGCGTCTTCATGGGCCCCCCCCCGGCGTCTGGGCCCCGGTGCAATGCACCGGTTGCACCGTCGATAGTTATGCCAGTGGGGAGAGCTATTGTTGACCGGAGGGGGAGAGGTGCGCGATTGTTGACGGGGGGGGGGGGGGGGTTTGCGATTGTCGACGGGGGGGGGGGGGGGGGGGGCAGTAATGACACCGCGAATACGGACGTTTATCATCTTTTTTTTAAATATAGATTTTTTAAGAGGCCCCTGATTGGCCGAGGCCCCGGGCTGAAGCCCAGGTAAGCCCGTGCATTAAGGCGCCACTGCCCAGACTGTTGCGAATAAATAATAACATATGTATCAGCAGGCTGTAATATCTACACATAGCCACAAAGGAGTAGAAATAAATATACAAGTTGTATTTACCCCACCTGACCACATGATGGCGGCAAACATAATACACTGGGGGCGGGCGCTCAACACTAGCCATTATGCGTCATAGAGGCCACGCCTCCTGCCCAGAGACCATCCGGGCGGAAACATCCAGTTAGAATCAGAAACCCCCAGGCAGCGCATCGGAAGGATGCAAAGCGAGGGGGCTCTCCACGCGGCGTGACTTTTACAATACCCCTCCATTGTTACGTAGATTAGATATAACTAAACCTAAACAAATAAAGTGAGTTAAAGCGTTTCCTGTGTCGGCGGCCTTCTTCCTCGGAACACAACCCCACAAGACCTACGACCGACGGGGTCGCCGGGCAGAGGACGCAGCCGTTCCGCGGCGCTTACCTTCCTTGGTGGAAATCCGGTATAGACCCAGCTCCTAACCCAACTTTGAGAATAGATTAACGGCGATAATTTTTTTATCGCGCGATAAGAGTCTCGCGTTATCGCAGCGCGGTAACGCCGATAATGGCCCACCACTATATACTGTATATAATATATATATATATGTTTGTTTTTTCATTTTGACCTATGAAAGAAAATATAATTAATAATCTTGACACAACCATGAAACCAGTGCCTCAGGTCCCCTTTTTTCCCCTTACTCAACATCTTCCATGAACCTGTGAGGAAAAATGCAGCACAAGTTTTGAGTGCACAACTGTACAGTACCAGTCAAAGGTTTTAACTCCCTCCCATTCTCTTGAATGAGTGTGTCCAACCTTTTGACTGGTATCGTATACCAGTTAACACAAATTAGAAATTACCTTTAGCGGTATGCCAGATTTCAAACTGATGTATGAGCTCTGGGAATTCTGTCATAATTTTATGAATAGATGAGGAGCAGCCCATGGTCATCACCTCCACATCTAAGCCTTGGTTCAGGATCTCTAACATACCCCGTTTAAAACCTAGTGGTTCGATTGTGACAGAGCTGGAGGCCTCTGTAACCTAAAAATATTGTTTAAGTTTGTTTAATTTAATCTTGTAATTTATGCTTTTCACAATAGCAACTCTAATTATTACTAATGCTGCCAATAATAATCTTTAATTTACCTGCACAATTTAAGTTAATTTAAAAATGATTTCCTTTGTGTCATCGAACATGAAGAAGTAATGGCAGAACTTTGGGCTGAACCTAGGGGTGTCACCACCTGCTATTGCCCAAAGTGTGGCCACTTCCCATCTTCCTGTTCGAGGAAAACTCGGGCCAAGATGTCTGATCTCTGGCAATGGTACAAGTCCTCGATAGCAGGGTGCAAGTAGGCCTTCTGTATCTCAAAATATGTGGTGGCATTTATAATTTCCAAGCACTCTTTATATAAGCTAGGTGAGGGGGGAAGTAGCACATTGTCTATCTATTTTAAGAATCTGATTGGCTGTGTCCAGTTGCTTCTCCTTGGAACATTTATTTTTATATGCAGCAAATTATATTATTTCTCAAGTCTTAAGTATGCTTTCATGGCCTCCCAAATAGTTGAAATAGAGATCCAGTTTCATTAATGAGGAAGCTCTTATTTATTTGCAGCAATGGATTTAATCTCCAGTGCCTTCACCCAGAACCAGAATTTGGGAAAGCTAGTTGATGAACAATTGGGGCGTGATGTGAGATAAGCGAGCAAGATCTAACATTGGAGATAAGCAAATTGTGTATGAAAAATGGGTCAAAGAGGCCAGAATCTGAGAGAAAAGATTTAATGTGTCAGGCAGATTTGTTAATAGTGGGTTTGAGGGAGGAACAATCTAAAACAGCATCTAAGAAACAGTTGAAATCACCACCAATGATTAGGGAGTGAGAGTTAATGTTGGGGAGCTGGGGAAACCAAAGGTTGAAAAAAATGCTATGTCATCGAAATTTGGTGCAGATTATGATAAGTGGGTGTGTCTTGGTGTGCATTTGGAGCATTCTTTACTATATCCATGTTTTGAAGAGTTTTTGAGGCTGTTTCCCTGAAAGTTGATATCCAAATCGAAACTGTTGCGATTCAACTGCAAACCTTCATGTTATCAAATACAACCTATATGTTTGTACCGCTAGACTGGGTATCCCCACCCCCATTTGCCGGCGATTGGAATTCGCCCTGCACATGGGTATGGCAAGGAACATGTTTAATCATCCTGTTTCCTATCTAGGGTTGCCAACTCCCAGAGTTTCAAATAAGGGACACCTCTTGGCCGCGTGCCAAACCCCCCATTTTTGGGTCTAACCCCCCAATTTCAGGTTTAAATTTTGTGTCAAACCCCCAAAGTGTGCGGTTATGGTTAGGGTATAGACTACATGAGAAACAGATTATTATTCAATAATTTATTTTTTCAAAATGTGCAAAATAACAGATTCTTCTCCAAATAAATTTACTATATTTTCAGCAGGGCTTGAAAACGAAATTATATTTCAATCGTTATGCTCCGAACGGAACCGGTATATTTAACGTTTTCGTTCTTGCGTTCCGCCACCAACATATCGTTCCTGAACCGGTTCGGAACGTAAAATAACGTTCGTTCTTAACGTTCCGGCAGTGTTATTGGGCCTAGTCTATTTTTGTGGTCGATACCTTACAATAGACCTAGTTATTGGTATATAACCAGGGTGGTGGTCGGAATTTGTGACAGCTGAGCTTAGCGGGCGGCGAAGTGAACGCGGCAACCGGAATTTTTTATTTTTCATGAAATAGGCTATGCTTTTGTGAAATTTTATAGGCTATATAGAGAACGAAAAAAACCCGTTATTAACCGGTTTTGGGGATTTCAGAATAACGTTTCTGTTCCGGAACAGTTGAAGACCATTTGGTTTTCGTTTCCGTTTCCGTTCCTCGTAAAATTCCGTTCGTTTTCGGTTTTCGTTTTCGTTCCTTGAACCGGTTCGGAGCCCTGATTTTCAGTTTTAAAACAATACAAATAGAATGTAAACAACAGTGGTAGTGCAAACATATTTGGCCTCTTGAAATAAAGTGCAAAGTCCAAAATCATAAACTAAATAAAAACACACCTTCTGAACCAAAAAACAAAGTGCTGTGTGTGTGTGCATTAAAGCAGAAAAAAATATACAATTAATTCAAAGGCACATAACATACTTCCTTGGACCCCCTGTTGGCAAACCCCAAAACTGCCTATGGAACCAGAGATGATATCACACAACCCTATTTCTTCCACTTGTATTTTTGTTGGCCTTTTGCAGAGTTGTCTATCCACCAGAGCTGCAGAACTGCTGATTCTTTTTCCCACTCAGCTCTGTACTTCGTTTTTCTTTTTTGTTTTTTTCTTTGGTGGAGGAGGAGGAAGGTTGTTGTTGACGTCCTCTTCTAACTCACTTTCTGACTCTGAGGTAGTTTTTTGCCTAGCAGCATCCATTTTGTATACGGTAGTTGTGGACTGGAGGAGCACGGCGGTGAAATGGTTGCTAAGATACAATACTTCATAGTGATTGGCTCTGCTGCTGCACGCATGAAGAGTACTGACCAATGAGCGAGCCCAGCGCGTTTCCAGACACCAGGGGGGTATACTACGAAGCTCGATTAGTGGGTTAGCGAGGTATGTTGCACTCAAAGGCTGTGTTCCGAAGTGGAGGCTGCAGTCTCGCTAGAACTCTTCCTTACGAGTCGCGTTCTATAGAGATGAGACTAGAGTGCTGCCTAGTGGTTGAGAGCGTTCGGAGTTTGGAACGACTTCCTAGTGCGGAGGCGCTTCCGCTTTTTTTTTTTTTTTCAGCGGGTCAAGTAATCATGCAATCATTGTAATCATGGCAATGCCAACGATGGTAAATGTTTTAATAGTTTAACAGTTGTTTAAACACCAGGTAGGCTACATAGCACTACTATTATTAACACATTACTCCATGCAAATAGGCTATAGGCGTTGCAAACACGTTCAAAAAATAACACGGGTCTTTTCGCTCAACGTTTTTTTTTTTGCATGTCATGGTGAAATGAATACAGCACAAAATAATTCGGAACATTTTAAAATAACTTCACTTACATTTGAATGTGTATTGCCTTTCTTCCGCCATTTAAATACCCCCGCCCACTACGCAGAGGATTGTGGGTATTTTAGCTCGACGAGCATCCATCGATGCATGCTTCAAAATTGTCCAGAATTCTCAAAAACAAAGGCTGCGAAAAGGGCGCGAATTTCCGAGTGCTCTCAACTTTGGAACAGTGCTTGGCGCCGTTCTATGACGCGGCGTACTTGAAAGGGGGTCCGTTAAGCATTCTTCCTCCACTTCGGAATGCGGCCAAAGCCTGGGTTAGCTGTCCTACGAAAGTCGCTCTCTTTTAGCGTCGCTGTATCACCATGGTAACTTATGCTGGCAACCAAACCTGGTCGGGAGGAGGTTTTCAGCTAAGACTTTCCAATTAGATCGGCTTCTTAAAGCTGAACGCCGCTTTCGGGACAGATCCGATCCCTTGGCATTGCCTGAGGATATTCTTTATGAGAGATACAGGTTCTCATCAGAGGGTATTCTTTATGAGAGATACAGGTTCTCATCAGAGGATATTCTTTATGAGAGATACAGGTTCTCATCAGAGGATATTCTTTATGAGAGATACAGGTTCTCATCAGAGGGTATTCGTTATGAGAGATACAGGTTTCTCATCAGAGGGTATTCGCTATTTGAGCGTCCTTGTTGGACCTTATGTAGGCAATGCTCCAAAAAGAAGCCGTGCGCAGTGTGTCTGTGTTTCACTGCGATTTGTTGCCACGGGTACATATTTGCATACAGTTGGTGATGCCGAAAATATAAGCAAGAAGGTGCCTTGCGCTATGCAAGGTTGTAGCTGCTGCCCTAAATACACTGCTAAATATGTGAGTGGTGTTTCCCAACTTTTTGCCAACACAAACTGTCAAGTTGCAAGTTATCAACTTGCAGGTAAAAGAAAACACCTGTTTGCGTCAATGAGCGGTAGAGTGGCGGTAGCGCGTCGGTCTTGAGATTCTGCGTGATGCGTTCGATTCCCAAGTGAAGTACATTTATGTGTAGTTTAATAAGTTATATTTCTTATGTCGTATGGAATACTTATTCATTAATGTTATGGAATTATCCAGTTTGGTAATCTAGATGGGGGTAAAAGGCATGATGATGGACAGGCAACATATGTACCCCGGTCGCTGCGTCAGCTCACATACTAATCCACCACACCACCGTCGCTACCTTCCAGCATGCAATACGTTTCTTACATATAGGATGTATATGAAAGGAATTCCCTAAATTACACAATAAAGCAAGTTGGAGGTTGCTTTTGCGTTTTGCAATCATATGCACTCTATTGGGATTAATGGCGAACAATTCTTACGCATTCACAGAATCTGCTGTTTTTTGCCAGCACGCCTCCCTAGCCTTATTATGGGCAACTGTATCGCCCCTTGCCGTTATTTGCTTTTTAAACTCCTCGTATGAGTTCATAATCACTACTTTCTCCTCCTGAGTGACATACATAGCCCGTGTTCGCTCTGTCGGATCCATTGCGTCAAGGTGAATGACGTTGGGTTACGCCCTTTTTATGTGAACGCGCATTGAAACTAAAGCGGAAAACCTGGCTTGACAAATTTACTTTAAGTGAGCTTCGTGGAACCGCTTAACTCTGATCGCGAGTTTCGTATTTAGCAATCAAGGTTTTCCCAAGAAAGCCTGGATATGTTCAGCGAGCTTCGTAGTATACCCCCCTGGTACAGTGTCTTGCTTCTTATTGCTTGTGTGTGTGGCCGTGGGAGGTGCGCACGCAGTCCGCAAGTGAGCGAGTGACTGAGAATCACCATAACGAGCTGTCATTCTTCCACGACCTCAAAATACGGAACAAAGTGCGTCCCGTATCAGTTAATTACGGGACAGGTCTTTTAGTTGCCAAATACGGAACAATCCCGTATTTTACGGGACGGTTGGCAACCCTATTCCTATACCAATCCGTTTGGCACCAATCACCAAGCTGGCTTTTTTCACCTGGCGTGCTATTGGCTGGTTAAACACGATGACGACAGAGAAGCGTCGCAAGCAGCTTTGTGTTTACAATTTACATTCACATGGCGGCCACCGAAGCGCAGCAACCGCTACCCGTTGATGCAGCTGTCGCTGCTGTTTTAATTGATTTTCATATCAATCTTGCACAACCTGCAAATATTGTTCGCGTCCATTGCAACTTCTGAAAATCGCTGTGCTAAAAAACAATTACGTTTGTTGACACCTGAGTGGAGTTTTTCCGTCGCTCTGCGCAGTACGTCATCCGGATCGTTGGTCTGATTGGTTGAAGGACTGTCCAATTACTTGCAGCCATTTGAACTACGCCCGCCTCTTGTGCAGGAGAAAATGACGGCACCCTTACCAGACCAACGTGCAATCTACGATTGGACTTGGTCTGTCCAATGTAAAAGGACCTTTAGAATGAACCATCCTGTGGTGTTTTCAGGACTTGGCAGCAGCACACCTACCAACCTCAGGCCAGCAGTACACCTGCCTCAGGAGGAGGTACAACCTCAGGCCAGCAACACACCTGCCTCAGGAGGAGGTACAACCTCAGGCCAGCAACACACCTGCCTCAGAGGAGGTTCAACCTCAGGCCAGCAGTACACCTGCCTCAGGAGGAGGTACAACCTCAGGCCAGCAGCGACAGTTGGGAGTCTCCGAAGCTTTTGCAAGAGGAGCGAAGTACTAACGGGACACTGACAGCAATCAGTGGCGAGCGCTTACTGACCGCGTGACTCGCTATTTGGCCGAAGAAATTGTGCTATTCTGTATCGTTGAGAAGCCAGCATTCAAAGCCATGCGCCAGGCTTTTGATAAACAATATGTACTTCCCTAAAAAGTATCTGACAGTGAAGGACGGAATAATACAGGACTTGAAAAACCATTTCTCAGTGACAATGGATGTGGTCAAGCGTGAACATGATGCCATACATGAGCCTGACCTTACACTATCTCAGTACAAACTGGGAACTAAAATCAAGTTCATGCCAGAAAGCCACACGGGTGACAACCTGATTTGGCTTAAAGTGCAATATAAAAAGGGATAATTTGGACACTGTCTTTTTCCGACTTTATAGTTCATTAATGCTATTTAAAAACATGTACAAACAACATAGGATGAACTTGCGGTCACGAAGCTTGGAAATGAACATGAATAAGTAATAAAACTGTCTCAAATAAATAATTACGGTTCTTCAACAGCAAATTATATAAATATAAACTGGAACATGAAAAGGGAACTAAAGGCCTATATCCTATGTGGTCTATTTGTACATGTGTTTAAATACCATAAATTGACTGTATAAAGTCCCCCAAAAAAGACAGTTTAGACCGGTTTACTGTCCCGCCTGGGCGGTAAATCACCAAACCGCAGGTATACGTTGCTTTTTTATTGTTGGAAGAAAAAATCAATACTGTCCCCACCCCAGAACTGACCGACACATCGATTCCAAAAGACCAAAGTGCAGCACTTTGGTCTTTTGGAATCGATGTGCGAAAATTGCCATTGTTTACATTTGTGGCAGGCGCACTCACGCTAAATACTCTTTGGCAGAATCGGTACAAGGACGTCATTTTGCCAAATGATATTGTTAGTGAAGCCAGGAGAGAAGGTTACGATGGTTTGATCACCCAGACCGGTATTGTCCTTTAAACGATCACATGACTAATAGTGTTAATCTTATTAAAGCCACCCTCCCTCTTCCCATCCTATTAGTCCCAGATGGTCAGGAGAGAGAGAGACTCTTTCTCTGCATGATTCACCCTCTCTGTAACTCTGTGGGCGGGGGTTAGACTGCTGCAGACTTCCTCCCCTGCTTCCTTCTCTGGAGGTATCTTCTGCTGTCCAATCCTCCGCCCTTACCTCAGAAGAAGTCTTCGCCTTTTTCTGGCCTCTCCTCTAATCTCGCTCTTGCGCTCTCTCTTGTGCTCTCTCTCTTTCTCTCTCTCTCTTTTCTTCCAATATTTATTTACCAAGCCTACATCCCTACGTCTTCTAGTAAAGGTTACAGCTATTATATGTGGCGGGGTAACGTCCGGCCACACGCCACCGAAGTGGCTTTCCTTTGGGGCCCTCCGACACAGGACACGGGTAGATGTAGTTCAAGGTGTTTATTGGAGTTTTACAGGCAAGATGTTATTCGCCGAGCTGATGGTACTTCTTGTCATGACAGTGCTCCTCCCCGAGTGTGTGTGCTGATGGCTGGTTTATCCTGGGTGCCATGATTGCTCATGCACCACAGGTGTGCAGCCCCACCCAGCCAGAGTCCAATTAGTCCGACTCAGGCCAGGTGAGGCTGTAAACCAGCCATCAACAACACACACTCCACATAAACCCTCCACATATCCCCAACACCAGATTGAGGCCGGGGAGAATCCCCGGCCTCGCCTACTCCCCCCCCCCCCCCCCCCCCCCCATCCCCCATCCAAGCAAACAAACAAACAAAAAACACATACCGGACTCTGAACAGGGTTACCATACCTACAAAAAACCTGGACTCTTTTCAGGGTTGCCATACCTAAACAAAAATAAACACAGCCCCCCAAACCCCACTACCTCCACACCTCCCCAGGGTCACACGCCAACCCCACCCTCCCCCTCCGTCCCGGAGACCGGAGGCCTGGGGCTGCTGCTCCAGCTGGCGGAGGTGTCTCTGGGGTAGCTGGCTGCAGGGGCTGGCTGGATGGGCTCGGAGGAGGCCCGACAGCTGGGCCGCGGAGGTAGCTCTCGGAGGGCCTGGAACAGTTCGTAGTCACCCCCCTCCACCAGGGCGACGAGGCACGATCCCTCCCATCTCCTCCTGGAGCATGGGGCCTTGGGCTCCTGGTCCCCTGGCAGAGGGGCGGCTGGCCTGGGCTGCTCCAGGCTGGATCCGGGGGAGGCTAGCTGCAGACGGTTGCCGGTGGCGGTCGCTGCGCTGCCTCCCCGCCCCTCCGCTGGCCGTCGCTGCCGTTCAGGGGGAGCTGGTGCTGGGGTGGCTGTCCTCGCCGCGGCTGGTGGCTCCAGTGCAGCTTGGACAGCCCTTCCGTGTCCCGTCCTGGTCGGAGGAGCCCCACATTGGGCGCCAGTGTGGCGGGGTAACGTCCGGCCACACGCCACCGAAGTGGCTTTCCTTTGGGGCCCTCCGACACAGGACACGGGTAGATGTAGTTCAAGGTGTTTATTGGAGTTTTACAGGCAAGATGTTATTCGCCGAGCTGATGGTACTTCTTGTCATGACAGTGCTCCTCCCCGAGTGTGTGTGCTGATGGCTGGTTTATCCTGGGTGCCATGATTGCTCATGCACCACAGGTGTGCAGCCCCACCCAGCCAGAGTCCAATTAGTCCGACTTAGGCCAGGTGAGGCTGTAAACCAGCCATCAACAACACACACTCCACATAAACCCTCCACATTATATTATACACATATTAATAAATGGTAAAAATTATGTTTTTTTGGCAATTAAAGACTATAGGATGATGATGATGATGTACATTCTATTAGACATGCTGTTTAATAGCATGTCGAATCAATACACTTCCTCTGAAAAACTATAGCAGAGATTGAAGTGATAACAAGTGTCAAATGGCAGTGCAGCACAGACAAAAAAGAGCAGCATTCAAAACTAACAAAGTTTTAAATGCTGCACTTCACTGAATAAACAGCACATACAGATTTGAATGCCTTTTTCCCGTGGTCGTAGGAAAATGTTATGCCTTCCTACCAACATGGTTGCAGAAAAGTTATATAAAAGGTTGAATGATGATCTAATTGACCTCCGGGAAGTTATTACGGTAGTTGCGATAATGCAGTCTAGCCAAACCATTTGACAAATGTGAGTTGTTTGACACAATGATCATAGCAGATTTTACCAAGCAGCCATTCATCCATAAGGCCTGCATGCAATCAGGCTTTGAAACCATTGTTACAGAAAATTACCGAACCATCCTAAGGGACTGTACGATATTTAGCGGGGGGGGAGGGCCGGTCGCCAGACGATCGGGTTAAAAATGTTCTGCCTGGCCCTCCCCCCTGGTAATTTTTTTTTTTTCCGGGGCCCTCCCCCCGGCTCAAAAAAATTCTCCTAGGCCCTCCCCGCTACGTGAATCAAATAAAATTGGTCGGAAAATGACGTTTACAAGGTTAAAACGGCCACATAAGCACACATACACACACACGGGTACACACGCAGCAAGAGCAGGGGGGTATACTACGAAGCTCGCTGAACATATCCAGGCTTTCTTGGGAAAACCTCGATTGCTAAATACGAAACTCGCAATCAGAGTTAAACGGTTCCACGAAGCTCACTTAAAGGTAAATTTGTCAAGCCAGGTTTTCCGCTTTAGGTTCAATGCGCGTTCACATAAAAAGGGCGTAACCCAACGTCATTCACCTTGACGCAATGGATCCGACAGAGCGAACACGGGCTGTGTATGTCACTCAGGAGGAGCAAGTAGTGATTATGAACTCATACGAGGAGTTTAAAAAGCAAATAACGGCAAGGGGCGATACAGTTGCCCATGCTGGCAAAAAACAGCAGATTCTGTGAATGCGTAAGAATTGTTCGCCATTAATCCCAATACTCTATTGGGATTAATGGCGAACAATTCTTACGCATATGATTGCAAAATGCAAAAGTAACCTCCAACTTGCTTTTTTGTGTAATTTAGGGAATTCCTTTCAAATACATCCTATATGTAAGAAACGTATTGCATGTGCTGGATGGTAGCGACGGTGGTGTGGAGGATTAGGATGTGAGCTGAACGCCAGCGACCGGGGTTCATATGTTGCCTGTCCATCATCTTGCCTTTTACCCTCATCTAGATTACCAAACTGGATAATTCCATAACATTAATAAATAAGTATTCCATATGACATAAGAAATATAACTTTTTTTAATAAACTACACATACCCACTTCACTTGGGAATCGAACCCAGCACGCAGAATCTCAAGACTGACGCGCTACCGCCACTCTACCGCTCACTCACGTATACAGGTGTTTTCTTTTACCTGCAAGTTGATAACTTGCAACTTGACAGTTTGTGTTGGCAAAAAGTTGGGAAACACCACGAACATATTTAGCAGTGTATTTAGGGCAGCTACAACCTTGCGTATCGCAAGGCACCTTTTTGCTTATATGTTCGGCATCACCAACTGTATGCAAATATGTACCCGTGGCAACAAATCGCAGTGAAACACAGACACACTGCGCACGGCTTCTTTTTGTAGCATTGCCTACATAAGGTCCAACAAGGACGATCAAATAGCGAATACCCTCTGATGAGAACCTGTATCTCTCATAAAGGGATCGGATCTGTCCCGAAAGCGGCGCTCAGCTTTAAGAAGCCGATCTAATCGGAAAGTCTGAGCTGAAAACCTCCTCCCGACCAGGTTTGGTTGCCAGCATAAGTTACCATGGTGATATAGCGACGCTAAAAGAGAGCGACCTTCGTAGGACAGCTAACCCAGGCTTTGAGCGCAACATACCTCGCTAACCCACTAATCGAGCTTCGTAGTATACCCCCCTGGGGTTTATGCCACGCTGTGCCTTGAACTTGAGAATGGGGACAAGCCTGCTTTTATCAATGTAAAGGGACTGCAACGATACTCTTAATCTCGGGTGAACCATAGAAGCTGCCCGGACATTGCTTCTTCTTTGCAGAAAGTCACCACGTTTGCTGCTCGTTGTTGACGCCATGTTTAAAAACCTGCAAGCTCACGAGGGGGGTTGTGAGAGATTCAGGTATCCACAAGTTTCCGCCGCCCCGTGATGCTTTGTTTCTTGCAACATTTTGGACTCGCCCACTCTGTCAAGGAGACGTGAATCATGTTTTGGCCTACACACCTTTTCAAATAACGGAAACTGATCATTGATAAGGGAAAAAAGATATTATACATCAGGAAAAAATAATTTTCCTCGGCCCTCCCCCCAGGCCAAAAATATTCTCCTGGGCCCTCCCCTAAGGCTTAAAAAAATTCTCCTAGGCCCTCCCCCACTGACGACCGGCCCTCCCCCCCCGGTAAATATCGTACAGTCCCTAAGTAGGTTCCACCTCATCAGGCTAAATTCATTCCATTCCATTCCCTTTTGAGGAAGAGGTGCCTTCTAACAGCATCCCTCCAGTAAAGTGTTTACCAAAGCCATTTATTGGTTATGGCAAAAAAAAAAACAGTGCACACCAACGTGACAACCAATAGATTTGGCAGAATATGTTGAGCTGCGGCCGCACTCGGGACCACAGCGGCCCAACTGCGTCTCAACCGAATGTGCCTTTACACCATTGTAGCTGGAGTGTTGTTGACTAATTCCAATGCGTCTTGTCTGTCTCTCTGGTTCACAGATGTACATGACGTGCACGGTGCAGGCCAAGGGGACCAGGCTGGCCAAGCCCGTGCTGTCCCTGACACTCATGTGCCTGGCGTTCCTCACAGGCCTGAACAGGGTGGCAGAGTACCGCAACCACTGGTCCGACATCATCGCCGGCTTCGTCATCGGCGGAGCCATCGCCACCTTCCTGGTTAGACCCTGAAAGAAATGAAACAGAAAAGCCTTGTTTCCACCAAGCAGTCCGGTTCAGTTCAGTTCAGTTCGTTTCACATTAGAACGGTTATTTTTGCGTTTCCATTGTCAAAAGCTGTGGATGGTACGGCGCTAGAACCACTCCATTCCATCGTTATCCCCTTTGTTGACTTACCTAGCACACTGATCTAATACTAAAAGAAACACTGCAGTCTGTTGATTGGTCAACAGAATCCTCACTTCATGACAAAAGACTCAATGCACAAACCAGTCATTTTTAAATATCCCATCGATTGCGACGGAGACTACTGGTATAAACACCCCATGACAAAGCCAAATTATTTTTATCTCATCTTGTCATAAGCATCCACACACCGGGAGAAAGAATGCAAAACATTCCATATCCTCCATTATCTTGTTGTAATTCCTGTGTTTATGTAACAGTTTTCGGTAGTACAGTTACTCAGGTGCAGAGAAATGACTCGGGACTCAAGGTAATGTTCTAAACAAGCAAATAAGGTCTTTACTGTGAAACCAGGCAGCGTAACAAATGTAAGTACAAACAACAGAAAACTAGTACTTCCAGTAAAACAAACTAAGCTGCTCAGCCGCCCTCTTGTAGCGGCTAGCTGTCTGGAGTAGCACAGCCTGGGCCCACTTCCAGGTTCGATGACACCAGTGCACCAGCGCATGGACTGACGGCACCATAACCCCATCCTCCAGCTCTGGGAACAGCGGTGGTTGATAGCCGTAGACCTATTGGAATGGAGAAAAGCCTGTGGCTGACACTGGGAGAGAATTATGTGCATACTCAACCCAGGTTAACTGGCGACTCCATAGAGTCTGTCTTCAGCTCCTTGTTGAAACTAGGAGTTTGCCTGTTCGACTGGGGATGGTAGCCGGAAGATAGGCTTACTGTGGCGCCGATTAGTCTGCAGAACTCCTTCCAGAAATGTGACGCAAACTGGGGGCCCCAGTCCGAAACCACATCCTAGGGTAAACCATGTAGCCGAAACACATGAGAAAGCATACCATCTGCCGTCTCCTTGGCAGAGGGGAGTTTGGGCAGGGAAACAAAATGTGCCATCTTAGAAAAACGGTCATCGCATGAAGGGGAGGTGATGGAGCAACCCGGAAGGGTGCTGATGGGAGGTCTTGTTCTGGGCACAAACCGGACAGGCGGCTACAAACATTTCAGTGTCCCCTTCCAGAGAAGGCCACCAGAACTGTTGTCTGAGGAGGCTGGTCGTCCGACGCACCCCCGGGGGCAACTGTCAGGAATCTGAACCCCCTCCAACACTCACCTGACCTCACTCTCAATGCCCCAGGTAACCGCTCTCATGACACAGGTTGGAGGCAGAATTGTTGGTGGTGCCTGTGGTTGTGTCGTCAGACTGAAACTGGCGAGAGAGTGCATCCGGCTTGATGTTCCTAAAGCCAGCGCGATTAGCATTAAAAAACAATGGCCACCTGGCTTGTCAGGAGTTCAGCCTCTTGGCTGTCCTGATGTACTCTAAGTTCTTATGGTCGGTCCACACCAGGAACGGCTGCACGGCCCCCCTCCAGCCAATGCCAGCTTGACTGCCAGCAGCTCCCGGTTGCCCACGTTGTAGTTCCTTTCAGCTGGAGACAACTTCTTGGAGAAAAATGCACATGGGTGAACCTTGTTGTCTTTAGGGGAGTGCTGGGAGACGACCCCCCCCTACCCCAACATCAGAAGCATCAACCTCTATGAGGAACTGGAACTTGGGATTGGGCAACGTGAGGATGGGTGAGGAGGCGAACTGGTGTTTGAGGACCCGGAAAGCCTCCTCAGCTTGAGATTTCTACCGGAACCTGGTGCCTGGGGAGGTAAGGGTGTGTAGAGGAGCAGCCACCAAACTAGTTTCTGATGAAACATCTGTAAAAGTTAGCAAACTCTAGGAACCTCTGTACTTGTTTCCAGTCCGAGGGAAGCGGCCAGTCTGTGACCGCACTGACCTTGGTGGGATCCATCTGGATGTTCCCAGGAGACACGGTATGCCCTTCTCAGCCTTGACGTAAAGTTGATTTTCCAACGGCCGCTGGAAGACCTGCCAGACATGCTGTACATGCTCCTTCTCATCCTTGGAAAAAATAAGAATGTCATCCAAGTACACAAAAACAAAACAGTCAAGATATCCCACAGCACATTGTTAACCAAGGCCTGAAACACAGCTGGAGCGTTTATGAGATCAAAAGGCATGACCAGATATTCATAGTGACCACTAGGAGTGTTGAAAGCAGTCTTCCACTCCCCTCCCTGATGTGAACTAGGTGATAGACGTTCCTGAGGTCTCGTTTGGAGAAAATGGTAGCCCCTTGCAACAGTTCGAAAGTGGCAGATGAGTGGGAGAGGGTACCTGTTCTTCACGGTGATGTCATTGAGGCCCCAAAAGTCGATACACGGCTGTAGAGTCTTGTCTTTCTTCCCCACAAAATACAACCCAGCCCTGGCGGGAGACAAGGAAGGACGGATGATGCCGGCGGCCAAGCAATTCTGGATATATTCGCTCATTGTCTCCATCTCCGGAGCAGACGGGGAATATAGGCGGCCCCCTAGGAGGAGCGGCCCCGGGGAGGAGATCTATGGCACAATCATAAGGTCGATGAGGCAGCAGGGATGAGGCACGGGACACCTCCTTAAGGTCCAGGTAAATGGGGGGAACCCTGGAGAGATCCGGGAACTCTAAGGGAAGGATCAGGGGACTTAGGAGAGACATTAGAGGAGGCTGACAGGAGACAGGAAGAGTGGCACTGATTGCTCCACCCCAGAAAGCCAATCAATGTGTGGGTTATTGTGGAGGGTTTATGTGGAGTGTGTGTTGTTGATGGCTGGTTTACAGCCTCACCTGGCCTGAGTCACACTGATTGGCTGGGTGGGGCTGCACACCTGTGGTGCATGAGCAATCATGGCACCCAGGATAAACCAGCCATCAACACACACACTCGAGGAGGAGCACCGTCATGACATGTTGTACCATCAGCTCGGCGTATAACATCCTGCCTTAATCTCCGAATAAACACCTTGAACAACATCTACCCGTGTCCTGTGTCGGAGGGCCCCGAAAGAAAGCCACTTAGGTGGCGTGTGGCCGGACGACCCTGCCACAGTTATGTTTCCACAGCCAGGGATAGCTAAGAATCAGTGATAATTCGTAGTCAATGACATGCAACATCAATGTCTTTAGAGTGGTTACCTGACATGTGGAGGCCCAAGGGTGAAGTGTGGTGAGTCTATAAAGTCTATATCCACTCCAGAGTCTATAAAGATGGCCAACTCCAAGGAGAAAGCGGAAGAGATCAAACGAGCAAGGGTTAATGGTCAGAAGGGGTGAGAAGAGATAAATGTATGGTTCACCAGTAACCCTCCGTTCCCTGATGAGCCTGGTCTTTTACTGGACCCCCTGCCATGAAATGCCCCAGCTGTCTACAGTAGATACACCTCCCTTTGCACACCCGGTGCTGGTGCTCCCGGAGAGAGGCGGGGGCTTCCCAGCTGCATGGGCTCCTCCTCACTCCCAGAGGGCGCCGTAGCCCCGACCTCAGGGATCCCCATGGGGCTGGAAGGTAGGGCAGGGTATTGCGGTGTGACAGACAGCCTCCAGGGGAGCAGCGGGCTCTCTCACTCCTCTTGTGAAGTCGTTCGAGTCGATCTTCATGGCCAAAGCGACAAAGGATTTGAAATCCACTGGTAGATCAAGCGGCGCTAGCTGGTCCCGGATGTCATCAGAGAGGCTGTGCAGGAAAGTGTCCAACAGGGAGACCAGGACAATCTGGCAAGGGAACGAGGAACACAGGGAGGTTATATGCAACCAGGGTTGGGACAATTGGATGACAAATGACTCACGTTAGCTTATATAGAAGGATAGATGCAGTATGTAATGTTATATGTTATAGATGGATCCATTCACATATGTCATTTACACCAGCACATTACTCTTCAGTATTGCAGCCAATACTATTTAGCATAGCTTTCTTTCATTAGCACATAGATAGTACAGTCATAACGGCCGTTTGGATCCCTGGGAGAGATCAGGCAATGGAGAAGGCTGATAATTGAGTATCACAAGTAGGGGCCCACAATACCCCCCCTAACTACCTCTACTTAAAGGCCCTTCGTTCTCTAATGGGTAGACCATCTAAAGAGACATTTCTAAGTATTCATTAACTCAACTCACTCACTCACATACACACATCCTCCTCTCAAAGCAGCTGTCCCCATCCCTCCTATTACTCTCCGCCTCTCTCTCTCTCTCTCTCTGTCTCTCTCTCTGTCTCTCTCTCTCTCTCTCTCTCCCCCTCTCTCCCCCAGTGCACAATCTAAACTTCATAGAAATTTTACTGTGAATAATTATGAACGTTTTTAATATCAATCTGCCGAGAAACATGACAATTCCAATACCATATTGGCTATGAATATTATTGACATGTTTACTAGGATTTGATAAGTTACCGCTCGTCACTGACCAAATTGATGCATTTTTGGCTGGAGGTGGTTAGTCATTCATTTGGCTGTGAAAGATGGACAGCCGGTTGAATTTGATCTGCTACATTTAAAAAAAAATAATACCTAGCAGAAACAGCAAACCAGTCCACATTATGTTCATTACCAACTGAGATAAGAGTTCCAATCATTAGCCTACATGGACCACATTAGAGAGCAGAAGTCACATGTCAGATCAACAATTACAGCTGATGCCCACTTTATTTTGTGTGTGTGGACAGGAAGCAGGAAGCATTGTGGCTGTACTGCAGCTGGCGCTTTAGACGGAGGGAAATAGTGTCGTGAACCCCTTTATCCATGGCTTTCGGCTTAGTAAAAGAGTGACAGAAGTTCCTGATAGGTAGACTTATCATAAAATCAGAGACACCAAAACCAGAAAGCAAGCCATCTTCTAGAGCAGGAGAGAGAATACATTGCTTGCCTCTTCAGTAGACTTCCAAGTATTTACTCAGACGTGTGTTCTGTCAATGCATTGCAGTTTTTTTTTGTTTGTTTTTTTTCCGTATTTTTTGTTAAACAATTAAATCATCTTTTATGTATTTATTTATTAACTAATTATTTTTATGTCATTGGGTCTGTGAGTACATATGCGTGAGGCATGTGTGCCTTTGAGAGTTAATTTTGGTTGAAAATGGAAATCATACACAATGTCCTGTGTTTATTTATGTTTGTTGAAAAGCAATACAAAAAAATGCATTGCATAATACTCTCCCCGAGAGAGTTAAAGGGCAGATTTTTATGAAGAATTAGGTGGCTAGTGTTGAGGTCATCCTGCTTCTCAAGAAGCTCTATCGGTTTGATTTAGGAGGAAAGCGAGATGGGCTTCAAGACGACTCTGCCTGAAATTAGATGTTTATTTGTGGATTTGGTGCATATATTTCCCCCCGAACTCATTGGGCTTTATTTTCTCAAGAATAAGTAAGTTCCATGTGCAGAAATCCTTTTGGTTTTACAAAGGTAGTTGTCACAGTTCCAGCTGAGATTCCCTTGCTGTCCACTAGATGTTCCCTGTGGCCCGTGGCCTAATTAAGTTTACCTGTTTCATCTGTGTTGATTAATGATGTACCTCACCTGTTTAGTTGTGTATTCAAGATCCTCAGTTGCTTTGTTCATTGCTTAAGCAGGGCATACACTATATGAATTAGGCCAATTTTTAACCCTGATTTGGTAGTCAACGACTATTGTCAAAGCGCTTTCAATTTGAGTAATCGGTTGTTGTTTGCTGTGCAGTGTGAGGGGGGTTACAATGCCTGAGTAATGGCCTACGATTTAGTAATCAGACACCCGGGAAGATTTGACGCGTTAGACATTTTTGTCGGCTGTCTTGCAGTTTGAGCAGTCTCACGATCTGATTTCCTTGAATTTACTGGAAATAGCTTGAGTGTGCCTGCGCATGCCAGCAAACACAACAGGGAAATGTAGCACAAACACAGACAGTTCAGTCAACAGGAGAACTTCCGAACATGTCTTCCTAGTCATTTTTATTTTTGTTGCTTTCTTTGCACAGTACCATCGCCAAAAGTAATGCTGCCATTTTGTGTATGTTCATGTCCCTCTTGGCTTGCTGTACGGCAGATCTCCACGCTTTGTTATGTTTTTGGAGGAGGGTTAGAAGGAAACTAAATAAAGGATGGATTTAAAGTCTGTCTGGTATTATTGTACAGTTGGCGACACTGCCTTTCTCTTTCTCAGTATCAACATCTTGGAGGATGTGGCCATATTGTTTTGAATGGTGGAATGAAGCTTTATTGGAACTGGTCAATAGACGCATGAAATACCTGTCGGAAGGTGTCGTGCTGTGTGAGTACCCACGTCGTGCCTTAGAGCTTAGAAATTGCCGGCTTTGGTTGAGCAGAATGGCCAATTAAAACTTGCAGTGTGAACAGCCAATTAGACACACAATCACTTAAATCGTACACTGTATGCCCAGCTTTAGTCTTCATTTTGATGTCACTCAGTAAAGACTTGAATTTATTAGTTTAATAGTGTCATATTTTTACATACATTTATTAGTAGTTTAGTGTCATAGTGCGCTTTATTGATTAGTGTTATGTTATTTTGTATATGACGATCTTTGTTTATGTCCAAACTCTGTGTCTGTGTTCTTCTCTGTGGGTCCAAACTTTTGCCTATCCTGACACAGTTGAGGTCATGGGGTTCAACAAGCTAAATGCTTTCTCTTCATTTCATTCACTGGGCACTGGGCAGTCTGCATCTATAAGCATGCTGATTGATGGCAAACATAAATTGGGGGCATTACTGCTCCATTAAGCCCTTTCACATCAATGCCTCAGACTCAAGGACAAATTAATACTCATACACAACACACAGGGCCATGTATTTACATATGTGCTCTTTCATGCATATGTAGGAGCCATGCCATTATTATTGAATGGTATGATCCCTGTATAGGTACTCATATTAACCACTTTGGTCAATGCAAGATCATTATATTGGGCCTCTTATTTAAATGTTGAATCTCTTTAATTGCTACTACTGTCCTGTACTTTCTCCTGTGACACCCACATTTCCCATCTGTGATTAATGAAGTGCCATCTGTTCTTATCTTATCTATAACAATCAACAGCACCAATTATTTTACATGTTTGTGTTGTAGTGTATAATATTTGATGAATTTGAACTATCAAATGACCAAAAATTTAAAAAGCGTCATCTCTGGAGCCGTTTGTTCGTTCTGGGCTACTCTAGAAACAAGGCTCTCCCTATGTAGATATAAAGGGCTGTTCATGGGATTGTACACTAATTGAAACATACTTATGATTATTATATTCCATTTCTGTCCTTCGCTGGATGCCAATCCACAGCTAGAAAGCACCATTTGTTAGTGTCCCGGAGGTATGGAGATTGAGCACACAACAAAATGGTGTAGGCTCTCAGAAAAACAACCCAAAACAAAACGATAAAATGAAATGGCAAAATGCAAAGTATCACGGAGCCCAAGGAAAGACATGAAAGGAGCACTGAGAGAATATGCATCCAGAGCTGCAGGGCAGGACCATGCTAGGAAGAAGTAAACAAAGAGTGAGAGTGGGTCGCATGCCAAATTACACAACAATTGCAGACTCAAACTCGCATGCAAAAGTGCACCACTGAACACCCATGGGCTTCTGTTCTCTGTTGGTGTTTCTTTAAGTCCGCCCTAAACATGGTTGACTTGGATAACGGTTTGAAGCCATGACTTTTTGTTTTCAATAGGAGGGGTTAGCAAATGGCAGCAGCATCCATCACATCTAGGTGCCCTCCAGGAAGGACGACTCACATGGACACACTCACTCACTCACTCACTCACTCACACACATATACTGTATATATTACAGCCATTCATTCATTACTGTGTGCTTTAGTGTACTGCCCGCCTTGGGCAATTTCAATACACACACATGCACACACAGTCACTATGCCCCCCACTGTCCATAATCCTAGCTCTATGTGTGCCCCTCCCCTCAGGTGGTGTGTGTGGTGCACAACTTCAAAGGCAAGCTGTTGCTTAGTGAGGAGTCTCCCTCCCCTCCCCCAGTGGATCACATGCCTGGCGGGCCTGTCCTCAACATGGGCCGGGTGGACACTTCCTTGGAGAAGTACATCGCTTCACAGGTGAGTCACACACACACCGGACACACACACACACATACACCCACTTGTGAAGTCCCACATTACACACACACACACACACACAAAGGGTCATCTCAGCTAGACAGCAAGCGTACAGCGGGATAAATGACAAGATGACGTAATCAATCTAATTTGATCCGTTTCAACGGTGTGTCTGAAAGGCCCGGACACACCGGGCCGACGGTCGGCAGTCGGCCAATGTTGGGCCATCGGTGAGCGTCTGAGGCCCTACTTTTTGCCATGTGTCCCGCAGATTGGCACTAGTCGGCCCTTGTCGGCGGCGTTTACGGCCGATTGAGCATGTTGAATTGCCGTCGGTGAGAGAAATCTGATTGACTATTCAGCTTAAGTGAATCAGTGCACGAGAAGAGAAACGGAAGTGAGCAAAGCAGCAAACACACTTTCGTGAAGAGGGCACACACAAAAGGTTCTTTTCATTTTTCAACTTCATCTCATCTCATCTGATCATTCCAATACACAAATATTTTTACAACATGGCCATCTGGAGTGAAGCAACTGAATACCAACTGATCATCATGATTCAGGAGAGGCCAGCTCTGTACGACATTACAGAGAATTGTTATGCCAACTGAGTGTTGAATACTTAATAGCCTATTTAACACTCCTCTTTTTGCATCCATAGTGGTAACCTACATTCATACCATAATTATAGCTATCTGTTATATGTATATGAAGTCTCGATAACAGTCAGTGCTACAAGCCAATGTTTACTTGCAGTGCAGTACGTAAATATAGGTTGCGTTTGATAACTTGACGGTTTGCAGTTGTATCGCAACAGTTTCATTTTGGATACCAACTTTCTTCAAAAGATTCCCGAACAGGGAAACAACCTCAAAAACTAACGTCTCCAAAATATAGATGTATTAAAGAATGCTCCAAATGCCCACCCACGTATCATAATCCCCTCACTTGGATTTAAAAGTGAAACTCCATTATAATTTCATCCTCTAAATACATAGGATATTTTGGTGAAAGGACGGAGCATAAGCTTGTTTTCACTAATCCGAATCCATCTGTCTTTTTCACCGGCGCAATTCTTGTCAGAAAATGCTGCATATTTGTGTCGTAACGGATGTAAATAGTGGACGCGATTTTTTTCTGTATATTTTGACTTCCTACTTTGTTACCTACTTGTATTAGTACCACAGCTGTTTTTATATATATCATTACTTAGGCCTACTACTATTGTGTGATTTATTTTTGATTTTCGATTTTAAGGGTACTTGCAATTATTTGGCGAGAGTGAACACAGACAATATAATGCAAAATACAAAACTACAAAAAAACCACAAAACTTTATTTTGTAATTTCAGACTACAGCCATTAGATAGGAAACATGATAGGCATACACATTTCCACATTTCTATATTTTACCCCACTGAAAAGGCACCGCATCGAAATCAGAATTTAACAACTCCGAATTTTTATCAGACATATTCTCAAGAGTAGCAATATTACAAAACCGTCTAGAGTGAGAGTGGTGTAAAAATGGTAGGCAAACACTGCTTTGTTTCATATCAGCACTCCTAGGTCTTCCGGTTTCCCTTTTTGAATGACAAATACAGACTACCGCCACCTGCTGGTATGGAGTTATTTTCTCTCACGCAGGCGCAGAACATACGTGCTAGTTGGCTGTTGACTGTAGTCTTTGCGGTGTGTTAGTTAACTTTAACATTTACACTTGAAAATGCTGCATGTGAATGGGCCCAGACAGACAACAATGATAAAACCAGTATAGTTGAGCTATAGACTGCATCCAAAGCACTCTGCTAACCTGCTAGTAGTACCCTGCCTTTACTGTGCTTACTATTCCATCTTCATTGGATCTATGGTGTGTATCACTCATACATTATTTGACAAAAAAAACAGAGATAAAAAGAAATGTCATAAAAATGTAATAAAAATAAATACATTACATAATTGGAGGGCTCACTGCAAAACAACACACACATGAATGCATGCACACACACACACACACACACACACTTAATGCTGCTTCTAGGAGACAGATGATGAAGAAGAGGAGCCCTGGTCCATCAGAGAGTACTTCTTGGCTTTCTTCAACTGGCTGTGTGAAAGCCTGGGCCGCCTCTACCAGCACCTGCGAAAGAAAAGGCAAATGAACGTATGCACTGGTGTGAAATCCTTGCAGCCACCAAATCTCTAGACCCCCATCCCTACCATTTCTCTCTCTCTGTCTGTCTGTCTGTCTGTCTGTCTGTCTGTCTCTCGCTAACACCTACTAGCCATCTGGTGTGCTGTTGCCACCTACGTGGCTGCCCTCCCCCCACCCCCAGTATCCAAATTAATTTAAAAAAACTAAGTGTTTAGGAAAGGCGGCTAAGGAAAGTAGTGGGTATCCAGAGCATTTGGCACATGTGGTTGAAGTGCTTTATTTTCCATTCACTTTTCTTCTCATTCTATTCAAGTAACGCCCCCCCCCCCCACCTACTCTGCCTGCTTAAGCCTTCCTCTCCTCCATCTTCTGGGATTGTGTGTGAGCGTGCAGCATGTTACTAACTTATCACCACGCCACACGCTAAACTGACAGACTTCCATGTGAAGAGCCCATTCCACACCAGGGCCACGCTCGGCACTCGTCTGCCGACTCAGATCGCCTCAGCAGTAAAGGTCATGCAGGAAAATTGGCTATTTCTAAAAATAGAGCGGTCTTAAGAAAGTCTGGAAGCTGAACGAGCCCACGGTTGCAAACATGAATCTCCTGTACTTTCTTTGGACCTTGAGTCATTAAGTATTGCAAGGCAATACAAATGTAATTGTTTTCTTCACAATGATAAAAAGTCATCTTCCTTATTTGCAATCAACCATTTGGAATTGGATTAGCCATTGAGCAAGACACAGAGGTACAACAAACAGGAAGTATTTTTACAGTGTCACTGCATTTTTAACCTACTAGTTTGTCGTGTTTCTAGTTTTTGATACACATACATTGAATAAAGCAAGGCATGCATCATCAAATGAACATTATAATGCTTCTATGTACAAAACATGAAAAACAAACATTAAAATCCATACACATTCAGTTAAATATCAGACCTGAACCTGAATATATGAGAACTGTTAAATAACTGATATTAACATTACACACCCATATCCTGGCATATTAAATTGTTTTATGGTGATAGTGAAGTAGGCACTACATCCCTATTATGATGAATGCACAAGTTAAAATAAGTATATGATTTATTTATGATTTATATATGAGCAAATCTTTGCAAGGAAGATGTAATTGTTGGACAAGCACAAACTACAGTAATCTAATGAACTACATCAGGTAATTCAATATTATCTTAAAGTGAAGGTAGACAACCTTTTTCCTTTAACTTATAATATAACATAATTATTATGAAGTAAATGTTGATTTCACAGTGTAATGGCTATAGAATAATGACCATCTGTGTTAAGTTTTGTTCTCTATAAGCCTCACTTTCACTGTGCAATTCTGTCTGCCACCGGGCAGGACTTTTCCCGGCAAATCGATTTGCGGCACAAAAGATGTGCATCAACCACTCATAGCGGCATAGTGGGCTATGTAAACTATGTAATTACGTAATTACTAATTATGTAATTACTATGCAATGCACATCGTTACAATTGCCAATGGTTCCCAAATTCCATACACATTTATGACAATTTCACTTTACTTCTTCGGTGAACATTCTTCAAGGACATTTGGAAACAAATGCACGTGTGTCCTGTGTTGTTGGTAGTTGCTAGTCTCTGAGAAAAAAAACCTAGAACCAATATTTGCAACAGTATCGCAAACAATAATACCACTTGGAAACGCCGGGGGGGGGGGGGGCAAAGTGGAAAAGTTGTCTACCTACTCTTAAAGTGTTATCATCATTGCTGTTAATGTAGATTCATCATGTGGGAGATCTCCCCACCAATATAAATACTTTTATTAAGGTCCATAGCTTGTATTAAATGTACATAAAAGCCAAAAGCTAAACACTCTTGTGTGACATAGAACGTAGACATGTGCCTTGACACGTATTTTTGCGTTAATAAAATGAAATGCTTTGGCAATTTTATAACGATTGTGCAATCTGCCTCACTGTTCCTAAAATCTGTTATTATAGATGACTGTGTTTTTCAATTAGAAAGCATTTGTTAACCTGCCACTTAACAACGATGTCACCGATTTTCCAAAACAAAACAACATGCACTCATTAGATGGTTTCCCTGTCGATGAAAATGATTCCTAATGTGTTTTAGTATATATGGAATTACTCTGTTTTGAATTGTGAATTCAAGACAGAGATGGTTAATCCAACTGCAGGCCCCCTTAACAGGTTTGCTGTGCTTTCAGATCTGGAATGCTGACAAGGGCTTTATGACAATGGAGGCTGATTTCCAAGGTACTGTAGCCATCAGAGCTACAGTTGAACCACCCTCCTGCCTGCCCCCTGCCCCCCACTGTTCCCATGCACAAACCACCCCTTAAGGTCTATACATGCTCGGGCAACAGCAGCACATAAAGCCCTTTTCACACCACCGCACAGTAACTTGCCACCTCCAGTCATTTCAATGAGGGGATGGCAGCAGAGGGGAAGCGGTTTCGATCACAGCGGTAGGGTGAAGCGGTTGCTGCCCCTGTGCACGCCCACAGATTTTGCTCTGCCACCCAAAGTTTAGCATGGTAACACCTTAAACGCTTTTAAAACCACTTTTAAAACCGCTTTTAAATCCGCTTTTAAAACGCTTTTCTTTTTGGGGAACACTCTTTCAGGTAGGCGGTTGTTAGGGCTGTTGCTGCGCGGTGGTGTAAAAAGGGCTTTAGCAACACAACCAGTCGTCTGCAACATCAACGGAACCTCACGACAAGGTTGCAAAGCCCTGTTGTGTACATGTCAAATGTATGCTCAAATCAAAGGCGCGACTACAATGCAATCGTCCACATAGATGTTGCGGATCACTGATTGGTGAATTGATGAGCAAAACATAGGTGTAGTTGTAATTGTAATTATTGTTTGAAAAAAGGGGGTGACTTTTTATTTTGCGATCTATTATCCACAGATGTTGCACACATTGTTTTTTGGTTGGTTGATAAATCAACCTCTAGTGTACATTTGGTGTAATGACACCTTGTTGCATGGGTTGCGCAGATGTATAAACCCAAAACTGCAACACTGCAAAGATTTGGACAAACCACGCAGAAGCATGTTGAGGCCAAACAACTGCATGGCAGCTTCCAGCTACAAAGCTTACTCAACTCTGACATTTTGTCAGGTCCTAAGTGAAATGTATATAGGCTTTCATCACAACCATAGTGTGATTCCCTAATGCAAACCCCTCAAGTTGCATGTTGAAACCTCCAGACCCCAATGGGAAGGAAGGAAGAGAGATGCTGAGATGGATTCCTCTTCTAAGATAGCTAGAGGTTCAATAGGGCTTTGAAAAGTGTATCGGCAGACATAATATAGTTAGGGATGCACGATAAATATCGGTCCGATAAATTATTGGTCAATAATGGGAAATTTGTATTATGTATTATTCCAATAATTAAATTATAGCTTAACAAGCGCAGCCCGCTGTTGTCGCGCTCATGACATCAAACTACTGCACCTGGTATATTCGTTAGTTCGGTAGGTTATTTTTTATGAAAAAGACACCTGCCGTTCAGTGTGAGAATTGGCAAGACTGACAGAGACGGACTTCAAGCTAACTGGTTGTGATAATAACAACAACAACTAGTATTATTATTATTATTATTATTATTATTATTATTATTATTATTATTATTATTATTAAATGTTCTAGGGTTCTCCCCAGGATTTAGTTTTCCATGGTGGTGCTCCCATTAGTCAGTTGCAGCCACAGAAATAAAAAGTTGCGGCAAGCTGGGGGTTAATGGTTTTAGAAGGGTTTTAATAATGAACATACGTTATTTAGGGTTATTCATTTCAATGTTTAAACAAGGCCAAAACATACCAAAAAGCTCTACCTACATATAATTACGGGTTGGTAATTTAATAAAATTGAATAGAACAGGTAGCAATGTTTTTCTTTTCATGGAGATCCGTCACCCATGATGGCGCCTTTGTGATTTCTCTCCAGGTGAACAGCGCTAGTTCTGCCGTGCAATTTCATCGAAACTAAGCACAATCTTCAAACCACCTATTTGCTTTGTGATAATTGGAAGTAGGCCTATTCTGTTACTATGGAAGCCGTGTGTCTTCGGAAACGTTTAGGTTACATTGAAGCTCTGCCGTAACAGAGTCAGACTCGGACCGATGAGTTGATCCGAAAGCTACTGCCGTCCACGCAGCAATCCTACATGATATTGTAGTTTTGCTTTTTGCATTGTTAAAATAACACTGTAGAAATTAAAAGGAAAAACGATCAGTTGAGACAAACGTGATTCTGCAGCAGTGGTTTCCGCCAGCTCCGATTCAGGCAGGGAAAGATACGCACTATGAATTGACTTTTTTTTCCTTTTAATATTCATTTGGAAAACCTAACGATTATCCAAAGCTTGAAGTTATGTATTCGGGCCAGCCCTAGTCACCTGAAAGGTGTTTCAATTACTACTTGTGTTTACTGACATGTTTGATTTGACATGTCAGTTGATTTAATTTATTTTGAATTCTTATGCAAAATGTTTGATAGGCTTTATGGTTTATGAAAGCCAATGTAGGCTGTAGAAAAACCTACCTAATCTCATGCACTACATACTTTTATTGCATGAGGTGAGGTAGGTTTTTCTACAGCCTACATTGGCTTTCATAAAAGCACATGACCCCTTTCCATTTCTTTATTAAGCATAACAGTCTACTTTATGCCTTTTGTCATTGTGTTTTATCTGCAGACTAAGCAGCCACAGGCTTTGGTTCTAAAAGCCTTTATTTTTGTTTTGAGTAATGCACTTTACTACATACTGTATAACCTGTATTTAAAACTTTGACATGTCTGATTTGACAGATTATGTCAAAGCATTTATTTGAATTCTTAGACAGAATGCTCTATAAAAGCCGAAGTTGAAGAGTCAACTGTTCTTTGTTTTTGTTGTGTTACCAATAGTGATGTCAGTTAGATTTGGTTAGGTTAGAGCTATGGAATATTAAATCATCCATCTTTACTCACTTCACCTTTCTTACCCTGAGGCATGCGTGATTAGTATGATAACATTTTGGCTAAATCCATAAAAAGTCATACTAATAATAATTTCACAAAGCTTATGCTTCTGTAATTAATAGATGCTGCATTTAGACCGTTTACATGTTTTGAATCTCTCTTCAAATTGTGATTTAAAAACAGTTGTGAGATTGCGATGCAAAGTGAGATGTTTTCTTCATCTGAACAGACAGGATCGGTTGTACGAGTGATGTAGACCACCGGAGGTGGTGTACGCCACATTCTAGATTGACTAGACAGAATCTCTTGCGGAAGCGTTGTCAAGTCACGTGCTTAGCTCATACGTCACATGCGTATTGTGTCCAATGCGTAACAAAAATGAAAGACCTCAAACATTGGTATAAGAGGTAAAAGGCAACAACAGCTATTTATGTATGCATTTTGCATGTCCCTGTGCATGTGTCCTCATGTGCCGTATCAAGCGATATTAAGAGATTTCTCGTAAACTGCCCCTGTCTAATCGTCTGAGACGATTTTGCCCTTTATGTGAACGGATGAGTTCTTGAATCTAGATACAATCTAAATTCAAAAAGGGTTGTAGAATCTAGAAATGTCTCTTTTGTAAACAGGGCCATAGTCCATATGCAAAGGTAGCAGAAACATCAAAGTACCTGTACAGGAAACAGAGTCAACAAGGCCACCATAGAAGTAGCTCTACTCAATATATAGCTAGCTATAGCAAGAGGGACTCTGCTAGCATGTCCAGGCCAAGCAAAAGTATGGGATTCATTTAAGACGAGAAAACCCTAGCCTGTAGCCCTCTCTTAATTGCTTCACTGTGTTTAACTTAGCACCAAACCCAACACAATAACACCAGAAATGAGACCTAAACCTAATTTGCTACAATTTAAGATCCTCATACTCTTTGTCTATAATGTAAGCTTTTGTAATAGGAGATTTGCTTGCCAGAGAGCATGGTATAGCCTTATTACTACTCGTATAAAAAAAAAAAAACGAAACACAATTCGGCGGCCGATTTTTTTAATCAATTGACAGTTTTGCATGTATGCGGTCCTTAATGGTGAAGTGGCTCCGTGTGACCAAAGGCCCCTCGCCCTGACATGTTTTCGCCTCTTCCTGCATGATGGTGTGAACATGGTCATTTTCAACTTCACTCAAAGAGCCCAAGACCCCCCCAAGCTCTTTCTCATTGATTTGATTTTCCTTCCCTCTTTCTTGTTGTTGTTGTTCTTCTGTAGCGATCTGATTTAGCTCTGCTGAGAAGCCCAAGTTGCCTATTTTATTTGGTAACTCCCCTCAAAGCGATTTTAATGTCTGGAGATGAGCTAAATTGTTAATTAACCAAAGTAATTCATTAGTTTTACCCCATGAAACACACTTTTTATTTGGTCAAGAGCAATGCATTTGTGTCGTGGGATCGGCAGTTTTTAACCATTTAAAAGGTAGAATCGTCACAATATGTGACTGATCTATTGTGTCGTTAGTGATTGTGTAATTGCGTGTGTGCTAAGGAGGGGTGTATGCTGATAAAAGACTGCTGTCCCTCCATTGTGCTGAATCTATTTCCTCCTCCTCATCTCACTTTGGCTCTCGTCTTCTTTGTCCTCCCGCAGAACCACATCGCCTTCGCTGAGGTCACATGATGTTGAGTCAGCTGTTCGGGAGACACATTGGACGTCCACACTTTTCACCATCCAATCCGATTAGCAAAATTAGCAGCGTTACACACTCCGCCCCCACTCACCCCTACCTGTTTGTGTCGTTAGCTCTGTCGCCGTGCTCCATGTGATCACTTCCCTGCTACCTGTGTGTCATTCGCTGCTTTTGGTGTTGAAGATACGCAAGAAAGGAAAAAAAAAAGAAATGTGATAACTTAATGGAACAAAGTGATTCTGCTTTCTTCATCTATGCACTATACGAGTCTCTTTACATTCTCCACATTTACCTCCCAAATTCTAGTTCTATGGAGACGTGAGGTGCACAGTAGGTGCTGTCAAAGATCAGGACATGGGCTTTTTCCAGAAATCAGATTAGGTTAAAAACTGGCAGTCAAGAGTAAGTTTTTACAATTAGTGTTTGGGGCCCAAGGAGTTAATATCTAATCTAAGTAAATGAGTGGTGGTCAAATGTAATTTGTGTAAAAGCTTTTTTTTGTCAAATATATTTAATCTTTCTTGATCACATTTTGGGGACATTTGAAAAGCAGAATGTGACACTGAATGCAGGAGAAACTTTTTTGTATTTCTTTTGTTTGTCAAAACATGTGGTGTTATACACTGTTGACATCTATCAATGAACGAACAAAACATGGGGAACTAAGGGGTATACTTGTATCTGTACCAGTTTAAGTGTGTGGGTGTGGGTTTATGTTTTGATGCAGTCGAACAAAACCAAACAGGGTTTGGGAGCTGCACCAGACAATCACCTCTACCTTAATTATCTCCCCATATACCTTTCTACCTCCCTGTGTGTGTGTGTGTGTGTGTGTGTGTGTGTGTGTGTGTGTGTGTGTGTGTGTGTGTGTGTGCACACGTGTGTGCGTGCGTGTGCTTTCTGTATGTGCGCTTTCTTGTTGCAAACAGCACAGATGTGAAATAGATTTTGAAAAGGCATTTCCTGTTTTGTGTCTTTATCTTGGAGATTAAAGGGTATGGAAAAATATAAAGATAATATAATGATATAATGGTTGCTGTTAGACTCACAGGCCAACATTGAGATTTTTTGTTTGTTTGCTTATGGGTATATATTAATCTGATTAAGTTTATAGCTAATAGTCTACTGTCTTATCTGTTTCTGTTACTTAACAGTGTTACTCCAGGTTAAACACAGTTTTAGTGTCCAGGCACTCAGTAGGATGCAAAAAAGTATCATTTATTTGTTAGGGCTAAACCATTAAAAAACACCAACGCGTGTCGGCTCATCAGCCTTCATCAGGGTGTTTGGAACAAGAAGTCATTGCTAGTTTTCCAATTGGGTTTTTCCAACTGTCTTGTTGTATTTGTTGTATTTTTTACCTGCTTGACTAAAATGACTGCCCCTAGTGGCTTAAGAAATGTATAGCAAGTGCCTCATTGGCACACCTGAAACCAATGCTATAATTATGCTCAGACTTCTTGTTCCAAACACCCTGATGAAGGCTGATGAGCCGACACGCGTTGGTGTTTTTTTAATGGTTTAGCCCTAACAAATAAATGATACTTTTTTGCATCCTACTGAGTGCCTGGACCTGGAATCTTTTTCCAAACTACATATGAACTTTTAACCCTTCCAAGAGCACCAGAGGATACAAGGGATACCCGTAGCGCTCCAGCTCTCCTTTTGTCTTACAGTTTTAGTGTAGTTGAATTGTTTCATGTTTTGTCCAAATTCACATTGACATTCTCGTAGGAAACCTTTTGTTTCTTTGACCATCTACAAAAAATACATTAATCTTATTTGCTTTTGATCACCTTTTTCTTTCAACCAAAACCCTATAAAAAAAAGATTAGTTTAACCTTATTTTCACAGACCACAGCACTATGTTCAGATGTACCTATGTGCTTTTAGCAAGCTTTAATGCAGCCCTGCAGCGCTGGTGGTTTTATTTGACAAGTGGAGAAGACTTCTGTTCTTTAGTCAGAATGATTTAGAATGATGGAAAAAGTAATCAATCGAAGTGATAGAGAGCTTGAGTGGCTCGTCAAGCTTTATATCGGGAGTTGAGTTGTCACACATACAGAATGTTCAGAAAATATTTGATATTACACTTATGAGAAATACCTGCAGCTTCCAGTGCGTTGATTGAACATTTAGAATGGTTTTTCATTGATGTTCCATGACTAAATCAGTGCTTTATCATACTGCATTGAAACTCAGCAAAAAGGACTCATTTAGAAATATAGAGATCTCACTTGTGCAGCAATCAACTCAATTATCATCTGCAAATGTACTTTTTGTTGGTTTTAGTTACCCTTCATCACATTGTATTAAAAACGCAACGTTAAAAAATAGGAAATATTTGTCCGCTTCGGAAGTACACAGCATATCTCATATGTAAACGATATGATGAAAACAAATTTCTTTTTGAATTTGATTGAGATTTTCGTAGAGTGATGGGTAGGGCTGTCATTTTTTATTTGATATCCGAATATGCATTTGAATATGACGTGAAATATCCGTATTCGAATAAACGATTCGGTTTTTAAAGAGCCATGTTGTGTAGCGCATTTTTTATAGGGGTGTCAAATTATCGTGTTAATTGCGATCAATTAATTACAGTCATGTTTAGAGCGTTATGTTTTTTAATTGCGTTAATCTAATGTTTAATCTAACTTTACTGTTTCTGTATGCGAGTATAAAAGAAACACTTTACAAGCACACGCACAAAGCGGGCCGCCTATTAACGGCATGGACCAAGCGGTTCTGGACCAGGAAGGAGACATGAACACTTTTAATAATCGTATTTACCGTATAACTGCACACAACTTTATTTAAAAGCAATCAAATGGAAAACATGTTTGTTGGTATTTTGGAGTCCAGGAGGGTTCACCTTCACGGGCGTAGTTAGAGGGATGTGCGACTATCGTCTTGTCTTAAAAAATACAAAAGTGTTTTTTAAAGTTAGAAAGATATTAGATATTCAATCGATATTCACACTCCGAATTACAGCGATCAGACACGGGGAACTAAAGCCGCAATCACCGGTATGAGTCCTGTGTGTCTAGCGGTGTCTACCTGCCTACTCTATACCTACCTACCTAGGTGTCTACCTGTCTAGGTGTCTACCTACCTAGTGTCTACCTACCTAGGTGTATACCTGCCCAGGTGTATTGGTCAGTATTTCTGCAGCGATGAGTTAAATCAGGGCTTGTTGCGACCACGGATGTATTCGGTTTGCGATGCTCATGCCTTGTTATTTTTGTGTCCGAATCTCCACCACCGAATCTCCGTTACGGTGGGGGGGTTTTTGGGGGGCGGGGTCGTAAATATTCGAATATATTCGAATACATTGCTTGGTATTTGATATCCGTTCGAACTTGATTTTTCGAAAAAGTGACAGCCCTAGTGATGGGTAAGAAGTTGTTTCATTTCTAAGCAGCTCTGAGTGTCTCGAAACAATTCAAAGTGCCAACCCTTCTTCGTGTGAAGCCGTTCTCTTAGTAGCAATAACATGCGTGACTTTTCTTTCTCATTGGTTCAGAGATTTAGTTTGTATAGAAAAGTCTAATTCTGTTGCCCCTTAAATATTCTATTTTTATAGTAATCACTGAAGCACAAAAAAACAAACTAAAGGACTCTAGGCAGGAACATTCAGCACTTTAAATCAAGTTACTAATCTTATCATCGCTAATGAAATGTCCACCAGTGTCGCTTCTGCTTTAAAGAACAATGATACAGAATATTCAGGATTCCAAAAAAGTATAATATGCTCTAAAGTGCATTGTAAGAGCTGTTATAGTATTCTATGATATTCTAATGAAAACAGAACTGTATAAAATGTACACGTTATTTAGATGTATCCTTTTGGTCATGTTATCAATTACTACTGTCTTGTTATGTGCACTGTATGTGCACATAACGTGTATGTGTTATGTGCACTGTATGTGTGTGAGTGTCTGTGAAGGAAAACAAAAGTTACGGTACATGTTAATTAATATGTTAATACTAATTTTATTCTGATATAACATACTTTATATCTACTGATATTCACCTCTAGTTTGTTGTTTATGTTCCAAACTAAAATATACATATGTCATGTTTTCCTGTCCATTGATCTAGTGTTTCAAACACTACAGACTACAAAACTTTTTTTCTAAATAAGTATTTCTCCCAGACTAATATGTGGTTTGTTTACCTTTAGTGAAAACATCCACACAAAATGTTGTTTTGTGTGGATGTTGTTGCTATAATTATAGCATTTTCTTGCTTTTTTATACTTAATCTATGCTCATATTTCTCTTTTTTTTTTTTTCAATGTTCATTATACTTGTGACCTTTTACACTGTAGAAAGATTATAAGATGTACAGATTTTGAATTAAAAAATCCCAGCGTTATTATTGGATCTATTATCGTCCCTCTGTTGTTTCATATAAGGGAATTTCTTGATATCATTCAGTGTTTCCCACATAATCAGATTGTATTTGTGGCGGTAGCATCCCCGGGGGGGGGCGGGTCCCTATAAAACAATAACCTAAAGGAATTATAAAAAATAAAACATTATTTGTATGGGCACAAAATAAAACATTTCAAAAAAAGTAATAGTCTATCCGTGAACTTGCATTTACGTTTCGGCATGCTGCAGAGATGCCGCCGGTACCTGCACTCTCTTTGATAAACAAGGAAGCTGCTTGCGCTACTGCGGTGCAGACTGACCAATTAAAAGCTCACAGAAAAGGCTATGGACCAATGACGGCAGCTCTACAGTCAGACCGATGCAGGTAGCTCCCCCTACTCACTGCCACTCAAAGCAAAGGCAACAGAACTGAGTAGGGGGGGCGGGACTAGTTGGTGAGCGAACACAATGGAAATTCCGATGTTGCATGTTTGAAAACAAAATCCCGGACGATTTCGAAAATCCGCCCGGACATTTTTTTAGGTCTCAAAAAGAGGACATGTCCGGGCAAAAGAGGACGTCTGGTCACCCTACATTAAGCCTTTGCACACCAAGTCCGTATTTTTCGTCATCACGTTTACACACCGACTCCGAAACTTTCGTCCGTCATTAAAGTTTTCAGAATAGGTTCGATTTTCTACTATTGTGGCGGGCCGCCACAAATAAATCAATGTATGGGAAACACTGACTTGTGGTCCGAGTCGCAGTTGGGTTGGTTGGAAACGTCGGGCGAGTGCGGGTCTTTTATAAGTGTAACCCCACTGGCAAGTGTGCGCGTCTCGCTCTGTCTCGCTCTCTCTGTGCGTGTGTGTGTGTGTGTGTGAACGAGAATGACAGGGAGAAAGAGTGCTATGCAGAGATGAATGAACGGAACGATATTTATGTTTCCAAATCGTGCTGGAAAAAAACAAAAAAAAAACAACCTGGAATCAATGTTGATTCTGTGGCGCTGCACCACACATTGGTCTATGTATGGGAAACACTGTCATTTTTAATAATACTTTTGAAACAAGTATTACAATTTACTATTAATATGAAAAGGACGTTGTACACAATTTAGTGTTTATAAAGGATTAGTAGCCAAAACATACACATTTTAATGTATATATATTGTGGCGCCCGCCGGGTACAGGTAAGGAGGAGGGTATGTGGGAAGGTGGTGGATGGGGTGTATGTTGCCCCCTGCCATCTGGTGGCCGCGGAGCACTTTTCACTCTCGCCCCTGTCTAGAGGAAGCACGCCCATATATGGAGGTCTAACGAGACCAGGAAGCGGAGCAGCTGCAGCCACTCACCCTAATGAGGGGGGAGAGTATAAAAGCTGGAAGAAGTGGACCAAACGAAGAAGGAGTAGCTGGAGAGCATGGTGGTAGTGAGTAGAGAGAGAGAGAGAGAGAAACACAGAAACACGCTGTGTATGACCCTTTTCCCCAGGAGAACCCCGTTGGCCGATCGAGAGCCCGTCTGAGAGCCCGCCTGCGTACCAACTCCCGCCTGTCTGACATCCCTCCCTCCTGCCGAACCCTGGACCGTCTGAGAACCCGACCCCGTGCACCGAACCCCACGCTCAACCCCCGACGACGAGTCCAGAGCCTGAGCCCCCTCAGGACCGACCCCCCCTCCCCTCTCTCCCCCTCTCCCGAATCGACAATAAATTTGGTTAATTGTGAAACTGGTGTGGACAGTCAACTGTTTCCCAATACTGGTCTGGTGGCACCTCTTCTCCTCCCCGAGGTTGCCACATATGGTGGAGAATGCGGGCGCGTGAGTAAACAGACCAGTATCGAGAAACAGACGCACCAGATCCCAGACATGGCAACGCCCCCCGTTTGCAGCGCCATGCTGGGCCAGCTGATGGAGATGCAGAAGGCGCAGCAGGAACACCACACCGCTCTCGTGAACCGGCTCCTCGACCGAGACCAGGGGCGTCCTATCCAGCCGGCGAGGTTCCTGGTGAAGCAGACCGAGACCGATGACGTGGAGACGTTCCTCCTCACCTTCGAGCGGACCGCGACCAGGGAAGGCTGGCCCCGAGTCCAGTGGACGGACCTGATCGCACCCTTCCTCTCCGGGGCGGCCCAAAGCGCGTATCAGGACCTATGTATGGAGCGGGCGGTCTCCTACGATGAGTTGAAGGCGGAGATCCAGAAAAGGCTCGGGCACACCCTCCTCTTCCGAGCCCAGAGAGTCCACGACTGGACCTTCAACCCAGCCGAGCCACCCCGGGGCCAGATGTATGAGCTCACCCGACTGACCAACCGGTGGCTGGTCTCGGAACCCTCGGGCCCTGGCCCTGTAGAAAGGGTCGTCATGGACCGATACCTCCGGGCCCTGCCCTACGAGGGACAAAAGCTCGCCTGTCAGAGCAACCCCCAGAGCGCGGAGCAACTGGTGACCCTGGTCGAGGGATACCTGGCAGCCCATGCTGTGCTGAGGCCAGGCCGGTCTGGGAAGGCGGAGAGCACCGGGCGGCTCCGAAACCCCACACCGGTCCCGGAACGCCCGAGGCCCCCTTCACGCTCCTTCGGGGAACCCCGAGGGTTGGCGGCGGAGCCAAGACGCTGCTTCAGCTGCGGGGAGGTGGGACACCTGTCCTGGGGGTGCCCCCACCGCCAGGATGTGGCCATGCCGACGGCGTCATCCGACTCCAATCCCCGGAAGCCCTGCGGTCTCCTCACGGTCTGCTGGGGCCAGACGGACGGACCCTCCGCCGTAACTCCAGTGTGGCTCAATGGGCGGGACGCCTCAGCCCTCCTGGATTCGGGCAGCGCGGTGACGCTGGCGCGGCCCGAGTACGCCCCGGGTCCCCTCCTCCCAGGGAAACTCGCCGTGACCTGGATCCACGGAGAAACCCGGCAGTATCCCACGGCGAGTATAAGCATGCAAACCACCAAGGGAGTATTCAAGGGGACGGTGGGGCTTGTGCCGGAGCTGCCCGTAGAGGTTCTTATTGGGCGGGACGCGGCCCTGTTTCCGGCCCTGTGGCGCTCCCTGGCGGGACGGGACGGAGAACGGGGCCAGCCCCGCAGCCGACGCCCCCGCCACAGCCCCCCCCTATGTGGTTTCCAGGAGGGAGAGCCAGGGGACTCCACTGATCCCCTCTCCGAGGGGGCAGCCAGTGCCGCTGCTGAAAGGGCCGAGGAGGAGTCCCGGGCCACGGGCCCCGAGAGAAGACCCCTCTCACCCGCCGAGGAGGGCGACGACCTCCTAGAGATGTTCCCCTTGGGCTCGGACGCCCCACCCCTGCCGGCACGGCTGACGGGACGGTTTGGAGCCGCGCAGCTAGAGGACCCCAACCTCGCCAGCGCCTTGAGCCAGGTGGCAGTGGTGGACGGCCAACCCGTGCAAGGGGTAAGACAGTTAACCCACCCCTTCTTTGCCATTAAAAACCAGCGCCTGTATCCGGTGGTGATGGAAGCTGGAGAGCAGGTCGAGCAGCTGCTGGTGCCTCGCACTTTTTCCCCATCAGTTCTCCAGCTAGCGCACAGCCACCTACTCGGCGCTCACCTCGGCGTGGAAAAGACCCTCGAGCGGGTGGTCGCCCGCTTCTATTGGCCAGGAGTAAAGAAGGCCATAGAGGACCACTGCCGGCAGTGTGCCGACTGCCAGATGGTAGCGCCACGACCGCACGTAAGGGCCCCACTAATTCCCCTCCCCATTATAGCGACTCCGTTCAGCCGCATCGCTATGGACTTGGTGGGACCCCTACCAAAGAGCAGCGGCGGGTTCCAGTACATCCTTGTGGTGCTGGACTATGCCACTCGGTATCCCGAAGCCATCCCCCTCCGTACCATGGCCACGAAGGGCATTGCCAGAGAACTGGTCCTGATGTTCACCCGAGTCGGCATCCCGGAGGAGATTCTGACCGATCAAGGTACCCCGTTTATGTCAAGATTGATGCGAGATATGTGTGGATTACTCCGAATCAAGCAGCTACGCACTTCGGTGTATCACCCCCAAACTGACGGACTGGTGGAGAGATTTAATCAGACACTAAAGAAAATGCTAAAAAAGGTGATGGAATTGGACGGGAGGAACTGGGATCAGCTCCTCCCCTTTTTGATGTTCTCTATCCGTGAAGTACCACAGGCCTCCACCGGTTTCTCCCCATTCGAACTGCTGTACGGGAGGAGGCCCCGGGGACTGCTGGCCAAGGAGGCTTGGGAGCACCAACAATCCCCCCATCGCACGATGGTCGAGCACGTTGAGGGGCTCCGTGACCGGATGGCTACCCTCTGGCCCCTGGTGCGGGAACATATGGCCGAGGCATAGACGGCGCAGGCGCAGGTCTACAACCGGGGGACCCAACCACGGGAATTTCAGGTGGGAGATAAAGTGTTGGTCTTGGTCCCCACTGTGGAATGCAAATTCCTGGCCCGATGGCAGGGGCCCTATGAAGTTATCGAGAGGATGGGAGAGGTGAATTACCGGGTGCGACGGCCCGGCCGACGACAAGAGACGAAGATGTACCACATCAATCTCCTGAAAAGGTGGGTGGCCCCCGAGGCTCTGCTCTCTCTCTCTCCCCCCCAGGAGCCCCAGGCAGGGGAGCCGGCAACCGTTCCAATAGGAGAACAGCTCACCCCCCGGCAGAAGCAGGACCTCCAGGAACTGATACAGCGGCACCGGAAGGTGTTCTCCACCGAGGCGGGCTACACCACCCTCATCGACCACCCCATCCTCACTAACCCCGGAAGGAAGGTAAAACTAAGGCCCTATCGAGTCCCTGAGGCGAGAAAAATCGCCATAAAAGAAGAGGTTAAAAAGATGTTAAAAGCAGGAATCATAGAGGAATCAAGGAGTGAGTGGTGTAGCCCCATCGTTCTGCCCAAGCCAGATGGGACGGTACGGTTTTGCAATGACTTTCGACAACTTAATGCTATATCACAGTTCGATGCATACCCCATGCCCCGAGTAGACGAGCTCATCGAGCGACTGGGGAAGGCCCGATTCATCTCAACGCTGGACCTAACGAAGGGGTACTGGCAGGTGGCCCTCTCCCCGGAGGCCCGGGAGAAGACAGCCTTCGCGACCCCCGACGGCTTGTTCCAGTATGTCCGACTCCCTTTCGGATTACATGGGGCCCCAGCCACCTTCCAACGGCTGATGGACCAGGTGCTCCGTCCCCACCAGGAGTACGCGGCGGCGTACCTGGACGACATCGTGGTCCACGGGGAGGAGTGGGGAACCCACCTGGCTCAGCTGAACGCGGTGCTTCAGGCTCTGAGGGAGGCTATCTGGGGTTCACCATTGGGCGGGGATGTGTGAAGCCCCAGGTAGGTAAGGTCGAGGCTATCCGCGAGTGGCCCCGCCCCCTCAGCAAAAGACAGGTGAGAGTATTCCTGGGTTTAGCCAGCTATTACCGCCGTTTTGTTCCCCACTTCTCCTCCATTGCAGGGCCCCTCACAGAACTCACCCGAAACCAGCAACCGGACCGGGTGAAGTGGACCCCAGAGGTCGAGAGGGCGTTCTTGGCCCTGAAAGATGCCCTATGCTCCGACCCGGTGCTGGTGACGCCGGATTTCTCACTCCCCCTTGTGGTCCAGACCGACGCATCAGAGACCGGGGTGGGTGCCGTCCTGTCACAATTAAGAGAAGGTGAGGAACACCCCATCACCTTCATTAGCCGTAAGCTATTGCCCAGGGAGAAAAATTACTCAACGGTGGAAAAAGAATGTCTGGCAATAAAATGGGCGGTGGACAAGCTGAAATATTACCTGTTAGGACGGCGATTCACCCTGGTCACCGACCACGCCCCGTTGGTGTGGATGGCCAGAAATAAAGACAGTAACGCCCGCGTCACGCGCTGGTTCCTGGCCCTACAGCCGTATGCATATTCAGTCATTCACAGGCCAGGAGCGGCACATGGGAACGCAGACGCCTTGTCCCGGCGGGACGCCTTGAGCAGTTGGACCGCCCCTCCCACGGGGTCGGAGCTGAGGGGGGGGGGTATGTGGCGCCCGCCGGGTACAGGTAAGGAGGAGGGTATGTGGGAAGGTGGTGGATGGGGTGTATGTTGCCCCCTGCCATCTGGTGGCCGCGGAGCACTTTTCACTCTCGCCCGTCTAGAGGAAGCACGCCCATATATGGAGGTCTAACGAGACCAGGAAGCGGAGCAGCTGCAGCCACTCACCCTAATGAGGGGGGAGAGTATAAAAGCTGGAAGAAGTGGACCAAACGAAGAAGGAGTAGCTGGAGAGCATGGTGGTAGTGAGTAGAGAGAGAGAGAGAGAGAAACACGCTGTGTATGACCCTTTTCCCCAGGAGAACCCCGTTGGCCGATCGACCCCTGCACAGTCTGAGAACCCGCCCGTGTACCGACCCCCGCCTGTCTGACATCCCTCCCGCCCGCCGAACCCTGGTCCGTCTGAGAGCTCGCCTGTGTACCGACCCCCGCCTGTCTGACATCCCTCCCTCCTGCCGAACCCTGGACCGTCTGAGAACCCGACCCCGTGCACCGAACCCCACGCTCAACCCCCGACGACGAGTCCAGAGCCTGAGCCCCCTCAGGACCGACCCCCCCCTCCGCGGCGGCGGAGTTTTCCCCTCTCTCCCCCTCTCCCGAATCGACAATAAATTTGGTTAATTGTGAAACTGGTGTGGACAGTCAACTGTTTCCCAATACTGGTCTGGTGGCACCTCTTCTCCTCCCCGAGGTTGCCACAATATACATATATATATATATATAAAATATAATCATATAACATAAAATAAATATAATCATATAAAATAAATATAATCATTGTGTGTTCTGCCTGATGTTTGTGCCCCAAGTTTAGGAAACAATAAATGCTCAATGCTCTGGTGGTTAACACTGGAAGCACATGCAGAGGACATGGTTTTAAGATTGTGTTAAGTTTATTGTTTAAAGGATTGGTTTGCTATTTTGGACCCAATGGTATATTCAAAGTGTAGCTTAGTACGAAAGGGTAATGCATTCACTTGAGGAAAAAATGTTTGCTTTTTCTAGATTATCATCTAAGAATTCATACAACAAAAAAGTGCAGGTGAGGGCTTCTCGCAGGATTTTGATGTATCTCATTAATTCAGAAAAACAGCAAAATGTGTTTTTCCATGAAAACTTTTCTCCGAATTCTGAGATAATCTCATTGATTCAGAAGAAGAAAAAAAAAATTCTTAAGTGAATGCATTACGTTTTCATATTGTAGACACCATTATTACATCAAAATATTCAGTATTGAATTAGTTGGGTTCTTCCTCGTAGCGGTCTAACTGGGCTATAATGGAAGTACATGGGGCAAACTGCAGATCGTTTCAGAAGATACATTTTTTTTAAAAATAAAACAGGAAGTTCAGGGTGTATTGATACATGTTTCAGTCTTACATTAATTTTGAAACAGAACTATTCTTTGTGAACCAAACACTACCTCCAAACATCAGTAAACTTCTGCAATCCCAACTACCCAATGTTGGGATGGTGTGATGCTGCTTGACAACCTGAACTCACGTTGGATTTTTCTACGTACAAGAAGAATTGATGCTGTCTACCTGTGGTAAGACAAATAATGGTTTGAGAATGTGTAGTCCTCAGCTGTGGGAATATAATTAAACTAACTAAAGTTACTAGAATGGTAACTTTTTATTGGTTACCATTATCTTGCCGTGGATAGATGTAAACACTCCAACTGATCAACGCTTGGTTGACCATTGGAATGTGGAAAGCATTTTGACGTGATTTTAGTAGGCACAAGGCAGAAGAAAAACAGAATTAAAATCCGAACTTGTTAATAAAATATGATGCATTAGGAATAGCCAGTTAACCTAGTGGTTTTAGCAAATGTCATATTGAAGGTTTCGTTAAATGGTAAATATTAAAAGTAAATGGCAAGTTGGGTAGTTGCATCCCAGCCTTCCTATTTCAAGTGTCTTTTTGTATCTTTATTTTGTTTATGCTCAGTTAACAGCCATACATTATTTGTATCTGTCAAAGAAAAATGAAATCAAGTTGATGCCTTTTTAGTTTAAACCTCCCATTGCCTTTTATTAAAAGATGCATTCAATTCAATAAAATACCACATCCAATTTTGATTCAATATCAGACATAGATGGATTTTTAAAGAGTTAGTAATTACTAAAGTTAACTTGAAATTGCCCTTTAATTGCTGTTCCTAATTGTCTCAAATTGGTGAACATCAATACAATCAATGATGTCAGGCGGTTTATGGCCATTGAAGTCACCTGCCATGCAAACTATGACAAATTACATTGCCTGGTGACTAATGGTGGCACGAAATGTCAATCAGAAATAGCAAATGCCAGTGTCTGTGTTCTGTGTTGTGATACCCCTGCTATTTGAGTTTAGTGCTTTGTTACTCTTTATAAGCTGCTTCATTCCTGGCTCAGGTGTTATGGTAACAAGCTTTCTCTTTTTGTACTGGATACATTGCTTTCAAGTAGGGGCACAGCTTGGGTGTTTCCTGTTTGGGGTTTCCAGAGGAAAAGAGGAAACTGAGATTTATTTTTGAAAATAATCCCCCCAGGCATGGAAGAGGACTAGCATTCAACCCACAAATGAAACTGCATTGGCTGCAGCTATTCTTGCCAGAGATCTGCATCTCAAATCTCGCTCCAGCCCAAGCCTCTGGCAGATAGAAATCATTAGCATCATTTGAAAAGATACTGAGAAGGATGACGGCGATGCTTTGGTTGGATTAGAGTCCCTCTAATCCAGTCATGGTGTTTGACTGTGGGCATGAGCTCTCTATGTTGTCTTACACACTTCTCTGCGCTTCCTCTAGTACAGTCACCCACCCACAACCCCATAGAGACTGTGTCTGTCCCCCGACCGCCTACATTATTTAAAGAACTAAAAACAAGAGGAGTTAACCATGAAAACCTAATAAAAATTAAAACCAACTCCTCAGTAGCACAAAATAAATAATTAAATGTGGACTGTTAAATATCAGGTCTCTTGTCATCCAAAGCTGTTTTAGTGAATGAATTAATATCAGATTATGATATTGATTGATGCTTTGTCTTACTGAGACCTGGTTGTCCCATGAGGATTATGTTAGCCTAAATGAATCCACCCCCCCCAGTCATATTAATACTCACATTCCCCGAGGCACAGGCCGAGGAGGTGGAGTAGCAGCTATATATGATTCGAGCGTTTTAACGGACCCTAAACCAAAACTAAATTATAATTCATTTGAAAGTATTGTTCTTAGTCTTTCTCACCCAAACTGGAAAACACTGCAGCCAGTCCTATTTGTTATAGTGTACCGCGCTCCTGGACCGTACTCTGATTTTATATCTGAATTCTCAGAGTTTCTATCAAGTTTAGTTCTTAAATCAGATAAAGTAATTATTGTAGGTGATTTTAATGTCCATGTGGAAGTTACAAATGACAGCCTTAGTAACGCATTTACCTCATTAATAGACTCAATTAGCTTCTGTCAGAGTGTAAATAAACCAACCCATTGTCGTAATCACACTCTTGACCTTGTTCTATCATATGGCATGGATATTGAACATTTAATAGTTTTTCCACATAATCCTCTCCTATCTGACCATTATTTAATAACTTTTGAATTTCTGTTATTAGACTATAAGCCATTAAGCAAAACTTCCTACAGCAGATGTCTATCTGACAGTGCTGTAGCTAAGTTTAAGGAGGAGATTCCATCAGTGTTTAATTCAATGCCATATCTGAATATAACAGAGTCCTATATTAACTTTAGTCACTCCCAAATTGATAATCATGTTAATAGTGCTGCAGGCTCTCTACAATCAACATTAGATTCTATCGCTCCTAGAAAACAGAAAATAATAAAACATAGGAAACTAGCACCATGGTACAACCAACAAACACGTCAATTAAAACAAGAAACAAGGAAATCGGAAAGGAAATGGCGCGCTTCCAATTTATTAGAAAATCGCTTAATTTGGCAAAATAATCTTAAAAATTATAGAAAGGCCCTCCGTAATGCCAGAGGAGCCTTTTACTCAGCACTAATAGAAGAAAATAAGAACAACCCTAGGTTCCTCTTCAGCACTGTAGCCAGGCTGACAGAGAGTCACAGCTCTATTGAGCCATGTATCCCCATCAACTTAAGTAGCAATGACTTCATGAACTTCTTTTATAATAAACTTATTACTATTAGAGAGAAAATTTGTCACCAAATGCCCTCAATAGGTATCGCAGGCTCTCCAACATCAGACACTTTGACTGGTGCAACCTTAGATGTGTATTTGAAGTGTTTTTCTGCTGTCGGTCTTCATCAGTTAACTTCTATAATTAATTCATCGAAGTCATCAACCTGTCTGTTAGACCCCATCCCAACTAGGCTGCTTAAAGAAATTGTACCCTTAATTGGCACTTCTTTACTGGATATGATTAATCTTTCTTTATTATCAGGATATGTACCACAGTCCTTTAAAGTAGCTGTAATTAAACCCCTTCTTAAAAAGCCCACTCTTGACCCAGGGGTTTTAGCCAACTATAGACCGATTTCTAATCTCCCCTTTCTGTCTAAGATTCTGGAGAAAGTAGTCGCCAAACAATTGTGTGACTTTCTACATAACAATAGTTCATTTGAGGATTTCCAGTCAGGATTTAGAGTTCATCATAGCACAGAGACAGCTCTGGTTAAAGTTAATAATGACCTTTTGATTGCTTCTGACAATGGACTTGTCTCTGTACTTGTATTATTAGATCTTAGTGCTGCATTTGACACCATTGATCATAATATTCTTTTACAGAGACTCGAGCATCAAATTGGCATTAAAGGAACCGCACTAAGCTGGTTTAGGTCCTATTTATCAGATCGTTCACAGTTTGTACATGTGAATGATGAATCTTCAATAAATACTACAGTTAGTCATGGAGTTCCACAAGGTTCTGTACTTGGACCAATACTATTTACTTTATATATGCTCCCTTTAGGCAACATTATTAGAAATCACTCCATTAACTTTCATTGTTATGCAGATGATACGCAGTTATATCTATCGATCAAACCCGATGAAATTAATCAATTATCTAAATTACAAACATGTCTTAAAGACATAAAATCCTGGATGAGCTGCAATTTTCTGATGTTAAACTCAGAGAAAACTGAAATTCTTGTACTTGGCCCCAAAAACCTTAGAGACTCAATGTCTACAGATATAGCTACTCTAGATGGCATTACCTTGGCCTCTAGCACCACTGTCAGGAATCTTGGAGTTATCTTTGATCAGGATCTGTCATTTAATTCCCACATAAAGCAGACCTCTAGGACTGCCTTTTTTCATTTACGTAATATTACAAAAATCAGACGCATCCTATCAAAGACAGATGCAGAAAAACTAATCCATGCATTTGTTACTTCAAGGCTGGATTACTGTAACTCTTTATTATCAGGTTGTCCTAATAAGTCCATTAAGACGCTCCAATTAATTCAAAACGCTGCAGCACGAGTACTGACAGGAACTAGGAAAAGAGATCATATCTCTCCTGTACTAGCTTCTCTGCATTGGCTCCCTGTAAAATTTAGAATAGAATTTAAAATCCTCCTCCTCACCTATAAAGCTCTTCATGGTCAGGCCCCTTCATATCTCAAAGAGCTCATAGTACCCTATTACCCCACTAGAACACTGCGTTCTCTGAATGCAGGGCTACTGGTGGTTCCTATAGTTTCTAAAAGTAGAACAGGAGCCAGAGCCTTCAGTTACCAAGCTCCTCTTCAGTGGAACCAGCTTCCAGTTGTGGTTCGGGAGGCAGACACCCTCTCCACATTTAAGAGTAGGCTTAAGACGTTCCTCTTTGATAAAGCTTATAGTTAGGGCTGGATCAGGTGAGTCCTGAACCATCCCTTAGTTATGCTGCTATAGGCCTAGACTATCGGGGGATTTCCCATGGTGCACTGAGCTCCTTCTCACTCTCTCTCTCTCTGCACACATTCATGTCCCATTAATGCATGTTACTAAAACACTTCTTCCCCGGAGTTCTTGTGTTTTCTCGTCTCGCAGGTTCTCATGGATCCTGGTGGAGCCTCCATGGTCCTGCTTGACTGCCATTGCTAATATCAGTTACCAGTTATATACAGTTACTGTTGTTGCTGCTCGCTGTCCCCCATCATTGCTGCTGTCGTCATCATCTTCATGTTCATTAGTGTATTGATGTAGTTGCTCTCTCTCTCTCTCTCTCTCTCTCTCTCTCTCTCTCTCACACCCCAACTGGTCAAGGCAGATGACCACCCACCTAGAGCCGAAGGGTCTGTCCGAGGTTTCTGCCTTTTAACAGGCAGTTTTTCCTTGCCCCCGTCGCCAAGTGTTTGCTCATGGTGGTACTGTTGGGTCTCTGTAAATGTTATTAGGAGTTCGGTCTAGACCTGATCCATTTGAAAAGTGCCCTGAGATAACTTCTGTTATGAATTGGTGCTATACAAATAAAATTGAATTGAATTCTATGGCTCCAGTCAAAATCCATTTCTGTGCATATCTGGCGGCAGTGAAGATAAAGAAAATCACTTAGACACATTAAGAGGTTAAAGGCACAAAGGAGGTACTATTTTGCCGCTTATGATACGGTATATGGCATGACACTATGGGATATTACAAGTTTGGCTTCCATAGAGCTACACTTTAGCTATTCAGTGGCTCAAAGGCTTATGTTAATGAACTGGATAAATTAATTTATGTTCAATTATACTTCCATTGTAATGAGTAAGACTGTGGTGATGCGATATTCAATAAATCTGTGGGCATATGCATAAGACATAGGTAGAGGTGTTGTTTATTTTTAGCAATGATTTATCGTAGGCCTATATTTTCAACATGGATTTGATTGCTTTCTAGGCTTAGAACTGATATAACAGCAGTTGTATTGTGTTGTATTCTTATCTAGTGTCAGTTATTACTACCTTAATTATACCCATTGCTTGGGTGTCAGGGGTCACAAACCTAATATCCAAATGTATTTCAATGTTTGAAATATGGTAGGACACACACACACTCACACAAAGATTGAAGACATGATCCCTGAAGATATGTTTTTCTCAAGAGATAAAGGTTTTTGAACCTCTTGTCTTTACTGAGAGCATTTACTGTCCAAGCTAATATGTCCAGTGTAGGACAGCTTGTGTGTTGCCCTGGGGTCTCTCCTAGGGTGTCCTCCTGGGGGCTCCTCCTCCTCCAGGGGCTCCTCCTCCTCCTGGGGACTCCTCCTCCTCCTTAGGCTCCTCCTCTTGGTGCTTCTCCTCCTGGTAACCCCCCCCCCAAGAGCCTATACATTCTTAACATGTGTGTTAAGCGACAGTGACGCAGGCTAAGTAAACAAATCTACATTTGTCTGTAAATACAAAAACAATATTGTGGAGTGTATGTTGTTGATAGCTGGTTTACAGCCTCACCTGGCCTGAGTCTGACTGATTAGACTCTGGGGCTGGTTGAGGCTGCACACCTGTGGTGCATGAGCAATCATGGCACCCAGGATAAACCAGCTATCAGCACACACTCAGGAGAGAGCCACTGTCATGGCAGCATGTTACATCTGCTCAGCAAATACCATCTTGCCATCTAAATGCGTTCTACAACATCTACCTGTGTCCTGTGTCGGAGGGGCCCAGCTAAAGCCACTAACATGGCGTGTGGCAGGAGCGACTGCCACAGATATAAAGTTGTGTTTTGTTTGTTTCAGTGGAGAAGACTTTTGAGACCGACAAGCCGCAGCAATGACAATCTGCTTGTGAGGCTCGTAATACAAAGCTGAAGAATTAGCTCAGTTTGGATCTCAGTGGCTAGTTCATCTTCATATTCATATGTTGTAAGGTCCTGCTTGACAATTATCTTTCATTAAATATAAATTAGTTTTTGCTATAGAGGCCATTCCAAGTCCCGGCAAAGGACAATTCCGGCGCAAAATGAGACCATATGATCATAACACATGTCCACCAAGTTGGACCGTTCTCTGGGATCAGTTTTCATTCTAGTCGAATGTAACCAATGTTCTCGAAAACCGCTAATTAGCTTATAACGCTAGCTGTGGGGGCAGATATTAATGTAAAATAAATCGCGATTCTATACCACTAACAAGGCTCAAAATCGCACCACACTTCCACAGTAGCATAATGAGGGTCCCTACATGTAAAACCAAGTATTGAGAATGTTGTAAGTGTACAGACAGTTTATTAAAAAGAAAGTTTAGAAAGCCAGTGCCTTCACGAAAACAAGCGGGCGCCATCTTTGGAAAACAGTCATGACCAGTCAAGCGACGAACGCAGCCGGGAAAAGCACAAACACGAACCATTTTCTTCTCTTCTCTATGCACATGCACTGTTCCCACTTTGCACACCTTCTACTAAGATTGCACACTTCTGATTCATTGACATCTCGTGTACGCCTCTTCCGGCTCATTACGTTGCACAGCGTTCTTCGCTCGACTGGTCGTGACTGTTTTTGTGAAGGCACTGGCTTTCTAAACTTTCTTTTTAATAAACTGTCTGTACACTTACAAAGTTCTCAATGCTTCGTTTTACATGTAGGGACCCTCATTATGCTACTGTGGAAGTGTGGTGCGATTTTGAGCCTTGTTAGTGGTATAGAATTGCGATTTATTTTACATTAATATCTGCCCCCACAACTAGCGTTATAAGCTAATTAGCGGTTTTCGAGAACTTTGGTTACATTCGACTAGAATGAAAACTGACCCCAGAGAACGGTCCAACTCGGTGGACATGTGTTATGATCATATGGTCTCATTTTGCGCCGATATTGTCCTTTAATGTGCCAAATATGGATTGTTTCCGCTGCTGGTTGCAAAAATCAAAGAAAAAAAAAGACGATCCTCCGTAAACATTAGCCAAGATCCATTCTACACCGGCAAAATAATGTCAGGGACATTATGTCCATATTTGTTGCAGTCCATGGTCCTACACAGGCCAAGACTTTGTACTGCTAAATTCTACATCTGCATGCAAGGCTCATAATAAAAGAGAATAAAATATAATATTCTAATATTCCATCCGTCCACTCACACAGATATATATATATATATATATATATATATACCATGGTCTGGGTGAATACTCGATTCTGATTGGCTGGCGGGTGTAGGTTAAAAAGTGTTAATGTACACCTAGGAAAGACGTTCGGGTCAAATTGCCTGATTACAGTTAGATTACTGCTGGCTCAAACGCTAGATGGTAACCATGGCAACGGAGAGGGAATACTCGATTCTGATTGGCTGCAGGGTGGCCATTAATCCCTGCTATATGCAGAGCTAGCTCTGGCTATATGGACAGCTACTAAGTACTTCCAGTCAAATTGTCTGTTCAGCCTTCAAAACGAGAGCTGGTAAATTGTGAAAAATGCATTAAACTGTAATCAGAAAACGCGGTTATATGCTATAGACCCTATAGTATCTGTGGTATAAAGGCTGGGACACATTTCAAATTATAAATATGTACACTTTATGTTGAAATTATAGACCGTCGCGATTCCCATTGAAACGAATGGCGCGGTGATTAGTCGTCAAAACGACAGCTGGTAAATTGTGAAAAATGCATTAAACTGTAATCAGAAAACGCGGTTATATGCTATAGACCCTATAGTATCTGTGGTATAAAGGCTGGGACACATTTCAAATTATAAATATGTACACTTTATGTTGAAAGTATAGGCCGTCGCGATTCCCGATGTACAATGCATTACGTCAGCTCTGTGGCTCATAGCTGAGCGGACTAGAATACCTCCCGTTGCCAAGTCGTATCTAAGGTCCGTCCTATTTACTGGAGGAGTGAACTACGTTTCCGTTGCATAAGAACCTTACGGGAGGGTAATGATTGTTTCAGGTATTAGTCAGACCCTCAGGCGTTACTAGGGAAGCTAAATTATGGCTTATGAAAAACTTTATATTTTGATTGTAAAACGCATGCAAATATGAATTAATGGTCTTCATTTATTTTCTTTGGCAAGTGACCATGGTATAAGCAGGATAATGCCCTTCGAGGTGTCCATTATCAGAATTTAATGGACTTCGCGGAAGCAACCGTCCTCCGCTTCGCGTCGGACGGTTCACGCCTCCGCGTCGTCCATTAACTTCTGATAATGGACACCTCGTCGGGCATTATCCCTTACATATATATATATATATATATATATATATATATATATATATATATATATATATATGGATGGATAAGGGATAATCCACAAACCCCTCTTAGCCCCCGCGTTGTGCATTATTTTTCGAAGCATGCACACCTCGGAGTGGATTATCTTGCTTAGACCATGGCCACTTACGAATCAATAAAAATATACGGGTATTTTGGGGTAATTCTGATTCAAAAGTACAACTTTTAGCTTGCACTACTTTTTGTGTGCCTGTAAACAAATGGCAAATGACCGGAGAAATATATGGGTCTGACTAATGCCTAATGTCAGTTAACATGCTTATTACGTTACCTTATTTCTCCGGTAAATAGAGACGATCATAGTAACGACATGGCAACTTTACCTTATTACTCCAGTAAATAGAGACGACCTTAGCAACGACATGGCAACGGGGAAGCTTTCTAAACGTAGTCCCCCTGAGTCTGGTCCAAGTTGATGGTTACTAACGTTTTGTTTAGCACATTCATTTTTAGACTGGTGATAAGGCTGCTTGCGTCATGGCCGTGCATGTTATGGAAAAATAATGCACACCTCTCCAGCCAATCAGAATTGAGTATTCACCCGGGCCATGGTATAAATATATATATTTGGTTTCAGTCATTTGTCTGTGATTAAGGGCCACCAGCTGTGTCCATCAAACAGTGGGCTCTGTCTCATTGTGTGCTTCATCAGGGAAGAGGAGGTCTGTCTTTTATTCACACACACATACACACACACACACAAAGATTAGGAACATTACTCAAGTTCTGCACACCACGTAGGATCAGACTTAGGTTGCGGGCTGTCTACCCGGGTATTAACGAGTGCGGTAGGTCGGCATCGTAACAATTGGGGGCTCGTCCGGGATATGAAGTAGGGAGCAGGTTGTAGCTGTGTGATGCTAAACTGAGGCTTGGGTGTTTGGTCCGTGAGGTATCTTGTGGAGGATACTTTGGTTGGCGCATGTTATTAGCTCGGGCAGGCTACTGGGGCAGTGGCTAGTGGTCGGTGAATTAACTTAGTTTGTGTGTTTTGAACGGGTTGTTTGAGAAATGGCAGAGTTCGATCCAGAAGAGTTTTTGGGCATTGAGGTGACCAGGCCGCGGTTGGCTAGACTGGATAAACTCTGGTTATGGAAACTGATGGAGTATCTCGAGTTGGAAGCACCGGAGGATGAAAAAAAACTAGCCCTCATACATGCTATTCTGGTCGGCTGTAGCGCCGAGGAGCGAGAACGTCAGGATAGACTGGAAGAGAGGGATAGGGAGCGACAGCATGAGAGGGTGAAACTGGATTTGGAGAAAGCTAAGCAGGGGTTGAAATTAAGCTGTTTTACTCGCCAAATGCGAGTAATTTTTGTATTTGTCGAGTAATTCCAAGGGCGTAGGTTTGGTCTCAGCTTTGGTGGGGACACTACTACAGGGGTGATAGTAAAAAAAAAAGGGGGGGGGGGGGGGGGGGGGTTAACCCTACCCCCTAAGCCAAGATATAACAACGTAATTATCTGGCAATTCTGATTACTTTTTTTGGATATAAATGGACATTATTCACACATGACATGCACAAACCCAATACAAGCCTATATCACAGTGGCATCTTTATGTAAAGCACCAGAGCTCTTGGGACCCTGAGCCTGGTAGGCTTGTTCAGAAATTCATCCCTGCTTTTAACTAGTCACTTAGCATACATATTGCTTGTATAGCATAGGCTACTGAGACTACGGATACTACAGCTCTACCAAGAAAGGTCAGTCGGTGGCAATATAATACTCAAAAGTAACTAGGAATTGATTAGTAGCCTTACCATTGACTAAAGGGCATGAACAAGGAGACATCCATTTTTTATTAAAATCGGACACTTACATTTAGAATTGTATCCATCACATTCGCACGTGGAGTGACTGCTGAATTAATCTGATTGGCCAAAACCCAAGACCAGCCCCTACCCTATTGCCGATTGGCTAAAGTAGGCCTACAGTGGTAAGGTTTAGTGAACGCGCCTCTAAGGTATTGGGAATCGTCAGTATACAGGCAGTGTTGAGGGGGAGTAGCCTATATAGTTTGATACAGGGAGCTAAGCCAATAAAAAAACAGACCTGACCAGACCAGACCCTCAAGACGTATTTTTGGAGGCGGTACCTAGATTACGGACGTCAAAATTTATTTAACCCTTTGTGTAACGCGCAAGGCGCTTTTTTCCGTTTGCCTCAATATTGGTGGGGACATTTCAGTCGTTATTGAATATTGGTGGGGACATGTCCTTCGGTCCCCACGCAAATCTACGCCCTTGAGTAATTCATGAAGACCACTCGCCACTCTGGCGAGTAATCTAAAAATTTGGCACGATTGGGGGGGTGCGCGATTGCCGCGGACCCGGCCGCGGACCCAGCGCCGGACCCGTCAGCCGCGGAACCGCCCCGCGCAGCACCCCCCCCCCCCCCCCCCCCGTCAACAATCGCGCAGCACCCCCCCCCCCCCCCACCCCCCCCGTCAACAACCGCGCAGCACCCCCCCCCCTTCCCGCGCAGCACCCCCCCCCCTCAACAATCGCGCAGCACCCCCCCCGCCCCCCGTCAACAATCGCGCAGCACCCCCACCCCCCCCCGCCGGTCAACAATCGCGCAGCGCTCCTATTTTTCTTGGGTACAAAATCTGTTTGTCTAGTAAAAATTGTCATCTACTCACCAGTTGTCTGGTAAGCCAAAAAGTTAGTTACAACCCCTGAAGCTAAACTTTCTGTAGATCGCAGACGTCAGGAAACCTTTGACGTGAGTAAGTGTTTCTCTTTTGTGCCCAAGTTTGATCCGGACAATTGTGAGCTGTTCTTCGAGATGTTTGAAAAAATTGCTCTGCCACGACAGTGGCCAAAAGAAGAGTGGGTGACTCTTATTCAGGGCTCTCTTATAGGTAAGGCCCAGGCAGCTTACGTTGCTCTTGATCTCAGTCAGATCGGTGACTACGATCTGGTCCGTCAAACGGTGCTAAAAGCCTATGAGTTGGTTCCGGAGGCATACCGGCAGAGTTTCAGGACAGAGAAAGTAAAACCAGAACAAACTTATTTGGACTTTGCCCAACAGCAGGAAGCAGCGTTTGATAAATGGCTTAGAGCTAGTGATGTCTACGATTTCAAGCAACTGCGTGAGTTAATGGTTTTGGAGCAGTTCAAGCAGAGTTTGCCAAGGGTCATGCAGACCCACCTGAATGATCTGGATGTCAATGCTGTGTTTGACGCTGCCGAGGCCGCTGATAACTATGCCCTGACTCATCGGGATTCCTGGCGTGACAGACCAAATGGCCCGACCACAAGGGTTCGGGAAGTTGATGGAAATCAGGGAGATGGGAACAGTGGCGGTCATAGGCAATCCATGAACTCCCAGAGTGGTGAGCGACAGTTCAGGTTTTCCCCTACCCCAGGTGATATAATAAGTCATTACTGCCGTAGACCGGGTCACATAAAATCACGATGTCCGGCGCTACAGAGGGGAGAGGGATACAGGGCGGACATGGGACCCCCTGTTGTCATTAATCTTCTTGGGGTGGGCTTACTCCAAGGACCGGTTGAGGGTGTTGGGGAAACCGACTTGAGGATGTTCGACGGTTTCTTGTCTGGTGGGATGGTTGCTGTTGGGGAAGGGATGGTTGAGACGCCTCTTACTGTCCTAAGAGACACCGCATTGGGACAATCTGTCATGGTGGCTTGCACTATCAATCTGCCTGAAACGGCTGCTCTGGGGACGTTTGTCCCGATCGAAGGATTTGGTGGGGCTTATAGTGCTGTCCCCTTATACAAAGTGTTTGTGCGAACTAACGTTTTTGTGGGATATGCACAGGTAGGAGTGGTATCAGGGTTGCCTGTGAAGGGCGTCATATTTCTTTTAGGGAATGACTTGGCTCGTACGCAGGTAGTGGTGACTCCTCATTTGTCAGCCACGCCGTGTGAAGTGGAAGAGACCAGGGCTCTGGAGAAAGAGTACCCCGAAGTGTTTCCAGTCTGTGTGGTCACCCAGTCTCAGTCCAAAGTTCGGAGTCTTCCCACTGTTGATGTTGAGGACAGGGTAGTCCTGGACCCGCCTGCAGTTGATTTGGCAGACTCAGTTTTCGCTAAATGGTGTGGGGTCGACCAGCTGCCGTTGTTAAGTCACCACACCTTGGTGGTAGAGCAGAGCAAGGATCCCACTCTGAGCTCCCTTAGGGAGGCTGCAGTCACCTGTGAGGAGATTGGCACTATGGCTGAGGGATTCTATTTTAGGGATACAGTACTCATGAGAAAGTGGAGGCCCCCGGAGCGACCTGCCACTGATGAGTGGAGTGTGTTTGAGCAGATAGTCCTGCCTCAGGGTTATCGGGAAGATGTGCTACGTTTGGCCCATGAGACCCCGTTGGCGGGCCATCTTGGCATTCGTAAGACCCAAGCTAAGGTCATGAGGCACTTCTATTGGCCTAAGCTCCATCAAGATGTGGTCATGTTTTGTCGCTCCTGTCACTCTTGTCAGGTCGTAGGTAAGCCTAACCAGAAAGTCCCTGTAGGTCCGCTGAGCCCTGTGCCTGTGGTTGAGGAGCCCTTTTCTAGGGTAGTTATTGACTGTGTTGGCCCCCTACCTAAAACTAAGAAGGGTAATGAGTTTCTGTTGACTGTGATGGATACAACTACCCTCTTCCCTGAGGCGATTCCTTTGAGGAATATAAAGGCTAGGATTGTCATAGAAGCGCTAATCGGCTTCTTTTCCCGGTTCGGGTTGCCAAAGCAAGTTCAGCATGACCGGGGATCTAATTTTGTGTCTGGAGTTTTCCAGGAGGTCATGTGTGAACTGGGTATCTCACAATCAGTTTCATCTGCTTATCATCCCCAGTCCCAGGGTGTTCTTGAACGGGCTCATCAGACTTTGAAGACCATGCTAAAAACCTACAGCATACAGTTTCCGGGGGATTGGGATGTAGCCCTTCTGTTCATACTTTTTGCAATGAGGGATTCATTGAATGAGTCTACGGGTTTCACCCCTTTTGAACTCGTGTTTGGCCATGAGGTTAGGGGTCCCCTGAAGCTGTTTAAGGAACAGTTGCTTCAAAACAAGCCTGGTGCATCTATGTTACAGTATGTGTCAGAGTTCAAAGATCGGTTGTGGTCCGCATGTCAGGTTGCCAGGGATAATTTGGCTCAAGCCCAAAACCGTATGAAGGAGCAGTTTGATCAGAGGGCGGTGGATCGCTGTTTTTCAGTTGGGGATCAGGTCTTGGCTCTAGTGCCGCAGCGGACATCTAGTCTGAGTGCATCATTTGGCGGACCCTACTTGATTGTGAAGTGTGTAGGGGACAAAAATTATGTCATCAGCACTCCTGAGGGAAGGAGGAAGACCAGGTTGTGCCATGTGAACCTGTTGAAGAAATACCAGGACCGACCATGCATGTCGGCTGTTGCCTGTGCAGCTATGGGTCAAAGATCTGGGGAGGATGACCATGAGGACCTCTGAGGCTTTGAAAGATCTAGAGGATCAGCTGGGGCATTTACCTGTGGAGTGGAAGCGGGAGTTTAGTGATCTCGTGGGGGAGTTTTTCCCCTTGTTCCAGGATGTCCCAGGACGGACTTCTTTAGCTGTCCATGATGTTGAGGTAAGCAGTTCACCCCCAGTCAAACAACACCCGTATAGGCTGGCACCCTCTAAAGTGCAGGCTTTGAGAGAGGAAGTGTCTTACATGTTGGCCATTGGAGCTATTGAACCTGCGCAAAGTGATTGGAGTTCTCCCGTCGTCCTTGTTCCAAAAGCAGACAACACTTGGAGACCATGCATTGACTATAGGAAGGTAAATCTGCTGACCAAGGCTGATGCTTTTCCAATTCCCCAGCTGGAAGACTGCATAGACAGAATCGGGAGGGCTGAGGTGGTTTCAAAATTAGACCTATTGAAAGGGTATTGGCAGGTGCCTTTGACTCCTTGTGCAAAGGAGATTTCAGCCTTTGTGACACCCGATGGCCTGTATGTGTGCAATGTTCTTCCCTTTGGAATGAAAAATGCCCCAGCTACTTTTCAGCGGCTGATGAATACTGTCACTAGGGGTTTGAGTTCAGTTGTCACCTATCTTGATGATGTCGTCGTGTACAGTGATTCATGGGAAGAACATGTAGTTCACGTGAGACAGCTCTTTGAGAGGTTACTTGATGCAGGTCTTGTGGTCAATTTATCCAAGTGTGAATTTGGAAAAGGGCAAGTGACCTACCTTGGACATCAGGTGGGACAGGGAAAGGTGATGCCCCGTCGGGCAAAAGTGGAGGCCATCCTGGATCTTCCCCAACCAAAGAACCGAAGGGAAATTATGAGAGTATTGGGCATGTGTGGTTTCTATCGGAGATTCGTGCCTAACTTTGCTGCGGTTACTGAACCGTTGACTAACCTCCTTAAGAAAGCGGCCAAGTTTGTCTGGACAGAGGCATGTGAGCGTTCATTTAGGGGGGTGAAAGCCATGTTGGCATGTGAACCGGTGTTGCGTGCTCCCAATTTTGATGTGCCGTTTAAGCTGTTCGTTGATGCCTGCGATACTGGTGTGGGTGCGGCACTCTTACAAGAAGACGAAGCTGGGTTGGATTAGCCTATTTCTCGAAGAAGCTAATTCTGCATCAAAAAGCTTATTCAACGATTGAAAAGGAGGCTTTAGGTCTTGTCTTGGCAGTCAAGCATTTCGAGGTGTATGTGTCTCACTCAGGTCGAGAAGTTGTGGTCTACACCGACCACAACCCACTGTCCTTCCTGGCCAAGTTCAAAACATCGAACACTAGAGTGTTCAGGTGGTCACTGGTTCTGCAGCCATATAGTTTGAAGGTGCAGCATGTGTCAGGGAAAAACAACATCCTGGCAGATGCGCTGTCCCGTATGCCGGTCGGGGAGCCGACCTGATCACACTAGAACAGGGTATTTGTGGTTAGCTTGTACTAAAGTATAGATGTGCTTTGGGGAGAAATGTTAGTTTAAAATATATATATATTAAAAAAAAGGGGAAAAAATATATAGACATGGGTTTGGTGTTTCACAATTATTTTTTTTCCCTTCTCTATGGGGGGAAGAGTGTTACGGTAGGGTAGGATGTGCTTAGGGTTAGGGTCAGTACTGACGTCACCCAGAGGGGGCGGTGTTGAGGTGCTCGTCACAGGTAAGTAGTCACAGTTGAGGGGGAGGTCGAGGAGGGTTTTTTTTTTAACCCAGGAGTTTTCAGGCTGCTCGGACATTCCATGAAGCGAACACTTTCGGGATATATGTATATACATGGTGAATTAAAGAGGGGTTCAAGGCGCGGGCTGGTCAGCGGGACTGACAGTTAATCCAACCGGGACGAGGAGCCGGTGCGGAGTGTGGGAGACGGACCTGTGGTGAGTATCTCGCACCTAACCCCCTAGATAGGTTAGATTGCACTCACCCAGGGGAAGATTAGGAACATTACTCAAGTTCTGCACACCACGTAGGGTCAGACTTAGGTTGCGGGCTGTCTACCCGGGTATTAACGAGTGCGGTAGGTCGGCATAGTAACACACACACACACACAGCGTCAACCCTCAATCTGTCTACAATTACACCCTGCCCTGCTGTGGCACAGACAAGGATCAACACACACACACACATATACACACACACACACACACACACACGTAGACGCACAATGGCATACACACACACAGATGAAGCGATCATGCATATATACAAAAGTCCAACTGAAAGATTTATTTGTTTTTTTCTTTTACAATATCAAACGTCTAATTAAAGAACATATGTATTGTGGTATTGCACTTGTATACAAATGGAATTCTGGAATACTAGCAGAAATGTATGTATTGTACAAACAATCAATAGGCCTACATACATTTTACAAAACATTTGGACACAAGCAAAAAGCTAAAATGAGGATGAAAGTGTATACAATATCTGACATAACTATGGGTAATGATGCAACATTTTTGCTACAATGTTATTTGTTGTTTTATCTAAAAACATCTCATCTTAAAACAAGATCAATGCGTGGATCCCCCCTTGAATGGAAACCATGGTTACAATGTATTTCCATCTCCTTTTAAGGAACAAGGTAGGGTTACCTGAACGCCAGATACATGAAGGAACCGGCCACATGGAGGCTGATTTCTTCCCGCCATGTTAGGATGATGTGTTACCTCCTGAGGGAGGCAATGAAATTAAGATGGAAAGATAGAAATAAAGAATAGAATGATAGAAAGAAAGAAAAGAACAATAGATGGATGAAAGAAAGAAAGAGAAAGAAAGAAAGAAAGAAAGAAAGAAAGAAAGAAAGAAAGAAAGAAAGAAAGAAAGAGAGCAAGAAAGAGAGCAAGAGGGTTTAGAGAGAGCAGGGAGAGGTGCAAATTTTTCAAGGAGCAGATTTTTGTTTTCTAAATTTAGATGGCGGTGCTGGTGTGGTGGTGGTGGTGGCGATGGTGGAGATGATGGTGGTAGTGGTGGTGGCGATGGTGGTGGAGGAGGTGATGGGCCTGCTTGCCACCATGCAACAGGTGGAGGATGACTGACAAGTAGGCCTGCAGGAGCGATTTTAATGAGTGTAATGTTGCGTTGCTGCTGTCAGATGAGGTAATGCCAGTGCCAGTCACAGCGTGTGCTACACAGTGATTCCAATATCCATATCTGGAAATGTCTGACAGGACCCATGCTGTCTTTATTAAAAGACATCCCATGTAAGCAACTCTGTGCTTTGTAACTTTCTTTCTAGAACAAGACACCTAAGACTTTTTATTTCTATTTATCTATTTAAATGAAAGCTGTATGGTACAGTTCCAAATCATAATAATAATAATAATAATAATAATAGGGAGACCAGGGACAGTTGTAACATGGGATGGTTGGAACACCTTGAATTCCTCATAAACAAGCTAGAGTGATTACACTCTGCACACGCTCAGATCATTTGTCTTCTTGCTTACAAAAAAGGAGACACATTTAAAACTTCTGGAGAAAGTTACCAACAAAAGTGTTTTTTTAGGTAAAAATTGTACTTTTCTATCAGATGTATGTTTTGGATGCTGTCCTGAGATCAAATATCTCCAAATCCAACATCCCAACAAGTATTATTAGAATTAGGGGTGTCAAATTATCGCGTTATTTGCGATAAATTAATTACAGTCATGTTTAGCATGTTATGTTTTCCATTTTGAGAATGTGTTCTACCCTTTAAATAGAACACACATTATATTTTGCTTCTACTCGCTTCTACTTTTTTTTGTCATGTAGCATGAAAAAATGTAATCATATTTAAAAAAAGAGATGAATAGTCACAATAATGTGAATGATGAATAATCTTTTTCATTTTGAGGATTAATTATGCATATTTTAGACATGTTTCAACTGTCCCAGGCATGTGTTACAACCGTCCCTGTACACTGGGACGGTTGTAACAGTGGAGTGACCGTATTTAAATCATTTTTGCAACCACTTAAATACATTGTTTCAGTAGTTGACACATTGAAATTTATAATATAGCAATTGTTTTTGATATATTAGGAAAATCGCAAAAAGTGTTGCAACCATCCCTGGTCTCCAGGGAAGAGGGGCCGCCATTATTATTATTTTTTGCTTCATTAAAGTGGTCAGCATACTTCTTGTGGAAAAAAGTTTGGCAAAGTCATAAGAACAAAATGACGTGATTGCGGAAAAAACGAACAAACGCATACGTCGCCAGAATTATTTTTCGGCACTTAACTTGCCAAAATCTCTGCAGATGGCAGCAATGCGAACATTGTTTGTGATTAGTCAGAACAGCTAGGCAGGGTATATTTATTTTGATCTGATTTTCCTGTCTCAATGGAGACCCCACTGGTCTTAACTAAGCTTAACTAACTAAACCAAAAAAGCATTGAGTATAAAACAAGTTTGTCTGCAAAGGACTTCTTCGGTCTCAGCCAGCCAAAATAAAATCTAATTATTCAGAAATATGCTGCTCCAGGGGTGAAATTCCCGGGGGGGGGGCGTGTCCCCACCAATGTTCAAAGAGAGTTAATTTTTTCCCCCCGTCAATATTTCAGCGTAACGTCCAGCAATCTGACTTTGCTGACCGGTTCTTCTTGTGGCTTAAACTGTGCTCCCAGACAGTGTGGAATACATTGTTGGCTCAATGTTAACATAGCGTTTATGTAATTGGAAGACCCCACACTGCCAACCCGATTGGTCCCCCCAAATGTAATTCAGTTTTTCGCCCTTGTGCTGCTAGTTGAAATGTCCCGGTTCTATTCAAATGTAGATGGGCGACGCCAAGAATCCCTGGATATCATGAGGAAGATAAATATCACACACCTCCACCACACCCTAAGGACTCCTAGACTCCAAGGCCAACATCTCTCTTCTGGGTGATATGACCATATATCAATCTGAATGAACAATGCCTACAATCGCCCAATGGTCAAATTAAGCTCTCTGGCTTACTCCTGGCTACTGTTGGGTCTCTGTAAATGTTATTAGGAGTTTGGTCTAGACCTGCTCCATTTGAAAAGTGCCCTGAGATAACTTCTGTTATGAATTGGCGCTATACAAATAAAATTGAATTGAATTTAATTGAATTGGCTTGACCTCTTAATGCAAAGTTTTGTAGTTAGTGAATTTATGGCAGAGAACAATTGCACACGCATATATTAATTATTCACCCAGAGTCCGCTTTGGGGAACTAGGGAAGCAGATGCAAAAGCTGAATTTACCAAATTTACAAAAGATGAATTCACCACCACCTCCACCACGACCGCCTTCACCACCACCAGCACTTCCTCCACATCTCCTCTTTCTTTCTTTCTTTCTTTTTTTCTTTCTTTCTTTCTTTCTTTCTTTCTTTCTTTCTTTCTTTCTTTCTTTCTATCCATCTATCTATTGTTGTTTTCTTTCTTTCTATCGTTCGATTGTTATTTTCTATCTTTCTTTTCTTTCTTTCTTTGCCTCACTCAGGAGGGAACTTATCATCCTTATCATCATCATCATTATTTTTCATTAAATTGACCAGCTGAGAGGGGAGACAGTCACCAGATGCATCCCGGTTATCTTTTAAGTCCAGGCAACGATCAAAGAAACTAATGTCAATGCAGTTGGGATAAATTGACGACACCTGAATTCGGGTTCAACCGTTCGGGTTCAACCAGTTAAAAATAAGGAAGTTGCAGTTGTGCCTGTGTAATGTCGGCAATGGGCTGTGGTCATTAGCTTCTATTATGTCACAGTGACAGCAGATCTGGCACCTACCTTTGCCTCGGGGTAAACTGTGTGGGCTGCTCAGATGATGTCAGAAATAGAAAGTGAAGATTTGGTTGTTGATGTTAGAAGGCAGTCTGCAAGGAATTGAATAGAAGAAAAGATTTGTGCAGAGAATAGGTAACGCTTTATATTAAGGTCCTTGTAATAACCATTAATTAATAGGTAATAAGGCCCTTACAAGATGCTTATTAACATTATTGTGTGTTTATAAGCCTATATAAGTGTTAATAATGGCATATAATACAGTTAATAGCAGGCTATAACACATTTATAAGCGCTTATAAGAAACTTGTTAACAGTTTGCAAATGCTTAAGAACATTAATAAAAGCCTCATGAGTATCTTATATTTTATTTTAGTAAAGCAAACAAAAAAAGATTCTTAAAGGCATAATAATGCATAATAAATGATTTATTAGCCTTAATAAGGCATTGTTCTCGCTTTAGATCCGGTAGCTGCAAAAAGCATAGTTAACTGTTAACAAGTGCATAGTTAACTTATAATAGATGAGCAATAAAGTATGTTTTAATATCAATAAGCAAACAAAAGAAGATTAATAAAGGCATGGCAAAGACGTAATGGGTGGGTTATGGGTGTTTGTAATGCTGTTATGAACAATTATAAGATACTCATGAGGCTTTTATTAATGTTCTTAAGCATTTGCAAACTGTTAACCAGTTTCTTATAAGCGCTTATAAATGTGTTATAGCCTGCTATTAACTGTATTATGTCATTATTAACACTTATGTAGGCTTATAAACACACAATAATGTTAATAAGCATCTTGTAAGGACTTACAAGTGCCTTATTACCTATTAATTAATGGTTATTACAAGGACCTTAATATAAAGCGTTACCCCATCACAATCGTCTCTCCTAGCTTCACTAAAACCTCCGTTAGCAATATCATTTGTCTATAATATTCCAGATTAAATGTGTCTCCAGTGCCGGCAAAAGCCTTTATGGGGCCCCAAGCAGAATTTGATTTGGGGGCCCCCCACCACCTTGGCACCGCAAATACTATTGACTATTGTCAATGCTTGATCATTCACACACCTACTGTAAATCTAACACACCCATTATCAATTGTATTAGCTGTAGCTGTGTTGCTTACATCATACCAATGTCAGCCTGGCATGTTTTTACCCTTCTATGGTTTTTAATCTTAAAAGGTAGCAAAGTCACAAGAGTGGTCTGGTGTTAATTTGGACTTTAATATTCAAAGTGATACAGTACAGTACAGTAAGTGGCATGAAACGTGAAACACTGAACGTGGCATACTTAAGTATAAGTATCAAAATAAACCAGCAGACAATGCATTTACTGTAAGGTAACCACCAAGTTGTGGTTCGGGAGGCAGACACCCTCTCCACATTTAAGAGTAGGCTTAAGACGTTCCTCTTTGATAAAGCTTATAGTTAGGGCTGGATCAGGTGAGTCCTGAACCATCCCTTAGTTATGCTGCTATAGGCCTAGACTATCGGGGGATTTCCCATGGTGCACTGAGCTCCTCTCTCTCTCTCCCTCTCTCTCTCTTTCTGCACACATTCATGTCCCATTAATGCATGTTACTAAAATACTTCTTCCCCGGAGTTCTTGTGTTTTCTCGTCTCGCAGGTTCTCATGGATCCTGGCGGAGCCTCCATGGTCCTGCTTGACTGCCATTGCTAATATCAGTTACCAGTTATATACAGTTACTGTTGTTGCTGCTCGCTGTCCCCCATCATTGCTGCTGTCGTCATCATCTTCTTCATGTTCATTAGTGTATTGATGTAGTTGCTCTCTCTCTCTCTCTCTCTCTCTCTCTCTCTCTCTCTCTCTCTCTCACCCCAACTGGTCAAGGCAGATGACCACCCACCTAGAGCCGAAGGGTCTGTCCGAGGTTTCTGCCTTTTAACAGGCAGTTTTTCCTTGCCCCCGTCGCCAAGTGCTTCCTCATGGTGGTACTGTTGGGTCTCTGTAAATGTTATTAGGAGTTCGATGAGATGGATGCCCTCCTCAGCTGCTTTCCTGAAGATGGCACACCACTCGTTGTCCTGGGTGACTTCAACATCCAGCCAGAGAATTTGCACTAATCTGATTATAACTTTTTCACCACATTTGACCTAACACTCCCTCCCCTCCTACCCACAGGGCTGGGACCCAACTCGACCTTGTCTTCACAAGGTCCTGCTGTACCTCGGCCCTCTCCGTTACCCCGCTCCCCGTGTCTGACCTTTACTTTGTTGCCTGAAATCTCTCTCTCCCTCTACTCTCGCCTCATCTGTTCTCTCTTCTCTACCATCTCCTGAACAATTCTCTCCTCTGTCCACCGAGTAAGCCTCCTCGACCCTATCCTCCCTCTCCTGCTATCCTCCTTGTACTCCCTCTGTCCCCTTTCCTCCAGACCAGCACGATCTTCTCCCCCTATTCTCTTGGCTGTCTGAATCTCTGCGGGCTTGTAGAACAGAACTACGGGCAGCTGAGAGAAAGTGGAAGAGATCAGACTGTTCCGATAATAATAATAAATAATAATAACTTTATTTATATAGCACCATTCAAAACAAAGTTAAAGTGCTTAACAATAAAACAGATAATCCAAGACAATAAGAACAATGCAATTCAAGATATTACAAGATGCAATATAATGCAATAAAATAAGATCCAAAACATATAATAAAACAAGATAAAACTAATTTGAATAGTACACGAAATGCCATCAGTTTGGAAAAACCATAAGATAAAAGTGAGTCTTAAGAAGAGATTTAAAAGAGGATACAGAGTTTGCCTGCCTGAGATCTCCAGGCAGGGAGTTCCACAGCTTAGGGGCCGAACAGCAAAGGCCCGGTCACCTTTTGTTATAAGACGAGACTTTGGAACCATAAGTAGGGCCCTGCTGGAGGATCTCAGGCAGCGATCAGGCTCATAGGGAGTTAGCAGATCGCAGATATAGGCAGGAGCCTGACCATTCAAGGCTTTAAACATCAGCAATAAAATCTCACAGGTAACCAATGAAGGGCCGCAAGGATTGGTTTAATGTGGTCACTTCTCCTAGTACGTGTTAGAAGCCTGGCAGCAGCGTTTTGAATCAACTGCAGTCTTTGAATGTTTCGCTTGCTGATACCAGAATAAAGTGCATTACAATAGACAAGTCTGGAAGAAATAAAAGCATGGATGACCTTTACTAAGTCTGCCAAGGAAAGGAAAGACCTGATCTTGGTTAGCTGTCCCAGTTGGGCAAAGCAAGACCGCAACACTTTGGTCACCTGAGCATCAAAGGACAACTCAGAGTCAAAAATAACACCTAGGTTGCGGGCCTCTTTACAAACATTCTTAGATAGGGCACCTAGACTAGAGGAAAGATAGTTAACGCTGCTAGTGCTATGGCCAGGGGGGGTAATTATAATCACTTCTGATTTGGAGTCATTTAGCTGCAGGAAATGTTTGGACATTCAATTTTTAATTTCAGCAAGGCAGGGCAAAATACACGAAACATCGGTGTTACCAGGCTTTAACGGGACATACAACTGGGTGTCATCCATGTAGCAATGGAAATTGATGTCATGTCTACTAAAGGTATGGTTATATTTTATATCTACCATATGACCAATAATTAGGGTCACACTAACCTCGGTGCCTTTCTGCTGAAGTAAGACAGAATCATGAGATATAAGCAGAGGAATATAATTATAAAAGCAACTCCTCATAATCAGAATGAGTACGTTGTTGGTGACATGTGTAGAATAGATAGTGTGAGATCAGTTGGTTGCAAAGTGCAGGTCATATGATAGTAAAGAACAGGCAGGCTGGCCTCTGTACATGCTGGGAGTCAGATACCACGAGAACAAGGTGGGAAGACGACAACAGCCAGCCCTTGTTATGACGTTTTCACTGTTTGTGTATATAACATCCTGGGTCAGGGATAGTTGGTGCTCAGACTTCGTGAACTGACACACACACTTTGTTGTTCTGTCAGGGAAACGTAGTGGGACCCAGATATCTGTAAAACTCTGCACATTATACTGGTGTTAACAATAAAACTGATTATTTCTTAAAGCTAAAACTTCTTCTATCACTTCATTAAAGAACACGCGTGAGTAAGGGTTTCATTTTTGAAACTGCTTTTCACAACACTACGCATGATTTGCCCCAGGGGATGACCTCTCTCGCTACCTTCACCTCCTCTCAGACGTCACCTACTGTGTCAGCAGCCAAATCTACCTTCTACCACATCAAGATCAACTCCTCTGCCTCCAACTCTAGGAAACTGTTTTCCACGTTCTCTTCTCTCCTCACCCTGCACCCCCTCCACCCCTTTCCTCCCTCACAGCTGATGACTTTGTCACCTACTTTACTAAGAAGGTGAAGGCCATCAGCTCTACCTACCACCTACCACCACTCCCACCTCTGTCCGCCTCACCCATTTTACCCCTCTCTCCCCTGAAGATGTGCACAAACTAGTAATGTCTAACCATGCCACTACCTGCCCCCTTGACCCCATCCCTTCCGCCCTTTTCCAAGCCGTCTCGAGTGACATCCTGCCGTTTCTCACTCCCCTCATCAACTCTTCTCTCACTTCAGGCCTTATTCCAGCGTCCTTCAAGATTGCTAGAGTCAAGCCACTCCTCAAGAAACCTACCCTTGTCACTTCTCTCATTCCTTTCTAAAACTCTGGAACGTGCCATCTCTAACCAACTGTCCTCCTATCTCTCACATAACAACCTGCTTGATCCTCATCAGTCAGGTTTCAAGACTACACACTCCACTGAAACAGCCCTCCTCATAGTGACGGAGTCCCTCTGTGCCGCCAGAGCCTCGTCCCTCTCATCGGTTCTCATTCTCATTCTCCTTGACCTGTCTGCGGCGTTCCTTGCCACCCTCGCTGAACTCATCGCTGACTCTGCACTATCCTGGTTCACATCCTACCTGACAAACCGCACCTACCAGGTCACATGGAATGGATCCTTGTCCAAACCCTGCTCCGTTGACACCGGCTTCCCTCAAGGCTCAGTATTAGGATCGCTTCTGTTCTCCCTATACACTAGATCTTTAGGCTCTGTAATCACTTTGCATGGTTTCTCCTATCACTGCTACGCAGACGACACTCAACTATTCCTCTCTTTCCCCTCCTCTGATAGCCTGATTGCAACTCGCATCTCAGAACATCAGCACCTGGATGTCTGCGCACCACCTGAAGCTCAACCTCATCAAGACTGAGCTCCTCTTCTTGCCGGGGAAGGACTGCCCTCACATGGACCTACTGGTAACTGTTGAGGATGCTGTGGTGGGTCCTTCACCAACTGCGAGGAACGTCGTTGTCATACTGGATGACCAACAGCGCTGCACAGCCAACAATCACCGCAGTGACCCGATCCTGCAGATTTGCTCTCTCCAACATCCGCCGTATCCGACCCTTCCTCACAAGGGAAGCAGCACAACTCTTGGTCCAAGCACTTGTCATCCAGCACATCCAGAACACAGCAGCACGACTTGTGTTCAACCTGCTGAAGTTCTCCCATGTGACCCCTCTCTTCCGCGACCTCCACTGACTCCCTGTAGCAGCTTGTATCAAATTCAAGACGATGGTACTGACCTACAAGGCTGTCAATGGAACCGCCCCGACCTACCTCCAAGCACTAGTCAGACCCCACGCCCCGGCTAGAGCCCTCCGCGCAACTACCTCGGCCGGCCGGCTGGTACCGCCATCCCTGAGAGCAAGCAAAGGTCGCACAGCTAAGTCACAACTCCGCTATGTTGGAATGACCTCCCTGCTGATGTGAGGGCTGCAGAGTTGGTCACCTGCTTCCGCAAGAGACTCAAGACCCACCTGTTCAGAGTTCCCCTGGACCCCGCTTAGCATCCTTCCTCTACTACCCCTCCCACTAATAAAAAACCCCCCAAAAACGTTGATATTCTGCGCTTAGTATACTAGCAATGGGTTAACTTGGCAATTGGGTGTGCTTGAAACTTGTTCTTGTGAAATCCTTACTCTATCAATAGCGATTTACTGTTGCACTTTCTTCTAACAAATGTACTTATTGTAAGTCGCTTTGGATGAAAGCATCTGCTAAATGCCCTATTTGTAAATAGGGTTGCTTCAATTGTTCAGGTCTAGGCTCAGCAACGTTATGTGGCAATAACGAATATGCCCAAAAATAATAATCCAGGACTACAATGCCAGGATTCATCGGGCTCAAATTGTGAAGGAGTGGTTCTGAGAACATGAGGAATCATTGTCACACATCAATTGGCCACCACAGAGACCTGACCTTAACCCCATTCAAAGTCTTTGGGATGTGTTGAAATGAAGGATTGTTTGACGCATGTGTAGAGCCAGTGAATGTTTATTGTTAAAATACTGCAATTAGCCATGCAAACATACTTTATCTTGCTGTTTCTTTCACATCTTCTGTTTTCTTCTTTTTTTTCTCTGCTCCTTTATTGCTTTTTCCATAGACACAAAGGAGAGGACTGTAACCTCACGTTAGTCTTACTGACTGGGCTTGCATCAAAATACAGTTAACGTCCATTACAGTGTGCATGCATAATCAATGATTACCATTGACATAATATATCACAAAAAAACATTTCAAGCTCTCTTGTATATAACCTCCATTGAAAACATACCCTCATTTATTGAGCCAATAGCTTATTTAAAAGAGATGTTTTCTTGTCTCTGGAGAATTATATTTTGTTTTTGCAATACATCCTAGTCCTTAAAGTCCTTTGAAGGCAGAAGTCCACAGATATTATTCTGATTGTAATCTACAGAAACCCTTTGTGCCAGGTTTTGTGTTCAGGAATTAATTTTGTTCCAGTACAGATGACAGCACCCCATAATGATCCAGGGATCTGGAAGGGTGGAATATCGGACCATAACCACAGCAACAACCAGGAAACAAAGGTTCTGTTTGACTCTCTTCCTCATCCCCTTGCTGGAGAATGGTTAGCCAGCAAAGTAAGGAGGAGACTGTATATGTAGGAGAGACAGGTTTTTCAATAAAGGTTGAGGTCAAACAATGAAGAGAGAGAAACGGAAGAGAAATGTCAGGTATTTTCTATGCCCTCTCAATCTCTTCTCTATACCCAATTATAGTCGCTCTTTTTTTGTCCTCTACTCGTCAATTTGACCAGTTCAATCATTGTACTTTTATTCCAGGATTCTAGCTAGAAATGTGACTGAAAACCTCAGAGGTATCAGATGTATGAAATAACGCTCTGCAGCAGAAGAGCTGCTGCCATGAAAGCTGTGCAAGTGTGAAACGTGATTGGGCTGATGAGAAGGCTTTTCTTAGAAAACAGCAAGACATCATTGGTGTAAAACTACTGCAAGTGAATGCCTTGTTGACAGCTCAAGCAGGGTCATAATGTTGGTGTCTTTTGGTGTGTCCTTTCTTTTACAGGAGTGCTTTTAAGTGGAGATAGCAATTGCTTGAAAAGACTGGTAATTGGACAATAGCCTACATGTTTCGTATTTTACCATCTAAAGTTTGAAATCCATCACTCAAAATCGAAAACTGAAATATAATTTGTGTCTGTCTTACCTGCAGATATTACATAAATAATAAATTACCAAGTTCAACCTAGCTTTTTAAGCTTTTTGGAGTTAATACTAGTGGGAGTATAACTGAGTAACTGAGATATTTGATATGTTGCTTTGTAGTCCTTAGTCTCTTGACTCTGCCCATTCCCCACAGTCATTTCCATACCCATTGCACACATGCAAATTTTACATCTCTGATTTTTAGATTGTATATATTTATATTTTCTTTATTTCATATTCATGTAGTTTATTTTTCTGCTCATCTTGTTGCATGCCATTCCTATTATCTAACCCCCAATGGCCTCAATGTGGAGAGAAGTAGAAGAAGACAGTGGGTATTTAGACCTCAAGACATTTCTGATTCTCTTCACAATCGTGCATCTATATTTACTCTCGATATACTTACTGTTAGAGGACACAGAAACGAAAACTGGGACACAGCATAATTCATTTAGACAATTATTTGGTGAGGTTTAATGGAGGAATTAATTAATGCGCACACACATGCACAGTGCCTACAGAAATCTCAAGGGCTTAAGATCATCTAGGCTATTTAAATATTCATTTCCATATGGCCAATGCAAAGCTTTTTTACTGTCGCAGTGGAGAATGCCTTTTTGTCCTCAGCATGATTAATTCAGAATCTTCCTTCATCCACCATTGTCACCTTTAGCGTGCAAACCAACGTCTGGCACCAGGAGAGACAAAACACAAAACACGTGCACCATGTGTGGGTGGGCTGATTTTGCTTCGAGCCGGTTCACTTTTTGTTTGACTGGACACCCACTCTGCTGGCCAAGATGGATTACACACCCCTCCCCCCTGCACTCTTGCAGCAGTATCATATAGTGTACAGTTCTCTTACAGCTGTAGGAGCAAGTGCAAACAATGTTCTCGGCTTGTCACTTGCCCACACCCCCCCACTGCGTCGTGGGGGGTGGGCAACTTGCTCCCTTGTATTGTTCTACACGAGGTGGTGAATTGGTGGCTAGTGTGAGGGACCTAATAGTGCACGCTGCTTCCTTATTTAACACAAGTGTAAGAATGTGATAAGGGGCGTAAACAATACATGGCTGCAACACTGTATGCTCAGAAGTACTTACAGCCATGCCTTTAACATATTCAGTCCGGCATCATTTCGCATTTTGTTATGCATCAAGACTCAAGATATTCTCTCACTCAAATAATACATCTATTCAGCCCTCATTTTTCTTGGCCATTCAAAAAAAGCAAGGCCTGCTGCTGGTCGTAATAATATACTTTGCTTTATTCTTCAGAAATGTCTAATGCATGTCCATTATGTTAAGGTGCTGTAGGTGAGATTTAAGTACACTCAATATTTTAGTGTAATTTGTTAGAAATGGCACAGCCATTTATCAGCTATTGGTGAGTGAATTGCACTGATAATCTGTTTCTAGTTAACTGCGCCTGCCTCTTTATTTGACAATTTAGATTGTAGATAGCTCCGGGCTAATTTCTGACGAAGAATCCATCCTGCCTGTCAATCAGAGGTCCGTAAAATGCAATACTTCTCAATGGCAGAAAAAACGTAGTGAGGGAGGGAGCAAGATTGTGAAAACATTTCGCTCTCCTTCAGCGCTTTAGTGCACTTTCTTTAAAACTCTCGATTCTTACCCATAGCACCTTAGTCCCTCGATTAAATACTTTGTAGTGCAACGCCGATGCACTTGTAATGACACTCAGCTTCCTACACAGGTGTTTGCCTAGAGTTAATATCATTTAATAAAAACAATCAAAAACAGTTGATTAAATTTTCATGTACCAAATGTGTCTTTAATTTCATTATGGAATTTCAGCAAATAAAATGTATCATTTTTTACAATTCAAAAACAATAAAAGAAAAAAAAAGAAAAGTAAATAGAGTATAAAACATTTGTCAAATGTTGTCAAATGGCTTAACTTACAGCAATGGATCGCTCCCCGTGAGAGAAATAAACAAGAGTCAAATCTCTGTTAGGCAAAATGACAAAACTTTAGAATCATAGTGTTATGCTTGATTTGGTGTGGATAGTATTCAGGATCAGACTGGGTCTTGGTTTGCAGTTCATAAACAGTCTATTCAATACACAACATGTCCCTGGAGGTGTGTCGGGCACCACGTATTGTTTTCTTGTGTTCACCTTTTTTGGAATGGCTATGCTAAATCCATAATAGGCATCATGGAAGTGCTCTTTGGCTTGTTCCCATTGAGTGTGTGTGTGTGTGTGTGTGTGAGAGAGATAACATAGGTGCATGCATCATTATATCAGATCATTGTCTATGGGATAGTATATATTGGCACGTTTCATGTTGAGGGGTATTGGTCTGGTGGGACTCATGTTGAGAGGGTGGGCTAACAGCTTTCATTCCTCCAGTCCTCTTCCTGGCTGGGTGCACTTCTCTGGGACAAGAGGAAGGTCTCCCACACCGCCAGACACTGCAACACAAGATGGATGTGTTAGTCAGGTAGGCATGAGCCTTGTTGTTGTATGCTGGAGGTCTAATACTTTGCAGTAGTGTACAATGGTACTGTTAAAGTATTGCAGGACATTTTTTGAGTCTCTCTCTCTCTCTCTCTCTCTCCCCCTCCCTCCCTCTCTCCGCCCTCCCTCTCCCCCTCCCCCTCCCTCCCTGGGCATCTCTGATTGGTTCCGGGAACCCATGCCGCCTGTCAATCAGATTTATGCACACGGCATTAGCACCCTTACAAGTGGAGCTTGTATGGGGATGGAAACTTGCCCACAGGCAGGGGCAGAAACTCAGAGATGACAACATCCAAGATGTACTATGAAGCCAAGCACTATACACATGAAAACAGTGGTCTGGTCTATACAATTCTATGTCCATGTTCACACAAGCAAACCATATAAACAGTATGAAGTATGTATAATGCCACAAAACCACAATACAATCATTGTTGCAGTGTAAAGGATACAGGCTAAGGGCATGCAAGTGTGTCCGTGGTTCGTGGTTTAACATGCCCCTGAAAACCTTCATCGCCATCTACGACTGCTTCTGTTGCAAATAAAACATCTAATGCCTGGCACACACACTAGACAATTTTTCTAATTTAGAAAACGTGAAAGACCACACACATAACGTTTGATGAAGATAAATGTAACTGTTTTGGTCATTAAGTGTGTGGAAGGCAACCATTTTGCCAACACAGCACACCACACACTAACCGATTCCATTCCCCAACAAGCCAGTCTTCTAATTCTGAAAACTGGAACTCTCGTAAATGTCAACGGCAATCTTGCGATCATGCTTTGATAGCTCTTGATGCACTTGTTTTTTTTTCTGAACATCCTAAGAAAAACGAAAGCACTATTTACGGCGTGAAAATAGACTGTACATGTTGCAGCGTGAGGTGGACTCCTCCATTTTGGAATCCATCTCACTTTCACTTTTGCCGCCATGGCTTCTGTGATTACTGGTCAGCGTGGCTCCTAATTGGCTATCGTACTTCCCACGTGACAATCCATACACTGCGTACTTGTCTGTCCTCGGAGTTGTATGTTTAATATTTTGAATCGTACGGCCCCGATTGGATTTTTTGACGTAGCCCACACCACAGGATAATCTGGCAAAAAAAAGTGTTAGTTTTATCGAAAAGTCTGTGCTTTGCTGACCAGAGTCGGCTCATTATCGTGTAGTGCGTACCCAGCATAACCCATGACCATACTACAATCTATGGTACAAAGGGGGGGGGCGCACACACACACACAATTATATCATTATCTGTCTCTGCTGTGCTCTAGTCCAGCTCTGGTATCTCTGTTGCTATGAGGTAACCATGGTAATGCTTCTTGTTTTACTTTCCGATGCATGGCACTATTCATAAAAGAGCAGAGGCACAGTGATTACTAATGCATCTGAAATAATGTTACTCTCCGGTTAACTTAAGGTAACCAAACTCTTCCTCGGCAGACATCACACTACAGTTAGCTACATATAGGAGAATGAGCTGTTGCATATCAGGGGAAACAACACGTTTTCCCTGAAGCATATGTGTTAGGCACTAATAATGAGACTGATTTGTGGGCAAGGATGATACTAAGCGTGCAAAGGGGTTTGTTCAATTGCTCTGACTCTGTAGAAAAAAAATCTGATTGACAAATGCATTGTTGAACTGAAAGTACTGCCATTCACAACACAACAAAAAGGTAGAAAATACATTGTTGACGACGGTCAACATTGCTGGTAATAAGAAAAACGATTATATCTAAATAAATAAACTTCACCAATAAAATCACCAAGGAAAAACTACACATTTTGGGCACTTTCCATTGATGACACACACACACTGAGCATTCAACTCAACACATCACTCGTTCCTTTTCCGCTATCCTTCTACACGCGGTTCTCTATCAGAGTCCATCACCATTTCCCCTGACTGGTCAATCATTGCTTGGGGGTGGGGGGAACAGCAACACATTCAGATGAGGAACAATTTAGACATACTTAATCATGTGGATAAATATCCTGGGTCTACTGTGTTGTTTTCTTTAATAAATTGTGGGTGGTGTTTACCATAACTTCAAAGCCAAAGCAAAAAGCCTTCACTTTCGGTTCTCTGGCTTTGTTTCGCTGACCTTTGCAGAGCGAAGGAAACTAATATTTTCCTGTCCGAAGATTCCAGATAATATTCGGATGTGGGAAATAATTAAATTACAGCAAGAAAGTATTTGATTCACCTCGTGTCTTTTTTTTACTACGCGAGCAAGGCACAGAGAAAACATCACCTGCTCCCCAGCGGAGTCACCCGGTCACACGCACACACAAGCCCGGTCTCGTTTTTGTGGACACGGAACATACCATCTCCCGACTCCACCACTTACACAAACTTGGCAACTTGCTAATGTACAATAAATGGGGTTCTTAAAGATAGTACAAATGTATTTATTTAATCTCATTCATATTATATTAGAGGACAGTTTCATTATATACCACTAATTTGAGTCTAGATGTTATTATTATCATAATGTGATAAACAAAGTGAGATCAAATGGAAGTTACAGCCTTGTGCCTTGGCATGAGCCCTTATTATTCTGTACACTATACAATGGCAAAACACCTTCACTTCCAAATAAGGGTCAAAGGTCATGTTTGAGCAATGTGTACATTAAAGAAGCACTATGCAACTCGTTTATCAAAAATAACCTTAACCATGCAGGTTGAGAGTCGTTCTGATCGTTCTACAACACTTTCTGGGTTGTTTGGTGGGTGTTTCATCTCCACCTGTTGGGTCCCCGCGGAAAAACAGAACATGCAACTTCATGTGGCCGTCCCGGCCACTTACGGATGTGACGCAGCGGAAGTATCCAATCGCGCCTCGAAAATGTAGTCAGATTGTAGTTTCACTGCTTTACGGTAGACCTGGGCGGGGGTGCCAAACATGGGTCCGGCTGAATATAAAGAGTCAGTTGCAAGGCAATTCTGGATCAATCGACAAATCCACTATGGATCCATCAAGACCCAAGAGGGGAAGGTCGGAGGAATCGAAGAATAAGAGAAAGGATTATGATAAACAAAGAAACCAGACACGAGTGAACATAGGGCGAGCTTATGCGGAATGGCGTCAACTGAGAGACTCGGAAGAATGCAAAACGGACGCCGACTTGGCTGTCTTGCTGCTGAAATTGTAAGTAGCCTACCCTTGGGTGAACTTCGTTTTTGTAATGTGGTTTGAGAGTCTGTTGAACAATGTGTTTTGCTCGACCGTTTTATTGTGAGCCCTGTATGTGTTTAGCTTGGTTGCTTCATGGCTAGCTTGCTAGCTAGTGAGGGTTTATCCTAGCAGTGACTTGCTACCACACATGTTTGTTTGCGGTCCGAATCCAGGTTCTCGTTGTGTATTACTATTTATTTATCGAAGTGGGGGGTGGGGGCGTTGTCAATGAGTTTTTACGACAGTGTTGTAGGCCTATTCCGAAGCTGCAGGGGGAGCTCTATAGTGAGAAATGCGAGCCCAATTCCGGCGAAAACCCAGAAACAGCGGAGGAATAACCGAGTTGCATAGCGCACCTTTAAGTCATTTTTCTCAGTTAGACACTCTGGACAACACTGGATGTTAAAAGCTGATCTGACAGCATGAGTACATTCTGTCAGCAACCGGGCCGATCTATATACAATAGAAACATTTAATTAAAAAGGATTTGGTCTCACCTCGACTAAAATCAGACAGACAATGGTTTGAAATCATATGAACAGAACTAAATCTCTAACTAAATCTCAACAGATGGAAAACTCATTTGTTTTTACACTCTTTCTTAGACAAGTGCCTTGCCATCATCCACAACCAGCTCTCTAAGTTCGCTCTTTACTTCCCACTAAGAACATCACAATAAACCCCCCTTCCCGCCCAGCCCCCACCCATATGATCCTATCAAACCTCTTACTGGTCTGCTTTCCACACTTACTTGGATGTGTTTATTTTCAAGAACAGAACACTGCTGATATTAATATCTGGCAAAACCAGCCTCACTTGTATTTGTTATATAATGTTCAATATTTAAACTTACAATATTACAACAGTAGTTGAACTAGAGTGGTCTCCATTTGCAAATGTATTCTTATTTTAAGTACCCTTGAGTTTTATTCTGAAAATACCTTCTTACCGCACCTTTAAGTGTTGTTTCTCTCACTCTCTGCTCTAGGGAGGCAAAAGGTTTCAACCAAGCAAGAAAGTCATTAACATTATTGTTATTTGTAACGGTTATTATAAAGTGATGATGAAGCAAAGCTGGCAAGTCAACATTGTCTCAACAAAGATACTCTTTGATGACCCTTTTTTGTCAGCCATCTTTAGTTACTTGGATATTAAAAAATGAAACAAGTGTGTTAATAATAATAATTAATCAAATAATATTTTTAGATATATCATTTACTAAATACAATGTATTTGTCGATATAGAAAAGTCAGGTTTACATACAATATATGTGCAGACTTTAGCGTTCTGCGATACCAATGCGCCTGTCAATATGACCTTTTCAAACTGGAAGTTGGATAATTACATCCGTCAAAAGCCTGGATTTGTTTCTAAATGTTAACATTAGATCATTAGCTATACTTCATTGAGCAAACCACCCTGGCTACCACAAACCCATTGCTTCTCTCCCCACATCCCCACCTGTAGCCAACCCTTAAGGCCTTCTTATGACACTCTCATAGGTCGACTGAATGAATTATTGACGTTGTTCTCCTGGCTGCAATAAGGTCCCTAGCTGAATTACAATGTAATGGCTCATGCAACCTTTTTGTTTATATTACTTTATTTAAATAACATTACAAGAACTGAAACACATTTGAGCATGACCACGTTCAGTTGTTCTCTGATAACTACTTGTTCATGCTGATTTCATAAAAACATTTTTTTTGTGTTTTTTTTTCCCTTTCCAAAAACAAAAACAACAACAACCCCTTACCCCCCCCCCCACTCCGGTCCTACATAATCTTGTTACGGATCAATAAAAGTAAATAAACAGTAGTCAATACACATCTTTCCTTCTTATCATAAGCAAATAACCAGATACATACATACACGGAAAATAACCACATGCAACAAAGTGGATTAGATTGAAATGCGGTAGAGAGGAAAACGAAATATGGTAACAAGTTGATTATTAGAGATGAGCATTTCATTTGACCTGTAGTGTCTTTAATTTAGCTATGTAATTAATCATATAGCTCCAAACAGAATCAAAGTTTTTAGGTGTCCCCCTCAAATTATACTTAATTTTCTCCAGGTCTAAGTACAGCATTAAGTCCTTAAGCCACAAGGAGGTTTTGGGAGCAAATGGTGACTTCCACTCCAACAAAATTCTTCTACGTGCTAACAAGGATGCAAAGGCGATACTATCCTTATATTTATTCCTAGTTATTTGAGGATCTGGTACTACTCCAAAAATGGCCGTTTCTGCAGATGGCGTCAACTTCATATTTAGTGCCTCTGCAAGATGTTTAAAGATAACTGACCAGTAATCTTGCAGATGAGGACAAAACCAAAACATGTGTGTCATATTTGCCGGTCTCATGTGACATCTATTGCATGTATCTGCAATGTCGGGATACATTTTGGAGAGTTTGGAATTAGTAAAATAAATACGGTGAACAACCTTAAATTGTATTAGATTTAGCCTGGAGCAAGATGTACTATTATTTACTCGAATTAATGCAGAGTCCCAGCTACTGTCATCTATAGCTCTGCCAAGTTCTTCTTCCCAATCTTTTCTGATTTTATCAAGAGATGTCGCTTTAAGATGGGAGATTAAAGTATACATTCTTGAGATAAGGCCTTTCTGATTTGTGGGAATGTCCAAAATTGAGTCTATTACTGAATTAGGTGGAATATTGGGGAAAAAGGTGCTATTTGATTTAACAAAGTTACGGATCTGGAAGTATCGGAATAAGTGAGATTTTGGAAGGTTACATTTTTCACATAGATCACTGAAGCTAGCGAAGACATTATTAGTATAGAGGTCCTTTAGCTTAACAAGGCCTAGTCTCTGCCATAGAGAAAAGGCTGCATCTGTGCTGGGAGGGGGGGAAGAGATGGTTATTATGAATCGGGCTATGTTTAGACAATCCCTGGAGTCCATAAGTATATCTAAATTGGAACCAAATTTTAAGGGTGGAGATGACAATTGGGTTGCATGTAAATTGGGATGGATGAACAGGCAATTTTGATGTAAGCAGAGCTAAGAGTGAGGTAGAACAACATTTAGCTTCCAGTTTACACCAGTTTAATTCGGGCTCTTGGGTCCATAGAATCACTTTGTGTATGTTAGCTGCCCAATAGTAGAGTCTTAAGTTATGGAGTGACAATCCACCTACGGACCTATGCCTTTGTAAAAACTCTCTCCTTATCTGGGGAGTTTTGCCTTTCCATATAAAAGATTAAATTAATTTGTTTATAACACGGAAAAAGGAGTTGGGTAAGAAGACTTTGAAAAACATTGAAAAAGATACAGAAAACGTGGGAGCACATTCATTTTTATGCAATTTACCCTGCCTGCTATAGTTATATGCAAATTATTCCACCTTTCCAGATCTGATTTAAGCTTGTCAATTAGGGGCGGAAAGTTGTTCTTGTAGAGATCTGATAACTTACGGCAGATATGCACACCTAAATACTTAAAGCTGTTTTTAGACATTTTAAATGGGAGATACACATCGGGGATCCCAAGGGCTAAGTTGTTTACAGGAAAGCATTCACTCTTTGAGAAGTTCAATTTATAACCTGAGAATGTTCCAAAGCTGTTTAACAATTCAATTGCCTTAGGGATGGTAGTTATTGGATCAGAAATAAACAATGATAAATCATCCGCATATAAAGAAAGTGTATGTTCCAAACCGCATCTGTGGATTCCTTTACTAAAACTGGCCGATTTAAGTGCAATAGATAAGAGTTCGATCGCCACGGTGAACAGCAACGGGCTCAAAGGGCATCCTTGGCGGGTTCCTCTGCTAAGTGTGAAAAATTGGGATTTCATCCCATTAGTACTAACCCATGCTTTAGGGGAAGAGTATAAAAGTGCAATCCAAGATATGTACTTAGGCCCAATGCAGAACTTCTTTAAGACCTCCAACAGATAACTCCACTCCACCCTATCAAAAGCCTTCTCTGGATCCAAGGAGACCACCACTTCTGGGGCCTCATGTACGAAGACTTGCGTGGATTTTTGCGTGGATTTTGGCGTACGCCAAAACCCCGAAAATGTCGTACGCACAAATAAACTCAGATGTATCAAAGTGTGCGTACGCATGGATCCGAGCGCGTTTCTTTTGTACATCCCGATCAACGTGGAACTGAGCACACGTGCAGATGTGGCAAACTCCTCCCTGTCCACGCCCCCATTTAAATATGCAAATCTATGTAAATAGACCCTGGACCTGAGATTCACCTCTATCCGATCAGATAAAACAAGCAAGTGTGGCACAGAGGATATTTATATATTATTGCCACTTACTTAAATGTGTTATTTTATATGTATGGACTTTATTTGGCATTTTTACAGACATCCCCCATTCAATTTTAAGCATTATTATTATTATTAAGTATTAAAGGCACCAGACCACCCGCGGCTATATAAACGGTGGGCTGCGCTGCGTTCTTCAGTCGGCAGTTAACCGGGACCAGTAAAGCCACTGAAGACCGGCCGACTCACTTGTCTTTTTGTTTAATTGATTCTTTCAGAATAACATCTTTTCTAAAATATGCCAACCCTTGAGTCAGCTTGCACTCTCTGGGTGTAACACAAGCATGAACAAAGGAACGCAAAGACATTTCACAGAGTCCGAGTTGGAGATTGTGGTGAATGACGTGGCGCCGCGGAGGGAGATTCTCTCTGTCCCTGTCAGCAGGGATCCATATGAAGAGGAAGGAGATGAGTGGGAGCGTGTGTGTGACCCGTGGGGTCCGAGCAGCGCACACACACACAGGGGAAGAAGTGGTCGGATCTGAAGGTGGAGGTGAAGCGGAGGAATATATTCTATGCGTCACTTTCATGCCGCACACTTGGAAGACCACTAGGTGGCGCTGTTTTTGAGCAAATTCCATAACGCTTATAACTCCCGCATACTTTGTCGCACATTCGAAATCGGCTTATGAGCCATCATTCATCATTCATCATCAAAGTCATCGTTTGCATGTAAATCCTCGCATTCCCTAAATACTCGCTCATGTCGGATTGCACCATTTGCAAGGTCCTCTAACAACACTAACACTGCCATCGGTAATACCATTTTCTTCATCACATTGCGCATGCTTTTATATCCACCCTTATAATTGCAAACACGGTGGGTGTGTTAATTGTTCATAAGTGTGTCTCTGACGTGCACATCACTCTGATGACTAATTGTTTTTGACATTATTAACAGTTTCCCAGCGTCACCTCTAAGTGTCGCCAAAGGAACAATAGCTGTAGAAACGTGTGTACGCCAGCCATGAAGTTGACGTGAGGCACCGCACATTTCCACGTTCATTTCACGTTTCATACATCTGAACGTGAGCGCGGAACGCCTTTTTTTTTTTGCGTACGCCACGTTTTTGTGCGTACGCAACCTTCGCACATGAGGCCCCTGGTGTCTCATCGGACGCTGGAGAAAAAAGCATGTCGAGAACGTGGCGAATGTTGGAGAAAGAGTGTCTGTTTTTCATAAACCCAGTTTGGTCAAGTGAGATGATGTTTGGCATAATCGATTCAAGTCGTAAGGCCAGTGCTTTAGCTAGGATCTTATAATCAGCATTTAGAAGAGAAATGGGACGATAAGAGCTACACTCAGAATCTTCTTTACCCGGTTTTAGTATTAAGGTTATTGACGCCTCGGTAAGAGTTTGCGGCAGGGCTCCCCGATCCAGAGAGTCATTGAACAACAATTTATCAGCAATTTAAAAAAAAAACTCTATAGGATAGCCATCTGGCCCAGGGGCCTTGCCGCTTTGCATTAGTTTAATTGAATCTGCGATTTCACAAATTCCTAAAGGTCGGTCTATTTCGCTCTTCTGAATAGAAGATATGGGTGGAAATTCCAGGTTATCCAGGAAACACATCATGTTTGTTTTGTCGGTTGGTGATTGTGAGGTATATAGTTCAGAGTAAAATGTTTTAAAGGTTTCGTTTATGACAGATGGCATTACTGTAAGTTCACCTGAGGGGGTTCTGATCTGTTTGATTTGCTGAGATACTGATTGGCTTTTAATTTGGCGTGACAGATAACATCCTGCCTTCTCACCATGCTCATAAAGAAATCCACGTGATTGTAAGAGTAATTTTTCAGTTTGTTGTGTTGACAGTAAGTTGTAGTTCATTTGAAGGTTTTGTCTCTCCTTGTCTAGTTCAGGGGAGGGTTGACTGAAGAGACTTCCAGTTTGATGAGGTAGAGTGCAGGCGTACGAGTGGGGGAGCTCCGACCAAACTTTTCACTTACTCTTTAAATCTACCAAATTAACAGTACCTTTCTTAGGGCTGACTCGCATATTACTGAATTTGTATGCGAGACAGGATACTGCAACGTAATGAGCAACCTAAAGCCTAAACAACAACTCGAGCAGCAAGCATCTCGGCTAAGCTAGCTATTATGGCCGCCGCCGATTCAGAGTGCTCAGACCCGGGGGGCAGTGGAGCCGACAGCGAGGGCCACTGCGACCCAGTCACCAGGATCGACCTTGAGGCTTGACTCAACAAACAGCGTGATAGCTTCAAAGCTGATATGGCTATTCTGATACAACAGTCAACAGAATCCCTGAAGCAGTCGGTCGATTCATTAGGACAGCAGGTCAAGGCCGGATTAACCATATGGGCAACTGGGCAATTGCCCAGGGGCCCACGACATCTAAAGGGCCCAGGGCAGTGAGGGCACAAGCAACATATCTGGTTGTTAAACTGTCCGCCGGAGCCGTTGCGCTGCACCATTTCCACTGGGGACGTAAGCGCCGCGTAACGGCTGCGCCGCGGTCACCGCTGCTGATCGCTGCCACTCTAATCAATGAAAGCATTTCCACCGGGCACGCCGCGAAACGTCTCAGCAGCGTCCCAGGAGCGGCACGCCGCGCCGCAGCGCTATCATTCCATAGTGTTCTATTTTTGACGCGAGCCGCTGCTGAACCGTGTCAATTTCAACAGAGCAGATCGACCGGGCAGGAAGTGAAATAGTAAAAGCCATAGAGCATCCGGGCAATTTTCAAAATAAAAACACCCTCCCGATCGAACACGGCCACAAATCGTTGTCGTTTATAACTGACTTTGTCTATAGGCTACAACACAACACATTAGGACATAACAACAATAAACAACACTAAACACAATTAAACCAGACACAAAAGTAAACATTTACTATATAGCCTACCAACTCATGGTAGAAGCACAAAAATCTAGGAAAAACGACCAAATCAACTGCAAGTCAACTTCGGAAAGGCCAAGTAACCTTTTATTTGTTTGTTCTATTTTGACATCAATCACCAAATGTTTATGTTGCACTAAGCACTTTTAACCTTGCCTGTGTCTAACTGCGAAGGAAGTTCATTTTCTGTTTTGAAACAAGTTAAAAATGAGCTGAGGACCAAAATCTCACAGACACGGCTCTCTGCACTTTCTCTCTTGGCCATCGAACATGAACTTGTTAGTGTCCTAGATTTTGAAGATATTGTACATCAATCAGTTTGCACATTCAAAGTCCAGAAAAATACCAGTGTAAGATGTGTTTGCCAAATGAAATAAAGCATTTCAAATTTAAACATGTACTTCCCCATTATTTAGGATTCAAATTGTGTATTTTGCCAGATTATGTAGCATTTCTTTTTGTCTTGTCTAATTGGGAGAAATTGACAGATTTCCAAATGTTTATCTTGCACTAAAATGTTTAACCCTTGCCTGTCTTGTAGGAATTGTGATGTGACAGGTTGTTTTCTGTTTTAAAACAAGTTAAAATGAGCTTAGGAGCAGATGATACTGCATTTTATTTATTTTTTCCTTGTGGTGGCTCCATGAAAATGCTGTAAATTGTTTATTGTTATTGACAGAAAACAGATTTCAAAATGTTTATATTGCACTATAACTTGATTGTCCTGTTGAATTCTGAGGTGACCGTGATTTAAAATGAGCTGAGGACCCAAATGCTACTTGATTCTAGGAGATTGTGGATTTTTGTTTGGGTCTCGTCTGTGGACTTCCTCTGCGATGGCTCTATCAGTTCAATACATTTGTGTTGGGAATATGTGTTGTTAAATAAATATTGGATGCTTTGAAAGTGGTTGCTTATTTATTTTTTGTGAAAAATCCCTCCCTATGTAGTGGGTCCATTTTGCCAGATTATACTGATGTTGATGTGTTTTGTTTTCATAACATCATATGTGAGTGAGTGGCCTTGACAAGAGGACATAGTGGTGCATTTGTAGTTCTATTAGCATTTGCACATCTGTACATCAAAATGCACTTGCTGACAGTTATTGAAGTATTGAGTATATTTACTGTATATTACTGTAATTTATACCATGGTCGGCGTGAATACTCGATTCTGATTGGCTGGCAGGTGTAGGTTAAAAAGTGATAATGTACACCTAGGAAAGACGTTCGGGTCAAATTGCCTGATTACAGTTAGATTACTGCGCTGGCTCAAACGCTAGATGGTAACCATGGCAACGGAGAGGGAATACTCGATTCTGATTGGCTGCTGTAGGTTGGCCATTAATCCCTGCTATATGCAGAGCTAGCTCTGGCTATATGGACTCCTACTAAGTACTTCCAGTCAAATTGTCTGTTCAGCCTTCAAAACGAGAGCTGGTAAATTGTGAAAAATGCATTAAACTGTAATCAGAAAATGCGGTTATATGCTATAGACCCTATAGTATCTGTGGTATAAAGGCTGGGACACATTTCAAATTATAAATATGTACACTTTATTGAAAGTATAGACCGTCGCGATTCCCATTGAAACGAATGGCGCGGTGATTAGTCGTCAAAACGACAGCTGGTAAATTGTGAAAAATGCATTAAACTGTAATCAGAAAACACGGTTATATGCTATAGACCCTATAGTATCTGTGGTGTAAAGGCTGGGACATATTTCAAATTATAAATATGTACACTTTATGTTGAAAGTAGGCCGTCGCGATTCCCGATGTACAATGCATTACGTCAGCTCTCTGGCTCATAGCTGAGCGGACTAGAATCCCTCCCGTTGCCGAGTCGTATCTAAGGTCCGTTCTATTTACTGGAGGAGTGAACAACGTTTCCGTTGCATAAGAACCTTACGGGAGGGTAATGATTGTTCCAGGTATTAGTCAGACCCTCAGGCGTTACTAGGGAAGCCAAATTATGGCTTGTGAACAACTTTATATTTTGATTGTAAAACGCATGCAAATATTAATTAATGGTCTTAATTTATTTTCTTTGGCAAGTGACCATGGTATAAGCGGGATAATGCCCTTCGAGGTGTCCATTATCAGAAGTTAATGGACTTCACGGAAGCAACCGTCCGACGCGATCACGCCTCCGCGTCGTCCATTAACTTCTGATAATGGACACCTCGTCGGGCATTATCCATTACGTATTCTGTATTTTGCCAATGATAGTGATCCTGGGGTCGTGATGATGGGGCCCTTGAATATTGTTGCCCAGGGTACAGCGTGTTAATCTGGCCCTGCAGCAGGTGGCGGCATTTAACAACCGTCTCACTAAAACTGAAGTTTTAGTGGGTGAAAACCTCGAGAAACTCACCGAGATGGAAACTGTTGTTAAGTCCCTACAATCCCAAGCCACGGTGCTCCTGGAATGAGTGGATGACCTCGAGAACCGGTCTAGGCGCTCTAACTTGAGGATCATCAACATACCCAAAGGGAGCGAGAAGGACCAAGACCCGACCAAGTTTGTCTCCGATCTGCTGATGGCGGTGACGGGCTCTGGTGTTTTCAACAGCCCTCCGGAGATAGAGAGAGCTCACCGTTCCCTTGGCCCTAGACCAGGAGATGCCGGCGCGGCGAAACCGAGGCCCTTTATCGTCAAATTCCTCCGCTTCCACGAGAAAGAAAAAGTCCTCTGTGGAGGGTTTATGTGGAGTGTGTGTTGTTGATGGCTGGTTTACAGCCTCACCTGGCCTGAGTCGGACTAATTGGACTCTGGCTGGGTGGGGCTGCACACCTGTGGTGCATGAGCAATCATGGCACCCAGGATAAACCAGCCATCAACACACACACTCGGGGAGGAGCACCGTCATGACATGTTGTACCATCAGCTCGGCGAATAACATCTGGCCTGAAACTCCAATAAACACCTTTGAACAACATCTACCCGTGTCCTGTGTCGGAGGGCCCCAGGAAGAAAGCCACTTAGGTGGCGTGTGGCCGGACGACCCTGCCACACTGGCGCCCAACGTGGGGCTCCTCCGACCAGGAGGAGTCCGTGTCCCTCCGACGGGACACGGAAGGGCTGTCCAAGCTGCACTGGAGCCACCAGCCGCGGCGAAGACAGCCACCCCAGCACCAGCTCCCCCTGAACGGCAGCGACGGCCAGCGGAGGAGCGGGGAGGCAGCACAGCGACCGCCACCGGCAACCGTCTGCAGCTAGCCTCCCCTGGATCCAGCCTGGAGCAGCCCAGGCCAGCCGCCCCTCTGCCAGGGGACCAGGAGCCCAAGGCCCCATGCTCCAGGAGGAGATGGGAGGGATCATGCCTCGTCGCCCTGGTGGAGGGGGGTGACTTAAGACTGTTCCAGGCCCTCCGAGAGCTACCTCCGCGGCCCAGCTGTCGGGCCTCCTCCAGAACCCATCCAGCCAGCCCCCGCAGCCAGCTACCCCAGAGACACCTCCGCCAGCTGGAGCAGCAGCCCCAGGCCTCCGGTCTCCGGGACGGAGGGGGAGGGTGGGGTTGGCGTGTGACCCTGGGGAGGTGTGGAGGTAGTGGGGTTTGGGGGGTTGTGTTTATTTTTTTGTTTAGGTATGGCAACCCTGAAAAGAGTCCAGGTTTTGTGTAGGTATGGTAACCCTGTTCAGAGTCCGGTATGTGTTTTTTTTTTTTGTTTGCTTGGATGGGGGATGGGGGGGGGGGGGGGGGGAGTAGGCGAGGCTGGGGATTCTCCCCAGCCTCAATCTGGTGTTGGGGATATGTGGAGGGTTTATGTGGAGTGTGTGTTGTTGATGGCTGGTTTACAGCCTCACCTGGCCTGAGTCGGACTAATTGGACTCTGGCTGGGTGGGGCTGCACACCTGTGGTGCATGAGCAATCATGGCACCCAGGATAAACCAGCCATCAACACACACACTAGAGGTGCGCGGATGGCGGTTACAGCCGCGGACTCCGCGGTTAAACCGCGGATCGGGCGGATGACCTTACGAAAAATAATATTTTAATTAAATTCGGGCGGGTGGCGGTTGAACCAATCAAATGAAAAGATATATATAAGTTACATTGTTAAATATTGTTACTTGCATCCGATAAAAACGAGCACACTTTTTTTTCTCGCGTCAGCAGCGCCCGCGGATGGCGGGCGGGTGCGGTTTTGAAATTGGTCAAAAAACGTTGGTGCGGATGGATGGCGGACGGATGATGAGTTTTGTGATGCGGTTGCGGATACAATAATAGCCCATCCGCGCACCTCTAACACACACTCGGGGAGGAGCACCGTCATGACATGTGGTACCATCAGCTCGGCGAATAACATCTGGCCTGAAACTCCAATAAACACCTTTGAACAACATCTACCCGTGTCCTGTGTCGGAGGGCCCCAGGAAGAAAGCCACTTAGGTGGCGTGTGGCCGGACGACCCTGCCACATCCTCAGATGGGCCAGACAACACAAGCTTGATTACCGCGGCTCCGAGCTGAGAGTGTATCCAGACATGAGCGCTGCTCTGGCTAAAAAACGGGCTGCATTCAACGCAGTCAAAAACTCTCTTTACCTGAAAGGAATTAAATTCCGCCTGCTGCATCCTGCCCGTCTCCAGGTATCGTTTTGGAACGAGAACTTTTACTTTGAAAGTCCAGGCTTTTTACGACGAGCGCGTCGTAGCCACCAGCTAGTGGAAGCGAATCATTGAGGACACCGACTGTATCTGGATTCAGTGTGTGTTATGGACATTTATTAAGTTTATGGACATTTATAAATGGACACCTGCGGGAAAGATGCGCCAGAAAGACACTGGACATTAATGTAATGTATATCCAAGCTCGCAGACACCTGAATAACTTGGTGTGGAACTAGTGTGAGGTATGGATATATGTCAGTCAGCTCATGCATAGCAATTAATTTGTTTTTGTTTCTTTTTCTTTAAAGGTATTATTAATTCTTCTATTGTATGTTAACATTTTTTTTTTTTGTTATGGCAGGGGCTACTTATGTTATTCTTTTGTAACTTGGGTGCTGGTATGGATAAACTGCCATCCCCAGCTATTTCTTTTTTATTTTTATTTTTTTAATCTTTATTAATATTTTTTATTTTGCACCTATAGTGCATGGTAGACACATTTGCAGATGTAGGAGCGTGATTAGCTCACGGATCTATGTCACACGGAAGTAACAGAGTATATGGAGTCCCGCTGCTAGTTCTTGTGTTTAGGACAAGCTTAGGGAGGTTCAGGGATGTCTTTATGTCCCCTGTTTTGAGGGTTTATGTTTTGGGGTTTTGGGGTGGTAGGTCCTACAGAGTCACTTTTATTTGTATTATTGTCTGTGTGTTTGTGTTTTACCCCTAACCCTAACACTACTTCCTTCTACAAAGCATTATTTCCCCTCACCATATATGTACAAGTTTGATTATGGCTAATACAACAAAAAAAGGGGTATCTTGTCTAAGATTTGTCTCTTGGAATGTTAAAGGGATCAACGGCCCAGTTAAAAGGGGTAGAGTATTCTCCCACTTAAAGCATCTTAAAACGGAAATTGCTTTCTTACAGGAGACACATTTGATCACTAAGGATCACCATAGGTTAAAGGCCTCATGGGTTGGCCAAAGTTTTCACTCCAGTTTTAGTAGTAAAGTAAGGGGTACAGCGATTTTAATACATAAAAAACACAGTATTTAGTCCAACAAATGTCATAGCTGACCACCAAGGCCAGTTTGTTATAGTCTCAGGTTCCCTTAATAATGTATCTGTTGTTCTTGCCAATCTCTATGCACTCAATTGGGATGATGAGGCATTTATTAGGAAAGTAATCTAACTTTTACCAGATCTAAGCTCCCACCATTTAATCTTAGGGGGTGACCCTGAGTAGAAGAGCAGCCTACAGGCTGCTCTTCTACTCAGATATGATTTTGGTACCGTATGCCATTTTGAGCCATAGAAGCACGACTGTGAAGTCTCACGCTGCAATTAGAAAACAATGATATATCTGTATTCACAAGATTGCAATCACTGTAATACTGTGCATTGCTTAACCATCAACTCTGAGACAAGACAACTACTAAGCATCCATGGAAAGACTATACGATTACATGTATCACACATTCACTTACAAGCTGTAAGAAGTGCAATGGAGATTTTGCGGCTAGTCCTTGATTTGATCGGTTGCCCTCAACCGTTTCAATTTGCTTGCCCTTGTTCTGTCCTACACGCAGACAGGCACCACACACACACACACACACGAACATTGGGCCTCATTCACCAATATCTTCTTAAGAATCTTCTTAGATTCTTTCTTAAGTCCTTCTTAAGAAGATTTCTAAGAAGACCCTACGTCAGATTCACCAACGTGTTCTTAAGCCGCTGAATTGTTCGCAGCTGTGTTCTTAGATTGATGAATGGCATCTCCTCGTAAATTGAGCGCGCGTGCCAGGTGAGTCTAATTAACATAGGATTAGCATAGGTAACCGCCCATTAATGCCCATAAAAGGGACTGCAGGGCCGTGTGCAGGGCCTCTGAAAAAAGATCTACGTGGTCCTGAAAGATTCGTTCCCTCCGTAGGGCATGATCCGCAATCTCCTGTAGCAGCAATATATATGCCATTGTTTTGTAGGCCGTGGATGGAGAAATGCCACCTATAAATAGGGTGGGATCACTAATTGACGGCATGGTTTCCAATGTACTTGATTCATGTTAAAGCGTTGGCACATTTAATGTAATTAAAATGAAAAATGAAATTAATAAATAAATACATAAATATGACAGAAATGTCACTGTAATGTATTTTATTGAACTTAACAAAAGAAGACAACACAACCATGCCAACATGTCGGGACTGAAATGTGCTTAAGAGTACTCCTGAGTGTTCGTAGGATTTGTTCTTACCCAAGAAAAATCCTGGATAAGAAAAAAATTCATGAATGCCACAATCTTCGTAAAATATTCGTAAGTAGGACTTAAGAACAAATTTTTTCTTAAGAACGGTTTGTGAATGAGGCCCAATTGTTTTTATTCATCTTGTGAAGTAGTGATCTGTAGCAGCTGAGTGCGAGAACCGAAAAAAGCAAATCTAACAAAAGAGGCATATTTAGTAAGGATGTATAAAGTATAAAAGTACTATATTATGTTGGTCGGTTTTAAATGCTTGTAAAATAATATAAAATACATTTGCACCACATGCTGTGGTGCAAATTTCTTTTCACCAACTGTATTCCTAGTATCCCAGTATCATACGTTTTACCCCTTTTAAGCCATATTTTTGTATGAGGAAGATACATTTTTAATAAAAAGAATTATTTGTAGGAGGTAAATCAATCAAATTTTAGCATAATCAATATGTCAGAAACATGTCTTGCTTAGATACACAGCACAGAAACAAGGTTATTATATGGATGTATGCTGTGTATATTTTCCTTTTAGAAGTTTTAATGGCTAGTAGTTTTCAATAGGTGTCCAATAGAGTGCTATTACAAGTGCTCCGTGTACGACCCCATCTCTTAGCAACCACTCTGGAAGACAGTTTCCCTTTCCAACAAACTGTCAGGTAAGAATTATTGATTTTTCAAATGACCATTCACTTTCTCCCGCTCACACCAATGCTTAAAGCAGTGGCAGTGGAATAACGCCAAAGTGTTGATGAACAATAGGACTAGAGCGTCTTCCATTAACAGTCATTGAAATGTTGCTGGTGTAGCAGCTCCAGCCTATTAAACTATGTTCAGTGTTCAAAGTTTACCAGCTAGACAAGCAGAAAACATTCCAAAATTAATTGTCTTGTTGCTTTTTGGCATAACAGCAGTTTCCATTTTTGGACATATAGTCCAGTCATTTTATGGAAAAGGGTTGAACAAATTGCAACAGAAGCAAACTCAACTGATTTTGTATCCGCAATATGTCCTGAGTAAGGAAAAAAAAGCCCTGAAGAATCCCATTAGGGGAAAGTTTCGAAAAAGACCGAAATATACCCTTTTCATACGCCTATTAATTATTTTTTAAATTAGTTTAAATTTCCCAGCTTGGGATCAATAAAGTACATATCTATCTATCTATCTATTTTTGTCACGCGAATAGGAAAAAAAATTGACCTTCAGATATCACCATGAAAATTATTGAGTTGATTACTTACATCAAGACAGACAAAACATGTATTACAAGTTTTTTTTAATTGTTTGTTAACATGGGCAAACGGGGCATACCGTAAAACTTCAAATAAAAGCAGGGTCCCTAATAGACGCAGGTCCCCTTTAAAAGCCGGGTGTGGCGACACGTTTTGACAAATAAACGCAGGTCTCCAATATAGGCCGGGTCTGGATTTTGTCTAAATTATTTCTTGAACGACTTAAGCCGTTTAGATCACCTACACAAAGATACGGTAACCGTTTAAACGTCCGTCCATATGGACATAACGCACGTCGTTAGATCAGTTAGATTCTCCACAGATAAATCATTCAGTTCATTTAACACAAACTATGAACACCAACGCATAATTCATCCAGACTTACCGGTAAACAAGAGAGACGGGGAAAAGGTCTGACTTCCAACTTTTGAAGCGATCATAAAGTCTGTACGGTGTGTGTCCGTTCCTGCATTGTTTATATTCCTTAAGTCCGTAAGGGTCCACCGATCAAAAGAATCAATGGGTTTCATTAAATTAATCAGAGTTGTGAATAATATCGTGTGAAGTCCGTTGCTCACTGTCTGTTTACTGTCTGTATGCTGGCTGTCGTAAATCTTCCGCTGCCGTAAAACGACGTTCACGTTCGAGCGTCATAGCGGCACCGCGGACCTACGGCCGACGGGGGGGGGGGGGGGGGGGAGGGGGGGGGGGGGGGGGGGGGGGTGCGCACAATAGTAGCCTGACCGTCAATATCCACTATAAGCGAATGATCGCGCGCGATGTGCCGCCTCCATTCACTTTCTATGGGACGCGAGCAATTCGCTGCGCTGGGATTGCTTGCGGCGCGGAGCCAGCTGCGGCGCTGCCTGGCTCCGCTTCTGAATTTGCATAAAGTTGGGAGATTTCAACTTTATGCAAATATTCGCGCAGCGAATCCACGCGGTCACCATTCAGCAAACAGGACGTGGGCGCGGGCCGTGACGTTGATCCCTCTGATTCATTACCACAATGCGGGCGGGAGCTAATTGATCCACTAGTCAACACGCCCCCAGCGAACGAGTCTGCAAGGCGGCGCGATGTCACGCGGATAATTCGCTTATAGTGGATATTCACGGTAAGGGTCAATATCCACTATACGCGAATTATCCGCGTGACATCGCGCCGCCTTGAAGACTTGTTCGCTCCCGCCCGCATTGTGGTAATGAATCAGAGGGATCAACGTCACGGCCCGCGCCCACGTCCTGTTTTGCTGAATGGTGACCCCGTGGATTCGCGCCGCTCGTATTTTCATAAAGTTGAAATCTCCCAACTTTATGCAAATTCAGAAGCCGAGCCAGGCAGCGCCGCAGCTGGCTCCGCGCCGCAAGCAATCCCAGCGTGCTTTGCGCAGCGAATTGCTCGCGTCCCATAGAAAGTGAATGGAGGCGGCAAACCGCGCGCGATCATTCGCTTATAGTGGATATTCAGCGTAACACACCGCGGACCTACGGCCGACGGGGGGGGGGGGGGGGGGGTGTCCGCGGCAACGGACCCGCGGACCCGGCCGCGGACTCAGCCGCAGACCCGAGTCCACACACAGCCGGTGTGCATGCTGTGAGGATGTCATCGTGCGCGCCTATCGCATGATTTAGACTTGACGATTTGACAACGATTTGTCACGCCCCTACGTCTGACATTGACGCAAAAAGTACCCTCCCGCGTTTGTGTGAAACGATCTGGGTTCTCATAAACCCGTTCGCGGTGGTAAGAGACGAGTAGAGTCTACAGCGTCCGCTCGCAGAGCAGAGTCTACAGCGTTCGCTCGCAGAGCAGAGTCTACAGCGTCCGCAGTCTACTGTGAAACAATTCACTCCAAAAAGGGTTAGGGTTAGGGTTATGGTTAGGGTTATGGTTAGGGTTAGCGTAATCTATCACCGTGACCGGGTTATTATTGGAGTCAATGGACGCTGTAGACTCTGCTCGTCTCTTACCACCGCGAACGGGTTTATGAGAACCCAGATTGTTTCACACAGACGCGGGACGCAATAGTAACATACCGCGGGCCGAGGGGGGCGCGCAATAGTAACACAAACACACCACGGACCTACGGCTGGCGGGCGGACCTATGACCGGCGGGGGGGGGGGGGGGGGACAAATACGCGGTCCGCCCTAAAGCCACCCTATATGGATGAGACGGCGGTCTGGTTTGATATAGTCTGGTTTGCATTTTTTGCTAAATTAATTAAACGCCTGTCCCCAATAGACGCAGGTCCCCAATAAAGGCAGGGTGCTTTCAGTGATTTAAGCAAATAAACGCCCGGGCTAATATTAGAAGTTTTACGGTAATCTAATTACGTATGTGCTAATTTGCATAAATACCAGAACAGGGCCCCGGCCCACGGTGTGGCTGGCTGGGGCCCCCACACTGTACGGCGTACGGTGCGGAATACCTGGTGATACACTACAATTTATTGGGATCATCTGGATGTGTGTTGAGCTGTGGTACGACTATTATTGGTGAAAAGATGTCAAGTTTAGGATTGGTGAATATTTTCACTACACAGTTGTGTTAGCTAGCTAAGCTAGCAGCAGCAAAGAACTTGTTAGCTGTCTCGAGACTAATTGACTTGAATGACTTACATGGCAGTGCAATGCCTACGATAACCCATGTATCCATATCTTAATGAATGACAGTATTTGCCTGTAATAAGTGTGATAAATAGAATATGGTTTTGTGGTTATCTTCATGCTACTCTAGCCTAACACTTTATCTCTTTTATCTAGAGTAGACTATGCCTACACACTGCACCACACTGGTTCTGACTGTCCACATAAATGTTAGTTAAAGTAGGATTCAAAGTGGATTCATATTAGATTGCTTAGATATAAGCTATAGTTATATCAACAAAACCAAAACATCAGTAGGCTAAATTATGATGACGATGAAAGTTACATTTGGAAATAGCAAGAAACAATAATTTTGTTCTATACATGGTTTTCTGTCTCCCTTTACTCCCCCCATTACTAATGTAGGCCATTCTTGGTTGTGTCACATAACGCATGTCCCATCTGCACCTACTGTTCACCTAAATGTGAGGTAAACAAGAATATGCTTTGTATGTTGCCATCAGTGTTAATTGTTATGTTTGCTTTGCATTATTGATCAGTGAGATTTATCAGTCTACATAAAGGTTTGAATTGAGTGGATTTTTTGTCCATTTTCAGGAATGGAGGAATATGAACAGTGTGTCATTTGCAAGCAGAATGTTGATGGATCAGGGTCATTATCAACACTTGGAGAGAAGGGAAGTTTGTCTATCAACAAGGCCAGTAAAAAGATGAGAAACAACATTTTCACTGTACCTGGTGATAAAGTGCACAGAGACTGTCAACGTTCTTATACTAGACGACCACAAATAGCCAAGGACTCAAAACCAAGTAGACAAACGCGAAGATCACATGGTACATTCTCTTTCAATACTGACTGCCTCTTTTGTGGTACACCAGCTGAGGTTGGTAAAAAGAGAAAGAGGCCATGGGAATCTGAAGTTCACCAAATCAGGTCGATTGACATCAAGGAGACACTTTTGGGAACATGTGAGGAACGAGGTGATGAATGGTCAGAGGCTGTGAAAGCACGAATTCTGCATGCACATGATCAACATGCAGCAGATAGCAGCAGTATATCACCAGACTTGCAGTGTGAATTTTCATACAAAGAACGATGATGAGCAGATCACCATAAAGGATCTAATTGACCTCATGCAGCAGAAGCTTGCACACAGTGAAAGTGAAGCATATACTTATACGTATATGAAGAAAAGGCTGGAAGAACACTTCGGAGAGAAGATCATATACACTCTGATCGATGGAAAACCAATCGTGGTTACCATGAAGATAACAGCTAAGGCGGTGCTGCAAGACTACTATGACACACAGAAAAAGGAGACAAACACAAATGAAGAGAAGATCAGGCTTGTAAAAGCAGCAGCCAAGCTCATCAAACAAGATATCAAAGACATCGAGCTATCTAATGAATCTTACCCGAATGTCGATGACATAGAATCTCCGGAGGCTGCCATCAGGATTCTTCCAGATACTCTTCGCTTCCTCCTGGAAGAACTATTTGTTGGGACCAAAACTCAAGCCAAAGTAGCGGCAATTGGACAGGCACTGATGCAGGCAACCAGACCTAGAGTGATGTTAGCACCACTTCAGTTTGGATTGGGTGTACAACTATATCACCACTTTGCCTCACAGTTCCTCATTGACACTCTTCATCATCTTGGGTTTTGCTGCTCATATGAGGAGGTGCACCGATTTGAGCGAAATGCAGCCAAGTTCTATGGAGCTAACATTCCTGACCTATCAACACAGTTTGTCCAATATGCTGCCGACAATGTTGACCATAACATCCGCACACTTGATGGGCTTGGTACATTCCATGGTATGGGTATGATTGCCACCATTACCCCTGGAATTACATCGAGGAAGACAATCCCCAGGTTGAAGGCTACTTCCTTGGATGTGGCAGCTGTTGGAAGGGTAGATGTACGGTACTTCAGAGAGGAAAGGCACAACTTCACAGCAATAACCTACCAGAAGCTTCAGAGCCTTCAGGTCCAGAATAGCTGTGAAAACCTTGATGTCCTATGGAAGTCATTCATCCTCTTCGGGTCCCCCAGACCAGCATGGTCAGGAATGATGCAGTTTGTGCATAAAGGTGACCACCCTGGCAAGTTGAGCGTTATGTTCCTGCCCATGATTGATCTGAATCCAAGTGATAGCACATGCATATTCTCAACGCTGAAATATGTTAGTCAACATGCGCAACGTCACAATGTCACCCCAGTCATCACCTTTGATCAGCCTCTTTGGTGGAAGGCTCTCATGATCGTCAACTCTCAGCTGATGGAAAGTGATCTGAGACAAATCGTCTTACGTTTGGGTGGCTTCCATGCAGAGATGAGCTTCCTCGGTTGTTTCGGACACCTGATGGCCTCATCTGGACTCCAAGAAGTGCTGGAGTTGATCTATGCCCCAAACACAGTAATCCACATGATGTCTGGCAAAGCTGCACTGATTCTGGCAGATGTTTTCAATGTAAATCTACCACAGCAATCTGGAACATCAGACAAGAGTAAGGAAGGAGAGTCAGAGTCAGTTGAAGCTGTTACAGCGATGGAGACCAATGACAGCGATGGAGACCAGGTGACAGAGGTGAGCAGAGATGCAGATGTGGATGAAGCTTTGGAGATATATAAGAATTTGATGGACGGAACAATATCAGCTGAAGAGGCCAGTCAGTCTGACATTTTTTCTTCTGCATTCTCCTTACCCTTGTCTCCTGTTCTTCCCTCAGACTCATCCCCGTGAAACAGTCCCATGGACCCAGCCCCAAAACCCATCTTTGCAATTAAAATTAATAAAGGCTGGTTTAAAGTACTTCTTCCTGCCTCTATATATTAATGCTCATGGTAATCTAAATGGGTTCCATTCAGACCTTAACATTAAGTATTTTACTGTTATATGTCAACAAGATTCAACAAGACATTTTCACCTGGCTATATCCAAAGGTTTAGATCCGTTGTGGTAGCCTATTTATGCAAATTAGCACATACGTAATTAGATTATGCCCAGTTTGCACATGTTAACAAACAATTTCAAAAAACTTGTAATACATTTTTTGTTTGTCTTGATGTAAGTAATCAACTCAATAATATAATTTTCATGGTGATATCTGAAGGTACATTTTTTTTTCCCATCTGCGTGAGAAAAATAATGAATAGGCGTATGAATAGGGTATATTTGGGTCTTTTTCGAAACTTTCCCCTATTGGGATTCTTCGGGGCTTTTTTTTCCTTACTCAGGACATATTGAGGATTCAAAATCAGTTGAGTTTGCTTCTGTTGCAATTTGTTCAACCCTGACCCCTATTTTGGCTTAAAATGACTGGACTAATAGAAGCACGTGCACTGCAGAATAAGGGAATGGAGCGTTACCTTTTGGACAATGGATGGCCAATCAAATCCCATGCATATGTAGATACATATGCAAATATACAGCTATACAATTTTTGTGATTAGTGGCGGCTTGTGTCCTTTTTTTTCTTATACTCAAGCGTAAATGCATTCTGGTTAGTATGCATGTTAGTGTCCCTCAACAACTTTCCAAACAGCCGATGGTTTGCCAAACCAAATGACCCACTGTGTGTCCCTGTCCTGCATGTGTTGGACCAATTGGTCACTGTTGATGACATTGCGGTATGTCTGCTGCACAGCCAACCCCATCAGCCATCACCGCGGTTGCCCAATCCTGCAGATTTGCTCTCTAAAACATCCGCAGAATCCGGCCCTTCCTCATGAGGGAAGCAGCCCAGCTCTTGGTCCAAGTGCTTGTCATCTCCCACCTCGACTACTGCAACTTGCTCCTGGCTGGACTCACTGCCTCCATGATCAAATCTTTGCAGTGTATCCAGAACACTGCAGCACGACTCGAGTTCAACCTACCAAAATTCTCCCATGTGACCCCCCTCTTCCGCGATCTCCACTGGCTCCCTGTAGTAGCTTGCATTAGATTCAAAACAATGGAACTGGCTGTCAACGGAACCCCCAACCTACCTCTAAGCCTTAGTCACCAAAAAAGAAGCCATCTAACTTTCAGTTTTTATCTTTTGTGTTTAACTGGCTTCATATCTTTTTTGATTTTTTGTTGCCCATCCATTCGTCTGAATAGTATTGTTAGTATTTTGCATTGCAGTTGCTGAGAATCCCTGGGGCCATCAGAGGGGGGGGATACAGAGCACATTGTGACCCGGCAGTGAGTCACTGTGATGGAGGAAGTACCCTTCCAACCTTTGAACGCATTTTACATAAAATATGTAAATGTGTGTCACCTTTTAAGGAACAATTATTTGCAGCGATAGTAGCCTGAAATGAGTGGCTGCTACCCTCTACTGGTAACAGTGTGGGTATGAAAATAATCTACACCCCCATAATAATCCTCCATAAATGCATGCCTAGATTGTAAAACGAAGATCAATAAGCTGTTCCATCATATGGAGAGCTGCAACTACTATCATTGCTCTATTTTATCATTCTTTCAAACATGATCTTCCCTGGCCTCGCTCCCTCTCCTTCACATTTTTTTTACAGCACTTATATTCTCCCACCTTCTTGGTTGTGGTCGTTATTCAGGATCCAATATCGTCTTCTGCACCCTGTTCACTCTCTTTCAACGTTCCTCCCCGCTCTTCTCTCACTCTCCTGTTCACTCTATTGTTCTACCTTTTCACATTTCTCTTTCCTTTCCCAAGTTGTGTTATTCCTGCATGTCCTCCTTACTCTCCCTCTCTTTTGAGCTGCTGTGTCTCCTATCCTTTCCCTCTTCTATTACACTGCTTTTCGCTCTTTCTGCATTCTCCCCCTCCCTCATTTGTTTTGCCAAGCTAACTAATCTCATCTTGTTGTTATCCATCAGGGAGAGACCACTGAGCAACTTTTCCTCAGGCCAATAGGTTTTTGAACAACCAAAATACCGAATCGATCCGGGGGTGGGGGTGGGGGGGTGTTGTGCAGGACTTTTCCCTCTCACTGCAGATTGAAGCTGTGAGCGGAGTCTGAGAGTAGCTCAGGAGGGGCTGAGGAAATGCTATTAACACTAGCAGGATGTGCTTAGGGTGTTTCCTTATAGTCAACACATCTAACTCATCATCGCTCACCAACAAGCTTGGGTGCTGACACCACTGTTCATTTATATGCACACATGGGTGAATGTGAGCCATAAATAAAATGTAAAGCACTTTGAAAGGCTGAAGATGCCTCCTTGGCATTCAACGCTGCCACAGGGCTCTCGCCCCCAAACCCCCGCAGAGTGCTAACCCCCGGTCAGTGGTCATCTATTTCCTCGAATACATAGTAAAAGAGCAGGTGCTCCGCTCCGCTTGGAAAAAAAGGGAAGTTCACCTGAATGGAGTTAGAGTGTATTTTGACCAGGATTACCCAACGGAGACACAGAAGAAGAGAAAGGCATACGCCCCCATTCAGAAGACTTCTTAAAGAAAAGGGGCTTCGCATCCAGACTCCGCCACCAGCAAAACTATGGGTGTTTTTTGACTGTGGCTCCGTCACCTACAGCAGCGCGGATGAGGCGATGGCGGACCTGAAGAAGAGGGGGCTTGCAACGGACGGCGATGGAGAGGAAAGACACAATGCTCCGGCACCAGCGGTGATAGAGAGGCTGAAGAAAAAGTCCTGGGAGACGGTGAACGCCAAGCGCAAGAGTCAGACAACAAGCCAAGAGAGAGCGCAAAGTTTGCTCCGCGGCTTTCGCTGTGATACCAGGGACACAAATTGATTTGTGTCCCCGGTATCACGGTGAGATGAGTCTCCCCCAGGACGGGGTAAGAATAATATTTTTTTTAAAAAGGAAAAAAAAAATATATATATGTTTTTGTGGGACTAATGCTATACCTATGCTCAATTTAAAATAATAGACCCCTGTCTGGGAGTCTGCTAATATAGCCCTGCGCGTGCACTGAGCTGATACTCACTGTCAGATATCTCAGCTTGCACTGAAGAGGCCCTTTGTAAATCTTAGGCTTACCTTTTCGATTTAGATTTCTTTTTATGAGGAAGTCTGTTATGGAAGTCGATCTTTATGAATTTTTTTTCTAATTTCTTTGTTATAAATGTTCACGTTCTAATTTTAAGGTCACCTTGGGTCTATGGTACAGTGATGAAAGTTGTTTTGGATGTTGTATGCTTCAACAAGAATACAGAGTTATAACACTAAACGTTAACAGGCTACTAAATCCGATTAAAAGGGGAAAAGTCATAGCGAAGATGAAAAGAGAAGACCAACATATAATCTTTTGGCAGGAAACCCATTTGGTAAAAGGTGAACATGAAAAGTTGAAAAAGCTAGGTTTTAAAAACACATTTTATTCCTAATATACAACAGGAAGGGCAAGGGGAGTTGCAATACTCATTTCAAACAAAGTGGCCTTCCAGCTCTCCACACAGATTACAGATAAGGAGGGGCGTTATGTCCTGGTGAAAGGGTTTATAGATTCAAATGAGGTAACATTACTTAATGTCTACAGACCACCAGGACAGGACAAATTATTGATTAAAGAAATATTTAATTTAGTTGCCTCAGAAGCTTCAGGCACCCTGATTTGTGGGGGGGATTGGAACGTACAGTTGCACCCCAATATGGATTCTACAAATCCATCCAAACAGGTTAATTCTGAATCATTATATGTAAGGAAAATGCTCAAAGGGACCGGTATGTTTGACATATGGAGAGAACTCCACCCATCTGTAAAGCAGTATACTTTTTTTCTCCCACTCCCACGCAGTCTACTCGAGAATTGATTATTTTTTCATGTCTTCCTCTGAGAGACATAGGATAGTGGAATGTAAAATTGGGGTTAGAGATGTGTCTGATCACTCTGGAGTGTATTTGAGATTAGATTTGGATGCCCAGCCCAGAAACACCATCTGGAGGCTTAACACCAGCCTCCTAAATGACCATCAATGTGAGGAGTTTATTAAAAGGGAAATTAAAGATTACCTAAAATTTAACAGTAATGAGGACACATCACCAAGTGTTTTATGGGATGCGGGCAAAGCAGTGCTTAGAGGAAAAATTATAATGTGGTCATCAAGAAAGAAAAAAGAAAAACACAAGACTTGACAGACTTGACTAACTAATTGAAAGCATTGGAAAATAAACATATTGAGCGGAAAGATTCCATCCTGTTAGAACAAATAAGTTTAACAAAGTTAGAACTAAACAAGATACTCGACAACCAGGTGGAAAATAAACTTAAATACATAAAACAGTTAAAAAAGTTATTACGAGAATGGACCTAGGGCTAAAAAAATATTGGCATGGAGACTACGAAAACAACAGTCAGAAAGATCAATATTTAAAATCAAAAATCCCATTACAAACACGATGTGTCATAGACCAGAAGAAATACAGGAGTCCTTTGAAACGTATTATAATAACTTATATTCCCAACCTAATTTAGCGGGACCCTCAACAGTTAAACAGTTTCTGGAAACTGTTCCATTGGTGAGGAACAAAATACGTTCATAACACAAGAAATTACAAGAGCAGAGATTGACAGGGCCATATCTAGATTAAAAACAAATAAGGTACCAGGGGTAGATGGGCTGCCAGCAGAATGGTATAAAATATTCAGGAATTCCCTGACACCTATACTTTTAAAATGTTTCAACCATGTTCTTAAAGGTGGCGAGACCCCAGCATCGTGGAAACAGGCCATAATATCTGTTATACCTAAGGCGGGAAAAGAGAAGACCGAGTGCAGTTCATATAGACCTATTTCTGTCCTTAACATTGATTATAGATTATTCACATCAATAATTGCAATTAGACTAGAAAACAATGGGCCTCATTCACGAACCGTTCTTAAGAACAAATTTGTAAGTCCTACTTACAATAGCACACAGGATTATTCAGGCCCCTCACTTCCGGGTCACTGCTCGTGCGGTCGACCGGTAAGTGCAGTGAGTAGCTTTGAATGTTGTCTCTTCGTTACGTTATGTGAGTTTGTGAGTTTGTGAGAGTGTTTTGTTCATTTAAGCCTTAAGTATATCGGTACCAACTGACGGTCGATTGCTGCCGTATAGTCCAGTACTTTCGTGGTGTGTTTGTGCGGGCGCTGCCACCACCTCACACACACATCGGACCAACGAGCTAACGTAATTAGCCAGCTAGCTTTGCGTTCACTGCTCCAAGTATGGACTTCATATGGACGCTATGGACTTTTATGCTTCTACTTTTTGTCTTGGATTATCTGCCCACTGCATCATACGGATATACACTTCCGGACAACCAACGGATTATTTATTCCAGGGACTTTCTACTTCAACTGCAACTCCACTCTCACCAAGCCCCTGCTATAGACAAGTTGCCGGAGGAGCTACAACGTAAACACTCAACTGACCGGACAGACACCCTGCACAACAATAGGAAGAAGGTAATGAGACGGGGGAGGAAGAAGGGTGGAATTAAAGCAAGACTCAGACGAGGAGAAAGTAAGTACCGTGCACTCCCCTCAGTGATCCTTGCTAATGTGCGCTCTTTGCGTAACAAGACTGATGAACTGCAAGCTAACGTTTTTCACATGTATGAATACCGGACGGCCTCCATTCTGGCTTTCACTGAAACGTGGCTGACTGGAAGTGACAACAGTGACAGCATGTACATAGATGGCTTTGGGCCTCCTGTAAGGTTAGACCGTGATACTGAACTGACCGGCAAGCACCATGGCGGTGGTGTCTGCCTTTACATCAATCCACGCTGGTGCAAAACAGTTGTTGTCAGAGAAGAACTGTGCAACCCAGACATTGAACTCTTGGCTGTCTCCCTGCGTCCCTTCTACCTTCCCAGGGAATTCCCACAACTGTTTTTCATTCTGGTTTATATCCACCCCAGAGCAAATGCAACCACTGCTACAGATCATATAAAAAATGTGCTCGACAGACTCGAACAGAGATCTCCGGACGCCCCCAAATTCATCATGGGCGACTTCAATCATTGTTCAATTGATAAGTCATTTAAAGGATTCTACCAGTATGTCAACTGCACCACCCGTCTAGGGAAAACACTGGACAAATGCTATGGGTCAGTCCCAGACGCCTACAGAGCCGTCTCCCTCCCTCCCCTAGGCTCTGCTGACCACAGCACCATATTGCTCGCTCCTGCCTACACACCTGTGGTTAAGAGAACAGAGAGAGTCAACAAAGACATCAAACAGTGGACACCAGACCGTATTGACAGGCTTCAAGGATGTTTCGAAACCACAGACTGGAATACCCTCACCTCCTGCTCCACCAACATCAGTGAGCAAGCGGATACAGTCGTGGCATACATAAATTTCTGTGTAGACAACATTATCCCCTCCAAGAAGGTTACAATCTTCCCTAACAATAAACCCTGGGTGACTAAAGATCTAAAAAACATACTGAATAAGAAAAAGAGAATATTTTTTACAGGTTCTGAAGCTGAAAAGAAGGAGGTAAACAGAGAGGTCAAGCGAGCCATAAAAATTGCCAAGCTAAAATATAAGAACAAAGTGGAGCAGACCTTTGAAAAAGGGAACCTCCGTGCAGCTTGGCAAGGTATCAAGAACATGGCAGCAGTGAACTCTGTCTCTACCAGTCGCAAGCCCATCCAGGTAGCTGGAAGCAGCTCCACTTCACTCCCAAATGATCTTAACTCCTTCTACACCAGATTTGAAAAGGACAACAGCACCCAGCTAGAATCAATCATCTCCACTCTCAGACCCGATGACTCCGGCCTCATCATCAACACATCAGAGGTGGTGAGAGCCCTCAAAAGGACTAAAAAGAACACAGCTCCAGGGCCAGATAACATCTGTGGGCGGACCCTATGGCACTGTGCTGAGCAGCTGGGAGGTGTGTTCCAGCATCTGTTCCAGGGCTCTTTGACCAGCAGCACAGTCCCCGCGATGTGGAAAAACTCAACAGTGATTCCCATCCCAAAGAAGGGCACCACCAAGGTCCTGAACGACCTTAGACCGGTGGCTCTCACCTCCTTGGTCATGAAGGCCATGGAGAGGATCATCAAGGAGCACATCACCATGGCTACTGGCTCGATGATGGATCCATTGCAGTTTGCTTACCAGGCTGGCAGGGGTGTCGATGACGCAAAAATATTCATCTTAAACACCATCCATCAGCATCTGGAAATTCCCAAGACCACAGTCAGACTTCTGTTTGCAGACTTCTCATCCGCATTCAACACCATGCAGCCACACATTTTGGCTGAGAAGCTCATCACTCGCTTCCACCTCAACCACCAACTCACTCTGTGGATTATTGACTTCCTCACCAACAGATCACAGAGGGTGTTGGTGAACCACACCTTGTCCGACACCCTCTTCACCTCCACTGGCTCTCCACAAGGCTGTGTCCTCTCTCCACTTCACTTCATCCTCTACACTGACGACTGCAGATCCACCCAACCAAACTGCCACTTTGTAAAATTTGCTGATGATACAGTCCTCCTGTCTCTGCTTCCCAGTCATATACAACATCATAGCTCAGCCCTGCAGGACTTCATATTATGGTGTGAAAAGTCTTGTCTTGAGCTTAACATAAGCAAGACCAAGGACATGATTGTGACCTTTTCCCCCAAGCAGAGACAGTTGGCTGAGGCAGTCACCACTATCATCCAGCAGGAGCCAGTAGAGATAGTGGAGGTATACAAATACCTGGGAACAGCCTTCGACAACCTGCTAAGGTTTTCCTCTAATACAGAGGAAATCCTTAAAAAGTGCCATCAGAGACAGTATCTACTCAGGAAGCTAAAGTCATTTGGGATTAACAAAGCCATTCTCACCACATTCTACTATGCATTCATTGAAAACGTAATAACATTCTCTTTCACTAGCTGGTTCCACTCCATCACCCTGCAAAACAGAAACCGCCTGTTGAGTGTGGTCAAGGTCTGCTCAAAAATCATTGAGCAACCCGTCCGAACTCTCACTACCCTATGCGACCAACAGACTATAAAAATAGCACACAGGATTATTCAGGACCCCGCTCACATCCTGTCTTCTGAGTTTGAGTGGCTCCCCTCGGGACGCAGACTCCGCTGTCCGGGCTGCCGGACACAGAGGAGGAAGGCATCCTTCGTCCCGAGGGCTGTCCGGCTTCTTAATGACTCATGAACATGAATTAATTGCCTTTTATATGCACTTTTTAATTGAAGCACTAAGGAAGCATTTTAAAAAACTTTTACCAGGTGCTGAATGTCGATGTGCGGTGTGTGTTGAGTGATTGTGCAGTGTGTCTGAATACGTACAGTATGTTGGTTGATTGTGCACTGTGTGCATGCTGTTATGTTTGTTGATGTGTTTTTTTTCTGAAATTGCCCCTCGGGGACGAATAAAGTGCTTTGAATTGAATTGAATTACGAAGATTTTACAAAGATTGTGGCATTCATGAATTTTTTTCTTATCCAGGATTTTTCTTAGGTAAGAACAAATCCTACGAACACTCAGGAGTACTCTTAAGCACATTTCAGTGCCGACATGTTGGCATGTTTGTGTTGTCTTCTTTTTTTAAGTTCAATAAAATACATTACAGTGAAATTTCTGTCATATTTATGCATTTATTTATTCATTTCATTTTTTTTTTCATTTTTCATTTTAATTACATTAAATGTGCCAACGCTTTAACATGAATCAAGTACATTGGAAACCATGCCGTCAATTAGTGATCCCACCCTATTTATAGGTGGCATTTCTCCACCCACGGCCTACAAAACAATGGCATATATATTACTGCTACAGGAGATTGCGGATCATGCCCTAAGGAGGGAACAAATCTTTCAGGACCACGTAGATCTTTTTTCAGAGGCCCTGCACACGGCCCTGCAGTCCCTTTTATGGGCATTAATGGGCGGTTACCTATGCTAATCCTATGTTGATTAGACTCATTTGGCATGCACGCTCAATTTACGAGGAGATGGCATCAATCTAAGAACACAGCTGCGAACAATTCAGCGGCTTAAGAACACGTTGATGAATCTGACGTAGGGTCTTCTTAGAAATCTTCTTAAGAAGGACTTAAGAAAGAATCTAAGAAGATTCTTGAGAAGATATTGGTGAATGAGGCCCATTATTCCTGATTTGATTGAACTGGATCAAACTGGATTTATTAAAAATAGGCATACACAGGATAACGTAAGGCGTGCATTGCACCTGATTGATAACATATGTAAAAGCAAATCAAAGTTCCTAGCAATTAGCCTTGATGCGGAAAAAGCATTTGATTCTGTGCGTTGGGAGTTCTTGTATTTGGTGTTGGAGCGTTTTGGTTTTAATGATAAAGTAGTGGGATGTCTCAAATCTATATACCACCTACCGACAGCGCGGATTAAGATAAACGGTAACCTCTCAGGTGTAGTCACTCTGGAAAGAGGATGCCGGCAAGGCTGTCCCTTAAGCCCCACCCTATTCGCATTATTTATAGAGCCACTTGCCCAAGTGATAAGAGAAGATGCTGAGATAACTGGAATTTCAATTAAAGGAAGAGAACACAAGATATGCCTTTACGCGGACGATGTCTTGGTGACCCTATCCGACCCCGATTTAAGCCTGCCCAAACTCATGTCCAGCCTTGAACAATATGGTTTTTATTCAGGCTACAAATTAAACGTACATAAGACCCAAACCCTTTCTTATAACTTCTTCCCACAAGAAAATGTACGTAAAATATATAATTTTAAATGGAAAACTAATGTTATGAAATATCTTGGTGTAAATATACAGAGAAACTTAATTGATATATATAATGCAAATTATCACCCTATCACGAAAGAAATAAAAATAGATTTGGATAGATGGGCTCCTCTAACACTCAGTATGCATAATCGAATAGAGACTATAAAGATGATAATTTTGCCACGACTGTTGTTTCTCTTCCAATCCCTACCAGTACAGATACCGACTAAACAATTTACTGAATGGAATCGGATGATTTCTAGGTTCGTATGGCAGAGTAAGAAACCGAGAGTACGTTTTAAAACGCTACAGTTATCCAAAGAAAAGGGAGGCATTTCTCTACCATGTCTAGAAGACCATTATAAGGCAGCATAATTACAATATTTAGTTTACTGGTGTATCAATGATTATGAAGCGAAATGGAAAGAACTAGAAATAAACCAACTTGATATCCCACTTCAATCCCTGCTAGGTGATACAAAGTCTAAGACCATTTATTTAGAAAAAATATGTTCATTTACAATGGTTCCTCTCAATATCTGGTTTAAAGAATGTAAGAATCTAAAATTGGAGAGAAAAGCATGAGTGCTGAGATGGGTTGAACAAAGTGGCCGGTGAGTGTGTATATATATATATATATATATATATATATATATATATATATATATATATATATATATACACTCACCGGCCACTTTATTAGGTACACCTGTCCAACTGCTCGTTAACGCAAATTTCTAATCAGCCAATCACATGGCAGCAACTCAATGCATTTAGGCATGTAGACATGGTCAGGACGATCTGCTGCAGTTCAAACCGAGCATCAGAATGGGGAAGAAAGGTGATTTAAGTGACTTTGAACGTGGCATGGTTGTTGGTGCCAGACGGGCTGGTCTGAGTATTTCAGAGACTGCTGATCTACTGGGATTTTCACGCACAACCATCTCTAGGGTTTACAGAGAATGGTCCGAAAAAGAGAAAATATCCAGTGAGCGGCAGTTCTGTGGGCGCAAATGCCTTGTTGATGCTAGAGGTCAGAGGAGAATGGCCAGACTGGTTCGAGCTGATAGAAAGGCAACTGTAACTCAAATAACCACTCGTTACAACAGAGGCATGCAGAAGAGCATCTCTGAACGCACAACACGTCGAACCTTGAGGCGGATGGGCTACAGCAGCAGAAGACCACACCGGGTGCCACTCCTGTCAGCTAAGAACAGGAAACTGAGGCTACAATTCGCACAGGCTCACCAAAATTGGACAATCGAAGATTGGAAAAACGTTGCCTGGTCTGATGAGTCTCGATTTCTGATTTCTGGTCAGAATTTGGCGTCGACAACATGAAAGCATGGATCCATCCTGCCTTGTATCAACGGTTCAGGCTGGTGGTGGTGGTGTAATGGTGTGGGGGATATTTTCCTGGCACACTTTGGGCTTATTAGTACCAATTGAGCATCGTGTCAAAGCCACAGACTACCTGAGTATTGTGGCTGACCATGTCCATCCCTTTATGACCACAGTGTACCCATCTTCTGATGGCTACTTCCAGCAGGATAACGCGCCATGTCATAAAGCGCGAATCATCTCAGACTGGTTTCTTGAACATGACAATGAGTTCACTGTACTCAAATGGCCTCCACAGTCACCAGATCTCAATCCAATAGAGCACCTTTGGGATGTGGTGGAACGGGAGATTCGCATCATGGATGTGCAGCCGACAAATCTGCAGCAACTGCGTGATGCTATCATGTCGATATGGACCAAACTCTCTGAGGAATGTTTCCAGTACCTTGTTGAATCTGTGCCACGAAGGATTAAGGCAGTTCTGAAGGCAAAAGGGGGTCCAACCCGGTACTAGCAAGGTGTACCTAATAAAGTGGCCGGTGAGTGTATATATATATATATATATATATATATATATATATTAGTGGTGGGCATAGATTAATTTATTTAATCTAGATTAATCTAACTGTAATCTTGGAATTAATCTAGATTAAAATGGCTCATTTGAATTCTGTCGAAGGCATTCATAATATGCGTGTGCTACCTAAATACAAACAGGGTGATGCACAAAATAACTTAAAGAAAATAATAATTTTAAATAAATAAAGTGTTTGCGGCTTGTACAGTTGTCCAGCTGTTTCCCTTTTAAATAATCCAGCGTGGTTTGCTTCATGCGAGGGGGCGCCGGGCAGGGGTGGACTGGCCATCGGGCATACTGGGCAATTGCCCGGTATGCCCGATGCACATCTTTGGGCCGGCCCAGGACTGTCATAAAAAATAAAAAAAGTAATTTGTCCTAACCGGAGGCGGTGTGTTACCCCCCGTCGGTCGTCAGACCGGGGTGTGTGATAATCGCGCGCGCACCCCCCCCCCCCCATTTTTTATCCATTACTGCTTACGGGGTTGTAGTTCAACACGTTCTCATCCCAACTCGTAATATACCGACGATTTGTCACGCCCCTAGACGTCTGACACTGACGCAAGGTCTGTGTGAAACGATCTGGGTTCTCATAAACCCGTTCGCGGTGGTAAGAGACGAGCAGAGTCTACGCGTCCATTCACTCCAATAATAACCCGGTCACGGTGATAGATTACGCTAACCATAACCCTAACACTAACCATAACCCTAACCCTTTTTGGAGTGAATTGTTTCACAGTAGACTGCGGACGCTATAGACTCTGCTCTGCGAGCGGACGCTGTAGACTCTGCTCGTCTCTTACCAACGCGAACGGGACGCGGACGTCTAGGGGCGTGACAAATCGTCGGTATATTACGAGTTGGGATGAGAACGTGTTGTGTAGTTTGTTTGCGGCATCGACCTCGTGTGCATTGCTTCCTGATTTCCCGAGCTACGGAGTGGCCCGAGGTTCAAATCGCGTTAATCGCGCGTTAAAAAAAATAGTGCTGTTAAACACATGTTGCGTTAACTTGTTAATAACGCGTTAACTTTGACAGCCTTAATATATATATATATATATATATATATATATATATATATATATATATAGCAAGCGAGCCTGGGCCGGAAACCAGAAACCGGAAACCGAAAACAAAAGTGGCAACTTTCGGTTTAAGTTATGCCTTAAGTTATGCCTTGTTTCCAGAGATATTCTACTGAAGAACACTCATTTGCATGAGTGAATGAAGCTTTCAGAAGGGGATTTTAATAACTGTATTTCTACATTTGAAATCTTCACAGACACTTTTTCTAAGAACATTGGTGTCCAGACAGGATGCTTTAGCTTGTCTTCCCACCGGGAAAAGTTTACTAGTGCTAGTTTACTGTGTTCGCTGTTAGCCAATTACGCGCTTACAGATCCCCACCTCCAGGAAGATTATTGATTATTGGTCAAAACTAATATGTAGAGAAATAATGTAAACGCGACGTTAACCCAGATTTGAGCTAGTTGTCAATCAGACTTCAATCTAAAGTCTGATTTGTAACTAGACTAATGTTTTTATATCTACCAATGTCCTGTAAAACAACAAAAAGAAAGCCTTAAAAAAAAGGAAGCACTCTCAGCTCTGTTCACTGTGGCTGTACTCAAGGTTTGAAGCAGCCTAATCCCATAAACTCAGGTAACTGTTTCAGAAGGCTTAAAATGCATTAAACTTAGTCATGAGTCAGTCACCTTCTCATAATATTCCACGTTCTTGTCGGCGGTGGAGACGAGGGCAGACTTGAGGTCGGTCTTCATGCTGCCCTCCCAGCGGGACCAGTCTCCTCTCAGAGCCCTGTTAGCATTCTTCACACGCTCCTCTAGACAGGCAGCCTCCTCCTTCAGCTGCGACAATATAGAAATATAAAGATGGTACTTTATTAATCCCAGATGGAGAATGTGCATGTCACAGTGGAAAGTACAGGATAGTAGTACAAAGTACAGAAGAGATACACAATATAAAATAAGAGTAAAAACTACAGAAAACAAATACAGAAAACCTAGCTATATACACTATTGATACTATTATTAAAGGTGCTGGAGGTAAGATTTAAGAGCTATTATTAGAGTGTAATTTGTTAGAAATGCATCAGCTGTTAGTGAGTGAAATGCGTGAAATGCTAAAATAAAAGCCTGGAAAAGGGGTCTGCAACAGGAACGCTGCAGTGAGAACATTATACACATATTGTTGCATAGGCGTCACCCACTTGATACATGTTTGTGTATCGTTTCCCAGGTGTTGAAGGCAATGAATATGTAAAACAAACATGGCCCCCGTTCGTCTGGCTCTCAGGAGTGCTGATGGGGGGCTTCTATCGGAACGGGTGGGGGGGGGGCTTTAAATCTGCCTAATACCCCCCCGCAGAGGACCACTAGTAGGAAGGAAGGAATGTACTTAAAGTGAGATATTAGGATACACAGCCTGTATAAATATAATACACAATATATAATATGAATAAGTCTGATGTTTCCTCCCTGCACACCAAGTCCTTTATAATAATATATCTGAGGCAAAGCTAGGGCCCAGATGATCCAACTTGACAAAGTTGGAGGATATTAATAACATTTCAGTGTTATGTCTGCTATATAATAATATAATCTATAATATAATATTATGTCCCCGAAGATGAACATCAGGAAGACGTTACATGGCTGCAGTGATACTCTAGAAGACGCGTAACAAACAAACTTGCATCAGGTAAACAAGATTAGAGGATTATCATATTTTATGACAAAATGGGACCAATTTGAACCATTTACTTTATTAATGCTAGTGGTGGTGATTTCCTTAGTTGCAGTCTTAATTAGCGATGCTTGGATACAAATGGTTTGTATATTGGCTAATTGATATCAGCATTGGAGAATATGCGAATACCAAGACAACACAGTGTCATAAAACATGCCAGATCTATAAAAGGTATTTTTTACACACATAAGCATGTTAGAGTATACGTAATACGTCGATACTTATCTTAGTCTACACATGTAGGTCTCTAACTTGGTATTGGCAGTACGTAGGTAGAATTAGAGGTGCTGTAGGTAAGATTTAATTAAGGGCTATAATTTGAGTGTAATTTGTTAGAAATGCAAAGCATTATTTCTAGCACTGAAAATCCAAAAACGAACAACAACAAATAATACTGGCCTAGAATAGAGGAGAGAATTGCATTACACAATTCAGAAGCTTTTTATAATGCAAGTCAACAACTCCGTAGAAAGTACACACTCCAACAATACAAGCTTTAAATTACATAATGATTTCAACACAATATGTTCACATTGAAAGTAAGGTTCTTGGTGTAAAATTGTCAAAACGTACTAAGAATACTCCTCTTAATACTCACTCTTATCATTACTGGAATACTGTTTATGCAGTGTATTAATATGCCAGTGTATTAATATAAGGGTCCATGGATTCATTCTTACAACATTTTCTGCCTGACATTTAGACATTTAGCAAAGCTGAAACCATTTGTACTTATAATGTAGGACACAAGCAACACACACACAAGCAACACACACACACACACACACACACACAAGCAACACACACACACACTGCTTGTTACTGCGGTAATATTGACCTGGCCACCTTTTAAAGGGGATGGCTGCCCTGAAAGCCTAATCTGATAAGAATGAGTGTGCATGCGCACACTTGAACAGGCTGATATTGACGAAATGGGAAAATGTCAATGGCAAATATTTTTTGACCCAACACATCTACCCATTTTGTGACGATAATGATTTAAAAAAATGAACTAGGACTATGCAACACATTATGAGACACAGTCATTCAAAAGGTGGATATCAGAATCAAAATCAGAATCTGATATGATCTGATATTATCAAACTAGAGATTATTATTATTATTGAATCCATTTACTTGAATCCGTGGGATACAGACACGTGCGATACAGACACAGTGAAAGACAGATCAAAATGTTAAGTTAATTCTATAGTTATGGTATGTAAAAGTCAAAAACACAAGGAGGGTGTGTACATCACATGTACACACATACACGTACACACAGAATGAACAAGAGAGCTGTGGGCCTGGTTAAAGCTGCCAAATGATTTACATGGCAGTTTGTAGATGATTATAGAGGAATGTTTTCACTTGCCTTCATGTTTTCATAGACAGGCAGGATGATGGGACAACTGCTGTTGTTTATGTTATAAGGATCTCAATGTGAGCTGTGTGTGGGTGTGTGTGTAATAATATTAGTGGAGGTCAGCGGTTTGCTATATTTATTTGCTTGGGAGTTTTTCACTGCATTTCACTCTGGCTGGTTGTTTCAAACCTGCAACAGCAGTGCCCTCTATAGGCCACACTGGGTCAAAACACCAGTCAAGTGGCCTTTGAGTTAGAAAAGTAGTTCTCTCAATCAGTACATTCACATGCACACTAAACTGATTTGTATTATTAGCATAATAAAGTGTTTAAAACACCTAGAACCTAGATAACTCAATACTAGGTTGATGTACTTATTTGTCAAGTAAATGCCACAATGGTTGCTAGGTTCACAATGCAAGTCAACAATGTGTGTGTGTGTGTGTGTGACGTTTGTACACTGCAACTAATAAAAAGCTGCTTCAGTGCATCTTCCTCTTATTGCTACCACGAACACTTTAAACATAACCCTATTTCATTTTATTCAACTGAAAGATTGCCTGTGTTTATTGTGTTGAGCTACCTACCACCTACCCAGCCAACCCAGGGCCAACATAAAACAGCCATTCAAAAACAGTCATTTTAATGGGGAACAGTAATTCTTGTTCTTATGCCGGTTCATGGACGGCTTTAGCACGCTCCACCTTGCAGACATCTCATCTCGTCCTGCTCCACGGCGGCCCACAGCAAACACTTTGATTGACAGGGAGAACTACAGCCATGGAATATCATGTGATCGGGGCACACTTTGTCGCCGGCATTCTTTTTGCCGCTTGAAGCTTATCTTTCAATCGCCAGACTGTATTTTTTACTTGGGTTTAATAAACAAAATATGTGTAGTATAGTACATCAATCATTTTGAAAAAAAGTTAAGCTCTAGTGTTACTGTAATGAAATACTTTTAATATGCATCAATACGCGTTACAAAACAATGTGTAGTGTAAGTGAACCCGCTGTTTCAGCTCGAATTCGAACACCGATTTTAAAAAATGCATTGATATTTTTTATTTAAGCTAGTACGCGTCATTGAGTATGAGTGTTCTCGCTCAATGCTGTATATGAAATGCACAACACACCGTGGCATTATACCAAGATGCTTATCCATCTCTTGGATGCAGCCAACAACATCAACCACTGCCCAGACGGAGCTCCACACATCCATGTTAGTGCACCCTCTCAGGCCGAGAGGGTGCCTGAGAGGTACCCGTGTCCCACATCATGAAAAGAACAGGAGCCGAGTTCGCAAGTGTTTTTTGCTGTGAGATGTTGCAGCACATCAAAAATAGACCCGATGATGAAAAACCCAATGGCCCACTGGCCCAAGGTTGGTGTTTGTTGGGGCATCATCGTTGGTTGGAAACATCAAGCAAACACGAATCATGTGACATTTCCCTCCTTGTTAGTGCAGCGCCACATAGTGACTGACACCTGCCATCACGTGTCATGAGCAAGACGCTTGATGAGTGGAGTAAAGAGCCGGTTCCCGCACAGCTAATTACAGCAGGGATCCATCATGGCAGTCACCAGGTGCACAGCGCTGCTGCTGCTCTGCTAAGCTAATTAGAATCTAACAGATGCCAAAGTTTAGGGGGGGGAATTAAAAAAAACACCACAATATTATTATTATTATTCATAATAATAATAATAATAATAATAATAATAATAACAATAATAATAATAAGCACATACAGGAACGTACTGTTCATGTAACAAATCATTTTCAGACCCTACCTTTCCATTTCAATTGTCTTTTTGTCTCATACACATTGCCGTTTGCCTCTCCTGTCCATATTAATTTCCCCTTCATCCCCTTTTTTCCAATCACATTTGCACATTTAGCCAGTGAGCTTACTTACAGCCTACCCCTCCACACCTATGTCCTCTACACAAATACAGCCGGAGAGGATAGCTCAAGAAAGATCAAGATTTAGGGTAAAAAAGCTAAACTACATTGAAACTTTGACTTCAAATATTGTGACTGTGACAGCTCATCCAATGATATTCCAGCATTGAAGTTAGTTACTGATCAACACTTCTAACTATAAAGCGAGGAATCTCTGTCTGTACGTATGTATGTACATATGTATGGATGTATGTCCTTTGCATATATTAAGAACCATTCATGTAATCTGGGAACACAAGGACGTGCAGTGTCGAATTTGGTGCAATTTGGACGTGTGACAAGTTCAATATTAATACCCTTTTAATAAACAAGCAACACTCAAGCAGCAGCAGCAGGGGTGGATCTTCAGGTCTCTGCAGAGCGCAGACTGACATGCATGTCTCCACCTACGTCCGCAGTGGGCCTTCACAGAGACGTTATAACCCAACTCTTCCTCACTTCCCTGGAGTCTGAGCACGAGCCCCATTGCAGCTCAAATTGTGTAAGTTTGCCATACTAACTTATAACACTAATAACTTTATAGCCGGCAAAATACCTCTGCTAATTAAATCCATGCTCTACTTTATAACCGCGTTGGTGATTTGATTCCACCACATGAGTCTGCGTCGCATTCCATCTGCAACACGGTTTTCTTCTGTCCTCCGCATGGCTTCATACCCCACTGGGAGCGTTTCAGAAGCAGAGTGTTTTGCCTGCCTGATTTACACTGATTTTCTTGATTTGGTTATTACTCTTTGATTTCTGTGCTTCTACCATGGAGTAGCAGCACATAGTTAAATGGTTTCTTTTTTGGTCTGTTTCCATTGCGTTTATTGTCGTTCTTTCCTTATTTGTTGTGATGTAGCCTACAGACAAAGTTAATACATTTCACAGTTTCATCTAATCTAACTATATATGGCGAGTCTCTGTATGTCGGTATGTCGTGTGTCAGGGAGTGTGAAGTTGTTTGGATGAGCGGGTCTCAAAAAAGCCGCAAGCAGAAATACCAAGCAAATACAAAGGCCAAGCAATCGGCCCATTCCGAAAAGGCAAGTTTTGAACAGGCACTGCACTAGTTCTTTTAAATGAAAACCTGCTTCTTCTGTATATGGACAGTTACTTCTAACTCTCGCTAATGTTGTGTTTTATTCCCCTTTTGGCATGAATCCCTAAACCTACACTATAAGTTCTCTGTGTGTGTGTGCGTTTGCATTCAGTTCATCTTACCGTCTCATGATCGACTTTCTTTGAAGATGACCAAGATGTCAGTGCATCGTTTTTGGCTTCAAACTCAGCTTGAATGTTGTCTCTTCTCCTCAGCACAGTCTATAGGGAAGGGATGAGGACAGCAATCCATAAAGACACAAACTAATACACAATACAGAGATCTATTTATTCATTTAAGGCAACTGGGGAATGGTGCAGAATTGCTCCTGGTAGCTACCATTGAATGACACAATGGTATATTATATTTAAATATATATGCAATATATACTAAATATGATATATTATCAGGATAGGAGAAATACTACACTGTTCACAAGTATATGTAAATTTAGTTGTGACACGGAAACTATTAATACATTCAATATCACATTAACTTTGTGGAGTGTGTGTTGTTGATGGCTGGTTTACAGCCTCACCTGGCCTGAGTCAGACTGATTAGACCCTGGGGCTGCACATCTGTGGTGCATGAGCAGTCATGGCACCCAAGATAAACCAGCTATCAACACACACTCAGGAGAGAGCCACTGTCATGGCAGCATGTTACATCTGCTCTGCGAATACCATCTTGCCATCTCCAATAAATGCATTCTACAACATCTACCTGTGTCCTGTGTTGGAGGGCCAAAGCAAAAGCCATTGATGTGGCATATGGCAGGGAAAACTGCCAGAAACGTATTACAAATATTCATACTATGTTCAACAATAGTATGCCGATATGACTGAATGAACCTAAAAACAAAAATAAATCATAACATAGATTAGGCACAGAGCCAGTTCCTTCCAGCTTTTATGGTAGTTCCTGCAGAACTACCATGAAAGCTTTAATTAAATTATGAATATTAATTAGTATCTGGGTTCTCTGCATTAGCATGTTTTAATTAAAAGGTCACCAGACCTTTAATTAATGGCGATATTGCTGGGCTGTTGTCCAATAATGTAAATCAACACAAGAGCCTTTAACTTTAAGGCATTTAGATACAGGCAATTGCCTGTTAATAATGCACCATAAAATTACAGTCAGTATAATAAAGCAGTTTAAAAAAAAACATGGGAAATCTGTTTTTGTTATACCCTGAACATTAAAGCAATAAAATTACACAATTATTATTATTAATATCACTACTACTACTACTACTACTACTACTACTACTACTACTACTACTGTTTACCTTGAGTGTGTCAGCACAGAGCACATACTGGTGCAGGGACGGCTCCAGCACCTCGGCCAGGTGGCGGATCTGCTCCTCCGTCTCTCTGCCACAGTTGTCCACGCAGCCGGCCACGCCCCTCAGTGGCTCAGAGAGTTCTGTCTCCAAGTCGGCCCACTGGGTGTAGATGGGACCATATTGCCTCAGCTCATCCAAGTACTCTGCAGAACATGGAGAAGGGGCGTTGGTCACCTGTTCTACATCTAAAGCACACAGCCATGTCGGGACAGACAATACAATCTTTTGGAATTTGGGCGTCCAAAATAGACCTCGAGTCCTATACGAAGCGAGTGCACTATGATTTCAGGTCTTTTTTGGGTCACACTACAAATATGAACCAAAATTTGTCTTCTGTGCTTCGGGCTCTAGTGTCAAGTGTTAACTGTTTTCATAAAGAACGGGAAACGCTGCTTTTTTACATGGAGGCACGGCCCAGCTAGGGGTCAGCAGCAGGTTTCACTTATCATGGACCTCTTTAGTATTTTACATTTAGCAGATGCTTTTATCCAAAGAGTGAGGCAAAACATACATTACAAACATACAAATAAATTATAGTGCTGCACAACAAAAACAACAACAATTGCAGAGAGAGTAGCCATAGAAATCAGAAATACAAGGTTAGTATTTGTTTTTGTATTAGTTATAATTAGCAACAGTTACAGTAGATGTCACATATCAAAGTGCTTACTAAACTGTTGCTGTTGTTAACTGTCTGTCCGTCTTCTTTAAAAGGAGCAACAATAAATAGAAAAGCTAATGTGTTAAACCTGCACTATGTACATTATGACATAGCTATATAATTTTCAGACGTTGGGGGGTGGGGGGGGGGGGTTATTAGCCTAGAAATCTAGACGCCCCTAGCGGCAGCAAATATAATTTGCAGCCAGGGGGGTCTAGCACTCCTCCGTCGTTTTTCTGTGCTGTGAACAGAAAATCTGTCAGGCCAATCACAGCGTGAGGGGCGGAATTGGATGCCGGGCTACTATGACGACAGAGTTGCGACGGTTCCGTGTTAGAGGGAAACAATGGCTGCTGCTGCTGGCGAACAGCTGTCTTTCGACTCGGCTTTGGCCGCGACTCTTCAAGACTTGAAGTTAACATTTTATTTCACTATTCTTCCACAATCCACCATACGGAACACTTCCCCATGGACTAATTTCCGTCGCTCTGACTACATCACCTTCTTCGTTGCTCTGATTGGTTGTAGTGCTATCCTATTGCGTGCAGAGGGAACTTGAAAGACAACCGTTTATCCCGCCCACACTGCCAATGGAGCAGTGCCAGACCCTACATCTTTCTGATGTGGGTCTGGCTTGCCAGGCTAGGGGGGTTATTGCCTCTTTATTAGAATTTGATTACAATCTCATTGCAAAAGTTATGTAATCCTACATCAGGTCCCGTGAGAGGTCCTGAGAGGAATTAGAGTGGTTAGGGAGCTGATCTAATCATATAATTAGCTGAAAACGGGACATGTCACGTACTCTCATCACATGTATCGGGTGCCAATGAGCGACAGCACAGCAAAGTGCGTGCACCAACCGTGAATGTATAAATGGCAGTTTTGGTGATTTGGTGTTTTGTGTCTGCTTTAACCAGGTGCAGTGTTATTATTTCACAGTATTATAGGTGTTGTTGTGAGAAGCAGTTTAAAAAAAAATGAAACTCTTACTCACGCGTGTTCTTTAATGAAGCAATAGAAGAAGTTTTAGCTTTAAGGAAATAATCAGTTTTATTGTTAACACCAGTATAATGTGCAGAGTTTTACAGATATCTGGGTCCAACTACGTTTCCCTGACAGAACAACAATGTGTGTGTGTCAGTTCACGAAGTCTGAGCACCAACTATCCCTGACCCAGGAAGTTATATACACAAACAGTGAAAACATCATAACAAGGGCTGTCTCATCCAGCTGTTGATGTCTTCCCCCCTCGTCCTCGTGGTATCTGACTCCAGCGTTCTTTACATGTACAGAGACGAGCCTGCCTGTTCTTTGCTATCATATGACTAACATTTCCTGCTCTTTGCAACAAACTGATCTCACACTATGTACTCTGCACGTCACCAACAACGTACTCATTCTGATCATGAGGAGTTGCTTTTATAATTATATGCCTCTGCTTATATCTCATGATTCTATCTTACTTCAGCAGAAAGGCACCGAGGTTAGTGTGACCCTAATTATTGGTCATATGGTAGATATAAAATATAACCATACCTTTAATGTTGTATTATCGTGGTGGTGTTTGAACCCCATGTTTATGTACATATATATGCCCAGTGGGTAAAAGAGCGTAACCTGCAGCTAACAGACTGCGCCCATGCTGACTGTTTGACTTGTCTGATTCCACAGAAATAAACCTTATTGTCCAGAGAGAAGTTGTCTGATATTTAACAATACACAATGCAAGACAAAATGCTAGACAAGAAACTCCCCATTCTTCCTTTCGTTACAAATTGTCAAAACATCCAGAGAGCTGCATCAGAAAAGCCAGCTCAACATTCAAGAAATTAAATATCACTGGTTATGCAGTACGTTCAACAAATAGGTGTTTATTTGTGCCGTATTACCATTGCTAAACCACTATGTTCAGAGTTTACTCAGTTTTACAGTCTCATTAAATGAATAAAGTATGGCTGCTTTATATACATACTTGGATGCTTTTTTGTGGATCGCAAATATCTGTCCAATTTCTAAATATCTAACTCTATCTAACTGTACCTTGGTAGGATTATGGAGATGTTTTTATGTATGGAAAAAGTGTTATGTTTCAAGGAAAACAACATCCCAAATTACTCATGCAGTGTAAGCGTCTCATACAAGGAATAAAGTATTGCTGCTTATACATGCATACGAATACAACTAAAACAATCTGGCATTTATGCCGTTAAGAGGTTGACAATTAGATAGATGCGTGTGGTTGGTTTTTTTAATTAATTTTTTTAGCAGTTCACTGATAGTCAGCCAAGATGGCTGACTGCTCGGGCGGGCTGGCTGGCTGGCTGGCTTCTCTCTCTCTCTCTCTCTCTCTCTCTCTCGATGACGTCAAAGTAATAATATGAAATGAAAAAATTAAAAATGGTTACCTTGCTGTTCTACATGGATATGTTAACTGCCACTTCAACCATAACTGGCAAATGGAAAACAGCATGAGTCAGATAATTGTACAGTAATTCTAAAATTATTCTGATTCAAGAACGCAAGCCTCAATATGTGCATCGGCTCATAAATGTGTTAGAATTGCCCACATTAACAACGCCAATAAAGTCAAATATTGTGTATGTGGTTGCCCCCCAACAACTCCCCACAGTGGCTGACAAAGGAGCAAAATTTGCTTTGAAAACACAGGAAATTTGAAACATTAATAGAATGAATGGCTTATTGCCATCCTAATGTTTGTGCTGGGGCACCTAAAGGCAGTTGGTTATCAGGAAGTAGACATGCAAAATGTTTTCATGTCCATCCAAGGATATTTTATGAAGGTATTTAGATCACGCAAGACTGGGCATGGGTTTACAACTATATATATATATATATATATATATATATATATATATATATATTTATACCATGGTCGGCGTGAATACTCGATTCTGATTGGCTGGCAGGTGTAGGTTAAAAAGTGATAATGTACACCTAGGAAAGACGTTCGGGTCAAATTGCCTGATTACAGTTAGATTACTGCGCTGCCTCAAACGCTAGATGGTAACCATGGCAACGGAGAGGGAATACTCGATTCTGATTGGCTGCTGCAGGGTGGCCATTAATCCCTGCTATATGCAGAGCTAGCTCTGGCTATATGGACTCCTACTAAGTACTTCCAGTCAAATTGTCTGTTCAGCCTTCAAAACGGGAGCTGGTAAATTGTGAAAAATGCATTAAACTGTAATCAGAAAACGCGGTTATATGCTATAGACCCTATAGTATCTGTGGTATAACGGCTGGGACACATTTCAAATTATAAATATGTACACTTTATGTTGAAATTATAGACCGTCGGATTCCCATTGAAACGAATGGCGCGGTGATTAGTCGTCAAAACGACAGCTGGTAAATTGTGAAAAATGCATTAAACTGTAATCAGCAAACGCGGTTATATGCTATAGACCCTATAGTATCTGTGGTGTAAAGGCTGGGACACATTTCAAATTATAAATATGTACACTTTATTGAAAGTATAGACCGTCGCGATTCCCATTGAAACGAATGGCGCGGTGATTAGTCGTCAAAACGACAGCTGGTAAATTGTGAAAAATGCATTAAACTGTAATCAGAAAACACGGTTATATGCTATAGACCCTATAGTATCTGTGGTGTAAAGGCTGGGACATATTTCAAATTATAAATATGTACACTTTATGTTGAAAGTAGGCCGTCGCGATTCCCGATGTACAATGCATTACGTCAGCTCTGTGGCTCATAGCTGAGCGGACTAGAATCCCTCCCGTTGCCGAGTCGTATCTAACGTCCGTCCTATTTACTGGAGGAGTGAACAACGTTTCCGTTGCATAAGAACCTTACGGGAGGGTAATGATTGTTCCAGGTATTAGTCAGACCCTCAGGCGTTACTAGGGAAGCCAAATTATGGCTTGTGAACAACTTTATATTTTGATTGTAAAACGCATGCAAATATTAATTAATGGTCTTAATTTATTTTCTTTGGCAAGTGACCATGGTATAAGCGGGATAATGCCCTTCGAGGTGTCCATTATCAGAAGTTAATGGACTTCGCGGAAGCAACCGTCCTCCGCTTCGCGTCGGACGGTTCACGCCTCCGCGTCGTCCATTAACTTCTGATAATGGACACCTCGTCGGGCATTATCCCTTACATATTGGGGCCGGGACTCGATTAAAAAAAAAATCTAATTAATTAGAGGCTTTGTAATTAATTAATTGAAATTAATCGCATTTTAATCGCATATAAATATTTGACCTGAGAACAGTGAGAAGTAATTTTTTTCACATGGATTTTTAGTATACCATTGAATAATGACTGAATACATAAGCTTAAGCAACAAAAATATTGTTTATTTTTGTTCAAGTCCAACAGACCAGTGCAATTTTTATGGGGGTATTATTGAGACAATATTATTTGTGTGTGCGTATCTCAATCTGTGTGTGTGTAATAAGATTTGTGTGTATTCACATTTGTGTGTATTCACATTTGTGTGTGCGTAATATGATTTGTCTGTCTGTATTCACATTTGTGTGTGTGTAAAAAAATCTGTGTGACTGTATTCACATTTGTGTGTTTGTGATAAGATTTGTGTGTCTGTATTCACATTTGTGTGTGTGTAAAAAAATGCGTACTGAGATCTGTAAATGTCTGTCATCAGTTATAACTCAGGCGGGAGCTCTGATTGGCCGTCTTTTTACACGTAGATTTTGGCACACTTCTGCCGTGCAGATCTGCAAATGCGATCCGTGTGTAAAAACGATTTGTCTGTAACTTCACGCAATACAGTCTACACACCACTAGTCGGCGCGTAGCACCCAGTGATGTTAAGCGCTGCCGTTAATGACACTGGCCGGTCGTCAGAAACTTCAAACAACTCATGAGTAAGTTAACGTTTGTTTTCCTCATAAATAAACGCATTGTAAAGCCCATGAGTTGAGTTTCCGACGACTGGCCAGTGTCATTAACGGCAGCCATCTTAAAAATGACAATGACACGCTTTTTTTTTTTTTTTATTGCGGACAAATCGTTTTAACACACAGATCGCATTTGCAGATCTGCACGGCAGAAGTGTGCCAAAATCCACGTGGAAAAAGACGGCCAATCAGAGCTCCCGCCTGAGTTATAACTGATGACAGACATTTACAGATCTCAGTACGCATTTTTTTACACACACACAAATGTGAATACAGACACACAAATCTTATCACAAACACACAAATGTGAATACAGACACACAGATTTTTTTACACACACACAAATGTGAATACAGACAGACAAATCTTATTACGCACACACAAATGTGAATACACACAAATGTGAATACACACAAATCTTATTACACACACACTCAGATTGAGATACGCACACAAATAATATTGTCTCAATAATACCCCCATACATTTTTGCCATTAAGTGTAGCAATAGCATATTTAGAAATATAGTACATTTCAGAAATTAAAAATGGTTAGGGTTATGGTTATGGTTATGGTTAGGGTTAGCGTAATCTATCACTGTGACCGGGTTATTATTGGAGTGAATTTATTTATTTTAAATTATTATTTTCTTTAAGTTATTTTGTGCATCACCCTGTTTGTTTTGAATTTGATGCAAATTGCAATGCAATGCATTGAGGGGCATTATTTTGTGTTAAATGGCTGCTTAAACAAAAATGAGGATGAATAGATCAAATGTGAAGTTCAACACACTACTGTGTTAGTAAACATTACTATGCAGTTTGCACGTTAGTTACTTGAACTGAGAGTATTTCTCATTGTAACAATAAATAAACATGTTTTTTTTGCATAAAGCAAGCATTTGTCTATTCTCATGTTTAAAAGAGTATTACCTCATAGATCATAGTTAATCGTGATTAATCATGATTAACTATGATCAATCATTGAATTAATCGAGTTAAATATTTTAATCGATTGACAGCCCTAATATATATATATATATATATATATATATACAGTATATATATATATATATATATGTAAGGGATAATGCCCCTAATGGACATCGCGGGAAGCAACCGTGCTCCGCTTCGCGTCGGACGGTTCATGCCTCCGCGTCGTCCATTAACTTCTGATAATGGACACCTCGAAGGGCATTATCCTGCTTATACCATGGTCACTTGCCAAAGAAAATAAATTAAGACCATTAATTAATATTTGCATGCGTTTTACAATCAAAATATAAAGTTTTTCATAAGCCATAATCTAGCTTCCCTAGTAACGCCTGAGGGTCTGACTAATACCTGAAACAATCATTACCCTCCCGTAAGGTTCTTATGCAACGGAAACGTAGTTCACTCCTCCAGTAAATAGGACGGACCTTAGATACGACTCGGCAACGGGAGGGATTCTAGTCCGCTCAGCTATGAGCCAGAGAGCTGACGTAATGCATTGTACATCGGGAATCGCGACGGCCTATACTTTCAACATAAAGTGTACATATTTATAATTTGAAATGTGTCCCAGCCTTTATACCACAGATACTATAGGGTCTATAGCATATAACCGCGTTTTCTGATTACAGTTTAATGCATTTTTCACAATTTACCAGCTCTCGTTTTGAAGGCTGAACAGACAATTTGACTGGTAGCAGTTGACTGGTAACTAGCTAGCTCTGCATATAGCAGGGATTAATGGCCACCCTGCAGCCAATCAGAATCGAGTATTCCCTCTCCGTTGCCATGGTTACCATCTAGCGTTTGAGCCAGCGCAGTAATCTAACTGTAATCAGGCAATTTGACCCGAACGTCTTTCCTAGGTGTTATCGAAATTTTAATAATGCCTCTAAGCCTAATAGTTAACATTGCCCCTAGTTCTAACAGTTTAACCACTAGCTGCAGAGTTAGAGCAGGGACGCTTAAAAATTGTCACACCTCTGTCTGTGTTACCAAGAATCTAGACGTAGACGGATCCACAAATAGATGCATTACCAAGAACATAGACGCAGTTCGAAAGTTCATACAGGTGACAGACAGTTTGAGCAGGATGTTTGATTCGTATGTCTGAGTTGGTGCCGTTGGCCTCAGGAAGCACCTGAACGCCTAGACGGCACAAACCAATCATACACCAGTATTGTTGTCTCCAAGGCTCGCAGGCAGAAAAGACACCTTTATGTAGTATAAAGCCCTTATAACTTCCTGATATCTCCATCCTTTTTCTCACCAGACTCCTGTAGTGAACTCTCGTTCGCGAGACGCAGCTACGGAACCATCTACCGAGAAATAGGTCCAGCTGCGATATAGAGTAGGGACTTAGGCTGTATTCTCTGTTCTGTATCATTAACTGAATAAAGATAATTGCTTATATTATTAATCATCGAATCCGACAATCCTTATTCCGATTCTTAGTTTAGTGTGGAAACCTCTGAATCTATCACAAATATTCCAACAAATTGGTGACCACCGACGTGATTTGATTTATGTTTCACCTAAATTCATAGACATCCTAAATTCTCGACGTCCGCGCCGCGCCTCCTGAAGAACGCCATCCATAACTCCACACGGGCGCCCAAAAAAGGTAAGCACACCTCATCTAAACGTGCATAGGTAGAACTAGGACATTTTAGGTGTGTGAGTTGTGGAGGTTAGTATTTTCCGGTGTGGGTGCGAGGACGGCACAAAAACTGTATAATTTCATATTCTGATGTATAGAAATCCAGTGTGAAATAACACCGTTAATAAGAAGAACAGACAATACAGTAACGGTGTATAGGGCACAAGGCGGGAGTATTCGCCCGCCTAGGGCTTAAGTCCCTGCTAAGCGGGCATCAGGTGTGCCGCAGGTGTACAACCCAGTAAAAAAAACAAAAAAACAAAAACAAAAGAGAGACGTTAGTGAGCATATAAGAGTTACATCCTGTTTTAATAACTCTGTGATAGTGAATACGCAACCAACTGAACGATAAAGTAAGAAAATTGGAGTCAGATAAAAACGAGTAGTCTATTATAAAAAAAAAAAAAAAAAAAAATCAAATAGAATAAAATCAAATAATAATAATAATAATAAAAGAGTGAGCATAATAGTCAAACTATTGCAAATAACTGTGTGTGACGGACGCTGATCCGTAGGTTTTAACCCTAACCCTAACCCTAACGCAGACGCCGATCTGCAGGTTTTTCCATCCTAATACGAGCGCCGACTCGCAAATTCAAAAAGCATCTTTTCTTTTTGCCTAACGCAGACGCAGATCTGCAGGTTTTTCCCATTCTAATAATAACAAACTCAAAAGCATCCTTTTCTTTTGCCTAACGCGGACGCTGATCCGTAATTCCCCCCCGCAAAAGTGTAATAACTCGTGAAATGTGTGTCAGAAAAATGAAAGTATAATTTTGTCTGAAGCGCTAAATTACAAAGTATATTACCTGATATAAATGAATATTTTGGAAAGTGTCATTACAGCAGTAAAAACTAAGTAAAAAAAAAAAAAAAAAAAAGGGGGTCTGTGTGCGCTAAAAAAAAAATAAAAAAAAAACATGGACCCATTAAAGCAAATTGATGCTATGCAAGTATGGCTCATATTAAATGTTGATAAATCCATCCCCCTGCAAGGTAAAGTCAGGAATAAGTGGCTAAAAAGACCGGCTACATACTTAGCTAGATGGAGCGATCTAGGGTGGTGCGCAGCCAAAGGCCCGTGGGGCCTCACAGACTGTCGGTCAATCGATCGAGGCATCACCGAAGCCCACAACCATGCCTCTCGCCGCGAAATCAACAAGCCCACCAAGGGGCGCAGAGATACCATCGCCGCCAACCAGTATCACCTCCAAAAGGACCGCAAAGTGCTCGAAGCCTTGATCACCACTCTCCCTCGCAGTCAACAGAGACAGTGGGAGAAAACGGGAGGGGGTCCGACCCCAGACCCGACTCCACCGCCATCCGAGGACGAAGCCCCCAGAGAAGAAACCTGCTCCAAGCGCAGGCCCTCCGCCAGTGAGCCCCCTGACGCCTCCAAACCACCCCCGTACTGCGATACCAACTCCTGGGGTGCCCCCGTGATGAACGGCACCCCCACCCCCTCCTGTCCTCCGGCACCCCCCGGACCAGCGCCCGCATACGATGTGAGACCAGTGGACCCCTCGACCATCCACGGGACAGGAGGAAGCGGAGAAGGATACAGCCCTACCGCCATGGGGTACCCAATCCAAGGCCCCCAACCCGCCCAAGCGTGGACCATCGCCCCGCTCGTGGTCGAACCAGCCCCGGCGCCAGTCCTGATGACACCTGTGATGCATCTCACTGCCCGCCAGGCCCCCGTAGTAGTGACCTGGGGAAAGAGTGTCCTACCCAGCCCCCGAGAAGACCCCGATCCTGGACCCGCCCAGAACGGCGAGGAAGGATGGGAGACCCAGGGCCGACGTGGTAGAAGACCAGCCACCAGAGAGAGACGCAAGACCCGCCTGATTCCCGGCCGTAGAGGGCCCGGAGCGGAGATGACAGAAGAAGAAGAAACGGATGATGTGAAAGAAGATCCGGACCAAGAGCCCTCTCATAGGAGGAGCTATTCCCTCGAAGAAGAGGAGGAAGAAGAGAGACTAAGAGAAGAGAGGTACGACCGGGAGTACCACGAGAACCTGGCCCCCCGGCGTAGACGCTCTCTCTCACCCCGCCAAGAAGCCCCCCGGGTACGCCAAGAAGAGCGCCCAACACCAGGGTGGAGCAAACTACATGGCTCCCCTGGTGGAACTAGGTCCAGGGGCCGGCATGAGATACGCCGCCTGGACCCACCGTGACAAGAAGGCCTTAGAAGAAGGCCCCCGAACACCAGGGTGGAGCAAAATACATGGCTCCCCTGGTGGAGCTAGGTCCAGGGGCCGGCATGAAATACGCCGCCTGGACCCACCGTGACAAGAAGGCCCTAGAAGAAGACCTTCCCCCGCTAGATGAAGGAACTGGAAAATGGATACGCACGTTTGAGAAGAAAACGGCAGGAGAAACGCTGTGCATGGGGGACGTCCGCAGCATCCTCACCTCGCTATCCACCTGTGAGGTGCTCAAAGATGTAGAGAAGAAGGCCGGCACCTACCGGCTCCCTGACAACCAGGAATTCGACCCAGTCCGCAACGATTTCTGGGACCAGCTGCGGATAAAGTACCCAGCCAAAGACCTAGGAAAAGCCCCCCTCGAAGGCGTGACCCACAAGCCACATGAGTCTGCGTCAGAGTACCTCACCCGGTGCGCTAACCAGTGGGCCGACCATACTGGGGAACCCTACTCAGCCAACAACGCGGCCCGAGCCATGTTTCGAATGGCCTTAATTGGAGGCCTGCCCAAAGAAGTCCAGGCGGCCCTAGAGAACGTGGTCGGCCTCGCTAACAAGCCTCGGCGAGAATGGGAGGACCACATCCGGCATTTCACCGAGAAATACAACTCCCAGCTCCGCAGTAAAAATGAAGAGACAGAAGAGCTCAAGGAACGCCTCCTCAAGCTGGAGGTGAAGCACGCGACTGAGCAGGCCAACAAAGCCAAGAAGACCCCCAGGTATATGGCGCCCCTCGCAGAACAGCCCGAGCAGACGGCCCCGGCCACCCAAGCCCCGGCCCCGCACGCGGCACCCCTCTCGATGCACCAATGGGCTCCGCCCGCTCCTCCGCCACCGCAACCTCAAGGATGGCCCGCTTCCAACCAAGGCCGAGGCGCCCCGCCCGGTAACCAGAACCGGGGCCGCGGCCGAAGACGAGGCGGCAATGCCCCTCGGAGCTACACAAGTTATCGAAATAATGGTGGAAATAATGACCCAACCAACTACCAGAACCAGGCCCTGAGCTGTTTCCAGTGCGGCGATCCATCCCACTGGGTGAACGACTGCCCCCAGCTACAGCAGCGGCCGTACCAGTACTCTGGTCCGTACCAGAACCCCCACCAGCCACCACAGGCCCAGCCCCGACTCCAACAGCCCGCCCCACCCCCTGGCACTACTCCCATGTACTTCCAGGGATGAAGAGGCCCGGAGGAGCCCCAGGCAGAGGACGTCCCGCTGGGCCCCGGTGTCCCTCTCATAAAAGGCATTGTAGGAGGCAGCACAGTGCAATTTATGGTAGACACAGGAGCCACTGTCTCAACCATCGGACAAATTCAAGGACGAATCCCCCCTCTGTCTCGACGATCCCTTGCGACAATGGGCTTCTCGGGAAAACCAACCAAACAGTATTTCACTCAACCCCTACCGCTCACACTGATGGGCCAACAGGTCGAACATCCATTCCTGTACGCGCCCCAATGCCCCTACCCCCTCTTAGGAAGGGACCTCCTGGCCCAGCTCCAGTGTGACATTAAGTGCCGCAACGAGGGCATGACCATCGCCCAGAGCAATGAACCAGACCCCGCCCTCACTATGATGCTCATCGATGCCCCTCATCCCACCATTCCTCCGCCACTACACCAAGAACAAGTGGAAATCTTTTGGCTAAAAGATTTCCGAGCCTGGGCCCCAGATCAACCCATCCAGGAAGTGTACGAAGAATGGAAAGAATACATTGTGAGCCACGACGACTACTATGAGCCCACGGATCCTCCGCACACAACGCTCAATGTCTTGTTCCACCCAGATGATACCTGGACCGACGGATGGAGAACAGAGATGGAAGGGACATGCCACATGGTCCGCTACGAGCATCTCTACATCGGCCCACAGGGGGTAGCTACACATGTACACCTGGATGACAAAACCCGCCAATGGTATGCCCTGACGGAGACCTCTGTCCCCCACCTCACCCTAGCCGTCGCAAGAAACCACGAGGCTAAAGACCTGGGCCCGATGATGAAGACAGCGATGGGAGTCACCGATTGGACGCCAACGACCAATGTACGAGTCCACACCAGCCCATCAACCAAGATCTATCGCATCTCGACGGACGCCCAGTCCCTACGAGCCCTTGCCCGTGCTGAAAAGGTGGACGTGCCCCGAATTCCCACCACCATGAGGCCAGTAATCAGACCAGAAGAGAGGCCCCCGGATGTCCAGCAGATGGTACAGGCACTGCCCGCCCAACTCTGGGCCACAGGAGCCTATGATATGGGCCACACTCCCCAACACTGTATGACGACCCCACTCAAGCCGGGAGTGCAGCCCATCTGGAAACCCCAGTACAAAGTCAAGCCAGAAGCGGAAGCAGGCATCACCCTCACAATTGAGGGGCTGAAACAAGCGGGAGTGTTACGTCAGACAACATCCCCCTGGAACACCCCCATTCTCCCAGTCAAGAAAGCAGATGGGAAATCGTACCGGATGGCTCATGAGCTCAGAGCCGTCAACGAAGTGACCAGTGGACCCCCTGAGAGGGTCCCCAATCCCAACGTGGCCCTACATCTCGTCTCCCCAGAACACAAATGGTTCACAGTGCTGGACCTGGCCAATGCATTCTACTGCATTCCTCTAGCCACAGAACACCAAGACATTTTTGCGTTCACCTGGAAAGGAGAGCATCTCACCTACACCAGAGCACCACAAGGCTATCGGAGCACACCGACCATATTCAACGCCTGTGTCAAGAAAGATCTAGCCCACGTTACCCTCCCAGAAGACACCGTCGTGGTACAATATGTGGATGATATTCTCATAGCATCCACAGAGAGGGAGGATTGTATCAAAGCAACAAACAATGTTTTACATGCGCTGGCAACAGCAGGCTACAAAGTAAAGCAAGAAAAAGCACAACTAGTGGTGCAAAAAGTCAAGTTCCTAGGACGAGTGATCCAAGGAAACAGCCGAGAGATGTCTGAAGACACGAAAACCAGCATTCTCGCGTTCCCTAAACCCACAGTCGTGCGGGAAATGCTAGGATTCCTGGGACTCACCAACTACAGTCGAAACTATGTCCCTGACTTCACCGAAAGAACAACCCTGCTCAGAGCCATGGTCACCGAGGTGGGAGCAAAGAACCTCAACACTCCACTCGTCTGGACCACAGCAGGAGAGAAAGCATTCACCGACCTGAAGCAGGCCCTCAACCAAGCAACCGCACTTGCGGCCCCAAGATACGACAAACCGTTCCACCTCGACGTTCATGAGAAAAACGGACAAGTCAGTGCCATACTCTACCAAGTGGCGCCAACCGGTAGACACATTCTACACTATCACAGTGCCCAGCTGGACACACCTGAAAGAGGCATGCCCCAGTGTGCAAGATATATGGCCGCAGCTGCCATGGCTCTAGTCAAAACAGAGTCGATCCGGATGCACCACCCCACAGTGATCCACACAACACATGGAGTCAAGGCAGCCATCGAAGTCAGCCAGTTCACAGTGACCAACTATCTCCGCCAAACCAGACAAGACGACCTCCTGATGGACCCAATGATCTCGTACTCCACCGAGGGGGTCAACACAGCGGAGCAACTGACAAAAGGAAATGGAGGAGCACCCCACAACTGTAGCCAGCACATCACCGAACAACTCAGAGCCAGACCAGATCTCCGTGCCTCACCATTAGAGGGCGAAGAAGTTGAGACGTGGTTCACCGATGGGTGCTGCTACAAAGACCCCCAGGGGAACAACATAGCGTCCTGGGCCGTGGTACGCCAGGAACGTAACGACGACCACCGCTATGACTCCCGCCCTGAGTACGCTACATTACGACATGGAGTGCTAGAAGACCGTCCATCAGCCCAGAAAGCTGAACTAATGGCCGTCATCCAAGCACTCGAAATGGCAGACAAACTGAGGCTGAACATCTACACCGACAGCAACTACGTGTACGAGATGGCCCACCTCAACGCAACACAAGCCAAAGTAAGAGAATGGAAGACATCCACAGGGCTCCCAGTCAAGCACCAAGCCCTAGTACAGCGCCTGTTGTGCGCCATACAGCTACCTCAGGAAGTAGCCATCCTCAAGTGTAAAGGACACAGCAAAGAAACCACATCCATCGCCCGAGGCAACGAAGCGGCAGATGAAGCGGCCAAATTAGCAGGAGGCTACGTTCAGCCAACAGCCTCCATGCTAACCCTGATGCCCAAAAGCAGCGACACCCAAGAACCATCCATGCACGAGATGCTCGCTGACCTGAAAACAATGCAAAGCTATGCATCCGACTACGAAAGAAACTATTGGCTCGACCAAGGTTGTACTCTAGACAGCATAGGTGTGTACCGGTCTAAACTAGGGAAACCAGTTCTGGCCAATAAAACAGCAGTCATGATGGTGAAAACCATGCATGCAACCACCCACCAACCAACCAAAACTATGGCCGAAATGATTTCAAAAAACTGGTGGTTCCCAGAAATGAATGCCACAATCGCAAATCTAATCGCGCCCTGCGAGGTATGTCAACAAATGAACATTAGGCCAGGTTTTAAGGTGCCCCTAGGTCGTTTCCCCCAACCAGCCCAACCGTTTGAGGAGCTAGTTATTGATTTCACCGACATGGGGAGAGACAATAGGGTGGGGACGACTGGACACAGGTATCTACTGGTAATAGTTGACAGGTTCTCCCATTGGGTAGAAGCAGTGCCCACTAAACATGAGGACTCAAAAACCGTTATTCAATGGTTAGCCATGGAACACATTCCACGATGGGGCTACCCCAAGCGCATCAGATCAGATAACGGGTCCCATTTTTGCAACCAATACCTCCAGGAGGTAGAACGATGGCTAGGGGTACGTCACTCATTTGGCTCTGTTTATCATCCGCAAAGCCAGGGACTGGTAGAGAGGGCGAACCTAACCCTCAAACAAAATGTGTCAAAAATTCTCCTCGAGAAAAATGTACCAACTGTAGCATTCGCAGCTGAACAGATCAAAAAGCACTTGCTACCGCTCAGTCTAAACAAAAAACTAACATGGGTTCAAGCGTTACCATTAGCGTTAATGATAATAAGATCCACTCCCAACAGAATGACAGGGCTTTCCCCTCATGAGTTAGTTACCGGGCGACCAATGGCAGGGCCTTATGAGCCACCCAAGGGGCCCCCAGCAGATAGGTTGCATGAAATCATGACAGACTATTGTGCTAAACTAACACGGTCGTCTCGGAGGTTGTATTCCCAGATTCTTACTGCAGATCCCGAGCCAGAGACCCCTCTGGTCCAAGTAGGGGGGTGGATCTACATAAAGAAAACCAGACGCAAAACCCTCGAAGCCAGATGGGAGGGGCCCTACAAGGTATTGTTGGCCACACCATACTCCATCTCTGTTGCAGCCAAGAAGGGTGCCCAGTGGCATCATGCCAGCCACTGCCGCCGAGCAACCCCCAGAGACACAGACGCCCGGGCGTCCACAACCCCCGGCCCCAGAAAAGACACTCTACCGCCCCTGGACCCCCGCAGCCCTGAGGACCCTGGCCACCAACCTGCCCCCAATCCAGGGGGACGGTAGAGCCTGGATCCAAGCCTTCGAGAAAGCCACCGTGGAGGACAGCCTTTGCCTGGGCACCGTCCGGGCCATCATCACCAGGGCCACCTCAGCATCCCATGCGCTCGTACCCTATGCACTCGTCTCATCGAAACCACCCTCCGCAAAGAACAGCTCAGTGAGAGAGTAGCCCAGATGGCGCTGCTCCAGTATGAGGGAGGGGACAATAAGTCAGATGATGAGGACTGTGCTGTTTTCAAGGACTCTGGTCTGGTGTAATAAACGGCCACGAGATGGCGTATCTTACAGACCAGTGGTACCTGCTCTATCCCTATTGTGTAACTTTTTGCTCATGTGCTATCAACAAGACAGATAAGAAGGTTTTAAACTCTGAGTTAGGAAGGTCTTCCTAGAAAACAGCGTCGCTGTACTCACAACGTGAATGACAAGTTTGAAGGTTTTGCTAGCATTTTACTTTTTAATACTTTTTAATACTTTTAAAGGGACACTAAGTAGTTTTTCTAGTAATTTATTACCTCAAATCAACGTCTTCATTCATAAATAAGTCCCCATTGGTGTACAATGATCAATGTCAACAATCTCACTTATCCTCCTGAGCGAAGAATCACTTATCAGAATATACATAGTGCGGGCAAGCTCTATGGAGGCCGCCATGTCTTTCCGGTCTATGGACTCCCGAGAGGGACAAAAAGCACGTGGTACAGGTAATGCGAAACGCGTTCTCACTCAGAGCCAGCTGACTGTGGAACAGAGAAGGAGCGTAGCGAGACGCGCTTCCCCGGCAATTTAGAAAACCTACACTGCACTTGTCTTCATAATGCAAGATCATACTTATGCCATGCCACACAAACCCTCGCCGGCAAAAAAGCGAATAAGAGATTTTAAAAGGCAACGTGACCGGCGAATTCAGAAAAGGAGGGTAAACATCGGGGTCGCTTTTTCCAGGTGGAAAGAGCTAATGAAGGAGAACGATTTTCAAAGGGATGCAGAGGTTGCCTGCTTTCTCCTCGACAGGTAAGTCAACGTCACTGTCTAAATTACAAGCATTTATCATTGCTTGGTTGTTTAATTCATTACATAGGCGGCACAACAGTAGAACACGTAACGTTATAAACCTAAACGGCGTCGTTGGTGGGTAGCAGCGTAGTCTAGCAATGTTTGATAGAATAAGTGTGATTGCATGCCTACTACCCCCCCCCCCCCCATCAGTAATTTTCTTTGGAGAACTAGACAACGGTGGTAAATGACGGTCTTACGCATGCCATGAAGTAGTAATATTATTTTTATATTTTATCTCGGGGGTGATTTCTATTTACCTTATTCATTCTAAGAGTGCTCCTGAATGCAAATCCAGGTGTGTTGACGACAACCCCCACCTGTGAATGGGGGATGGGTAGGCTATTGAGTAAAATGTAAAGTGGAGAAGGTGCTAACAAGATTGTAGTCTAGAACTTTGGCCAGAATCCATTTTGAAAGAGCATATGACCATGCATTGCTTGCACACCAAAGGCTATGTCAAATTGTATGTTATCTGACATTTAGGGCCTACTGTTATTTATCATCTGTATAGTGTCATTTGTCTTCACGTTGGAGAGTCCACAACTGCTGGAGTCAAGTTCCTTGTCTGTAAGAATGCTTGATCACTAAACCTCATCTGATTTGTCAATTTAATTTGTCCAGTTATGAGAGAACTGAAGGAAGCGCAGGTGATAGATAATCTGCCAACTATCGGGATCGATGAGACTGTGCACGACCTGCCTGCCCCTGAAGTCCTTTCTGATGAGCCCTTGACTATCGAGCAGCCAATTTTGCCAGGCCCTCAGAAGGTCCTTAGTGAGGATGATATTGTTGGCGTCAGAGCAGCAGTCATCTATGAGAACAGCTTGAGGCAGCTTGTCACATTTTTAACTCTGCCAGTGGACACATGCACTGGTGTCTTGAGGAACGGTTGGGTGTGTGACAGTGTTGCTCCCTTTCAACCAATCATCGCCATCAGGGGCACTGCAATGAGCGTTGAATGGGTAAGCCTTGACAGTAACTTCAAATCACAATGAATGGAAACAGACAGCACTGTATATGCATTTTGAATTAATGAGGCTACTATTTATGACCATTAGATCTGCCCAAATGGACATTGCCTATGGCGGTGGAACTCCCAGCCTTTGTTGAAGTTTGGCATGCAGGCCGGGGACTTTCTACTTTCCTCAAACATCTTGCTGTCTGGAAACAACTACACAAAAGTTGCTCTCCTCCTGAAATTCATGAACATCCGAATGGTTAACCATACCACCCACTACACAATCCAGGACACGTACTGTGTTGATACTATTAAAGAGTACTGGGAAGAGAAGAGGTCTGAGGCCATCCGCCGACTTCAAGGGAAAGATGTAGTGCTCTTGGGTGTGTATTTTTATATTTTACCTTGTTCAACATACATTTGTATTGTGTTACACAATGAAACAGATTTGGCAACCATCTGTCATGTGTTGTCTTTTGAAATTACCTTATTTTTCTAGGTGATGGCAGAAATGACTCACCAGGGCATTCTGCACAATACTGCAGCTACACAACCATGGAGCTTGATACGAAGGAAATTGTCTATGTGGCCACTGTAGACAAGCGGCAGACAAACTGGAACTCCAATATCATGGAAAAGGAAGGTTTTATCCAGACTGTGGAAGAACTAACCAAAGAAATAAAGGTAGTGGAGTTCTGCACAGATGCCCATGTCCAGATTGGAGCCCTTTTGAGTAAGTGGTCAACAGATAAAATGTTTGTACAAAAATATTGAAATGCTGATTTAGACACCGGGAAATAAAATGATTCCTTACTTCACAGACCCAGACAAAGGCAGATACAAGGAGCTCAGGATTCACCACAGCCTGGACATATGGCATGGTGCCAAAAACCTGTCCAAAAAAATTGCTGCTGTAAGTTATACTACATCCAATTTCATACATGACACTACCCTGTACCGGCCTGCATGTCAGTTGAATCATTGCATTATGTTAGGTCTCCATGCAAAAATACTTGCATGGAATAACTTGCATTGCTTGTGTTTTGCTTATCTCCTCAAGGCAGGAAAGTTGAAAGGCCAGTCTATTCTCCTTCACTGGTTGAGGGATGTAGTCAACCATTTTTGGTGGTGCTGCAAGACGGCAGATACATTTCAGCAGTTTCTTGTAAGCGAGATTTATATTTTTATGTATATATATAGAGAGATTATTTATTTTTTTATTCAGTAAGTTAAATGATATATTTTTTTATTTATTTGGTTTACTTTCCTTAGCCACTTTGGATTGGGGTTCTCCATCATGTGTGCAACCATCACACATGGGGGACTGGAAGCTGCCAACATGATCACCTCGAAGACACTCATGGAAAGCAGTGGATTGAGAGGGATTCCCAGAGCCACAAAGCGCTAGTGAACATTGTCCTCAACAAGCGCTGGCAAAAGGATGTCCACAAGTATCTGCGCTTCAGGTAAAGTGTGGGGACATGACAATTAATTTGAAATTTCAGAGCCATAAGACATGTGTAGGTGTGTTCTTGCTCTAACATCTTTTTTATTCATCCAGATCAACAGCACACCTTGAGTCATTTCAGAATCACATTCTGATGTATGCCAGCAAACGCCAGGCCTTCACTCCCCGAGGGTATGACTCAAGAGTTTTGCTCGCAGCTCTGGACTACAATTTCCACCACAAACGGCCAATTTACAGGACGGCTGAGGGCCAACAAGTGTATGTAAAAGTCATTAAACATTTCTGTTCAAATAATAGCATATTTATATTGTCTACCAATTATGTGATTTTAGTTGTCATAATGACTTGTAATACTTGCCTTTTTTATTTAGACATAGGAAGAAGTACAATAAGAATGCAAGAAGATATAGCCTCTACACCTTAAAGTGTGAGAAATCATATGATTACATCCCTGAGTTGCTAGCACGGATTGTGAAAGGAAGAGTCGCAAGTGGGGTTGGGATGCCACGAAAGAGGACGCTACACCCGGATGACCCAAGGCAGCTTGGTGTTGTGCCCCCAATACCTCCACCACCGATGTCAGAGTTGGTACGCACACATGTCAGCAGAGGTCTAGGTAAGTGACAAACAATCTAGCATGCAGTTATTTCAGCACAGGCCATTGCCTCAAACTGATAATGAATTGTGTGCACGACAATCCATTGTGTGCACATGACTAATGGCACTCCATGTCTTTTACAGGATCAGCCCTCGATGCTGCTACCAACTTGGAGGCAGAATGAGCTGTTCTTTGGTGTTGTAAATATGAATGTTTGTAAATATGAATAAATCAATATTTTGTTTTGCAAAAAATATTCACTTGAATCGTACAGTTTATAAAATTGATATTGCACCTTATTTTGGCATTTTTCTCGATAACTAGTGTAGAACAAATACAGCACAGACTCAAACAAGAAATATTTAATTCTTCAATGAAAAACAGAACTCAAAAGAATACAAAATATATAAATATATAGTAATATAAATATGTTTACTATGTACTCAAAATATTTACAAACAATCTCTTATATCCCTGGAATGTAGCCTGTGTATTGTCCCTGAGGGTCAGGGAATTTGTCCCTAATCCTGCACACACAGCAGCTGGGAATCACTCTCCGGTTCCCCTGTCCTAATGCGCCATGCTGCCAGAAAATAAAATGTCTGTAAGCTGCATGCCTGTATTCCCTGTTGTCATCACCGGGCTCCCTTACATTTCCCAAGGCAGTGAGGTCCTCCCGGTACTGCCTATGGATCCGCAGGTAACCCTCATCCAGGCAGTACTGCGTGAAATGGGGCAGAAGGCTCACACAGTGGACAGGGTCTTGGCCACAGCATTTACGCTCCCTGTCCGTCGGCATGTCTCTGCAGTTGCCACAGGTACACCAAGGTACCCCCGGTACCTCCGCAGATGTAGGAGCACCATGTCTTTGCTGACGCTCCATCAGCAGATCAAAGATCAGACCCGGCTGCCTCTCCAACATTCCCGCTGCGAGGCGTCTGTGATCAGCAAGGCTCATCTCCTGCAGTAGTCTCTGAAGAAATGAAAGGAAATAAGATAGGGTTAGGCCATTAGGTATACAGGTATACATATAGCCAACAGGTTGGATAGTGCACAGGAGGCAATGCAGTGTAAAGGATCTCATATTTATCAATCTTGCAAAAGACAACTTCATTGGTGTGCAAAAGAAACAAATGCTCTAACATTTTCTAATGGCCTTCAAAAACACTCAATTAGCTCACGTTGTGACTATGGTTTCGCTATGTGCATAGGATTAGGATTGGAAATTCATACTGTTCATTTGCTGCTAGCCATATCAATTGTACAAACCTCTGTGGCTTCTCTTCTCTGCCTTTGGAAACCTTCAATCCTGTCAACATCTTCTCTTGTAGTAGCTGCCGTGCGTCTTTGTCGTCGTGGTTGTGACTGTCGTTCTCCTCTTCCTCGTCGTCCTCCTCGTCGTCCTCCTCGCCTAGCTCCCACCGATCCACTGCCCCTCTGCCGTCTCCCTCTCTGCGTTGACTCGCCTGATGATGCTGTCTGACAATGCACGGACTTCGAAATATAAACTGAAATATAATGTTTCATTACTAATTAGCACATACTTCATGCGTTATGAACTAGGTGATATAAACTCTAGCCTAATAATAATAATAATAAAAAGTGTTCGTCTTGTGTCACTGTCACGTTGATTACCTGACGCTATACTGCGACAGTAATGTTACCAATAAAAAACGATGTAAACATGAGAACATATTTCACTATCTTGCTGTAGGAGTAATTACTCATACATGCTCACACTAATGATTAAATGCAGTTTGAAGTTTGTTTGAAATAACGTACCTCATCATCCGAAACCAAACTGGAAGTGTTCGAAGACATGTCAATGGTTCTTGAATCTTGACTAATACCGCTTGCCGTAGTTCCAACAGGTTGCAACGAACATTTGAAAACGCGAGCATAAATTCGTTTGAATGCAAAATACAACTTGACCACTAGATGGGAGTAGAAATTACTTAGTGTCCCTTTAAATCATTTCAATTTGTGCAAATAAATACCTGTGAATGAATATTTTGCATTTAAAATACAGTTGTGGTGGTCATTATTAAAATATATCAAACATTATTAAGGGTACACATTCTTACCGTAACATATCAACAAAGTTGTAGTTTCCTACAACGAGCCCAGGCCCAGTCTCATTGTATTAACCACTCGTTACATAAGCTACCAGTTACTCTACCTTAAATGAAGCTTCACTACACTGAAGCTCCCCCCCCAGAGAAATGTAGCAAGCTAAGCTCCAGCAACATGGCAAAAGTGGTTTACTACATCGAACCTTTTTTTTTTTTTTTTTTACATTGAACCTTACATTTTTACATTTCCATTCCAAGTCAATGCTATCTCAGTGATCAATACAACTGTCAGTCAAATAGATAGGCAGGCAAAAAATGTTCAGTTCAATTGTTTATTAAACAAGCTGTGTGCAAGCTGGGCACATTTGCAGGATAAACTCGAAGTTAACTTGAAACTCATTAATTAAACTCAAACCACAGTAGCATAAGAAGAAAGACTTAAAACAGCTGCTCCAAACAGTAACATGGCAAAAAAAAACATCTCCTCTAAATAGCATTTGGTGTGTGTGTGTGTGTGTGTGTGTGAAAGAGATCTATCTCTCTCCATGGAAACAAGTTTCTGCCACTGCATATCAAAGTTTCCTTTTCACTAGAGGATGAGGTGGTCAGGCTGGACCCTGATCTTTCTCACAAAAGGTGTTTCGCTTTGGTTGGAAAATGTATTTTCCTACACTAAAGAGTCGTTCACAAGCTGCACTAGCAGGGCTCATGTGTTGTACTTCAGGAAGATCTTCATCATCGGCAGGTTTTGGAATGCATTGACAAGGTTGGTTTCGGTTGATTGCAAGTAGCTATCGACTTCATTCAGAACTGTTCTTGTTCTCAGTGATGGGAAGTATCCAGTTACTTAATCGCCATCAACAGTTGGGTCCTCGCCATTTGTCTGCATAAGATCATCTGGAGATTGAGTTTGAAGCAGGTTTACTTCTGCTGCTGCATTGAGGATGTAGGCCAATCTGAACATAGGATGAGCTGTAGAGGCTATGAGCAACCTTGCATCTTGAAAAATGTATCCAAACCTCAGCTTCACCCCATTGCTGATGGCATCTACCAGTGGGTTACAGTGATGTAGGTTGGTCTCATGTTTTATCTGCTCCATCTTCTCGAGGAGAATTGAGATTGTTGGCACCAACACTCCTGTGTAGGTCATTCTATCGGACTGTAGTACGTCAAGGGCCTTGGCCAGGGGAGCCATAACAAAGTATTGTTATCATTATTATTATTCATAATTATCATCCTCCTAATAGTAGTAGTAGTTTAACATTAAGTTAATAACCTGGGAGAAAACAATCACTTAACTAGTAAGCTCACTGAGAGGTATGTAGTTGCCTTTATGTGCAGACAGATACATGGATTACAGCACCTGAACACCAGTTAACTTAAGTACATATCAAAATAAAGGTAATAGTGGCTGTTCATTGATGAATGTTGCACTCTAGCCCACAACCCATTTAAATGGAATGATAGACAGAGCACCACTCACCCCTCCACTGTCAAGTGGCTGCTGTAACACTTTAACATCTATCTATCTTTTTATCTATCTTTTCATCTATTTATAATTTTTCCGCAACCCCTTCCCTCCTATATGTACTGTATTTGTGTCTTTATTTAAGTTAGCACACACACTCCCACCCCCTACCTCCCCATGCTTAATATTATTTATTTTCTGCCAATAGACTTGTAGCTAGCTAGTGGTTAGCTGTTGACAAGTTGCTTGCTGGTGTTTGCAGACTGCACTGAATTGTGATGATTAGCTTGGTTGGCGATGGTTGTGTGTTAGCTTATTCCGGAATCACCTGAATGTGTGTTCTTAAATTAGTGTTTGACGTCTTGGAAGTTGAGAGCAGCTTCTTCTTGGGGTTGCACAGTAAGCACCTGAACACATACGCACACTCCCTCTGTGTGTGTTGTAATCTGAGCTTCTTATCTTCTTTGTTTTGGTGTCCGGTCCGGCCGCGCGTTCATGATAACGCACGCGCTGTGCATGAGATGAGTTAAGAAGGTAAAGTTAACACTCCCAATTGTTGTGGTTTGAGATGCTGGTGCTCTAGTGCGACATCTTGTGGCTAAATATATCGCCTATAGCCCCTTTAAACTCATGTATTTATCGAGGTATGGTCACGGCGACTCCCTCTGGATCAATTCCTCTCCATCCTCCTCACCCTCTGCCATCTTTCAGTAAACTCAAGCTTGCGTGTCTCTGTATTCCCCTGCAGGTCCGTGTATGGCGGTGGCGTCACTTATTGATCCTTAGCAGTTTTATTTCAGACCACAGCAGAAAGCTCTGCATGCTTGAGCTTCAGAAATGCTTGGGAAAATGTAGTTTGTAGTTTGTGTGGATGCTACCGAACTACTTGATCAATAAAAGAGCTTTGATTCAGGAAACAGCGACGCTACCACCACGCTACTAAGAAATGTAGTTAAACTAGTAATGCCGCTACTTGTAGCGATGCTACTGCCCAACACTGAAAATGAATATGCATGTAGTGTGTTACAACATGACTTGTACAAAGTAAAAAGTTAATATGTTAAGTAAAGATGGAGGACATATATCATCAAAAGTACATAATTCTCTGGCTACTTGTTCACACTGCTAGGCCTAAAAAAGGTTGAATAAACTATGTTGTGAACTATATTGTTTGTGACTCGGAGAGTATGAGGAGAATGAACAACATGACCAACAACAAATGGAAAAAATGCCCTTTAGTTTAATGTGGGCGGTTCTTAAAAGAACCTTTTTGTGGCCGGCCTCATGCCGTGGGTTGCCATGGTACTGCCCTTTCAGCAGAAAAGTAGGAAGTGTAGCTCTCCCTCACGTGCGGGCCGGGGTTGTTGCTCCTCACTCTTCTAATGTCCTGCAGGAGACCTCCCCCTCCGACTGGCACTGGCTCCCTCCTGGTCCCCGGCTTCTCCTCAGGTAATTGTGAAGGGCACAGGTAGCCTTCACGCATGTCACCACATTTGCAGGGCTGACACTAATGACTCTCCGGTACATGCAGGAAGACAGAATACCACTGGGAAGACATAATACCAAAGGCATTATCTACTATCAGCCTTGCATGGGACCGCCTGTAAGATAAGATTAGATAACACATTATTAATCCCCCCGGGGGGGGGGGGGGATTACAAAATAGTGCCTAAGTAAAGATAAACAGAATACAAAAAGAAAAATAGTAAACATATAATATAGTAATTCACATAATATAATATAGTATAATAATAATAATAATAATAATAATAATAGTATAATTATAGTATAATTATAGTATAATATAGTTAAACACCCTGTTCCTCAGAGAGAGGGTGGCTCCTGGAAAAGGCCTCATGAGGTCTCTGGAGGGGAAAGGCCTCGTCTCCCACAAAAACATGGGGTCTGGGTCCCAGGTACTCTGCTCCTGGAAGCATGGCATCTTTCAGGGATGCTGAGAGTGCCGTCTCTCAGGGCCTGACCAAATGTGGAGTTTACCAGGGTCCTTCCATCGCTGGTCCTCCCATAACCACCGACATCCACCACCCGGAAGCAATATTTAGCATCCACAACTGCCAAGAGGACTATAGAGAAAGTCCCCTTGTAGTTGTAGAAGAGTGACCTAGAATTGTTGGGAGTCTGGATAACCACATGCATGAACCTATCTGCACCCATCTCTAGCCAACACTCACCGCAGACAGATAGCAAGGCGTTCAGCAGGACAAATGGCTCGCCGGTAGTTGGTGTCCACCCTGCGGATCCGTGGTCCAATCTTGGTCAGCAGATAGTCAAACTGACTTTTGTCCAGTCTGAAATAACGCTAAAACCAACAGTTGTCTAAACGCAACTCCTGTACAAACCGGTGATATTCGCCGTGGAGTCGCCAGGTTCGCAAAATCTTGTGGACGCATATGGACCAACGGCAGCAGCGTTTCTGCCTCAAATAAATCGCTGCAATACAGACAAGGCTCACCAAAGTGCGCTCCATGATGAATGACAACTGAAGATGTGCCTTCTATATATAGAGGTGGGAGGGAAAATATAGGAAAAAATATACACCTAGCAGGCAGATATTTTTTCCCAACTGTAGGCCTACAGCTAGTCAAAGATAGTTAATGGTAGTTGAATGATAGGCTATAGCCTATTGGGATAATATTAATAGCTAATATAATACGCTATCTATAAATAGGCTATATCATTAATAGATAAGCCTATCTATTATTATTAGGCAATTTCTACAATTATTCTACATTTATTCTATAATTATAATTCTTTATCTCCATTTCTGGTTGTTGTATTGTGTACTGACTGAGAGCAAAAACCAGGTGAAATTCCTTGTGTGGAAACTGCGATTCTGATTCCAATTATGTTGCCATGCACACAATAGACAAACATAAAACGGAATTTTTTCATTGAGTATTGTTTGAAAATATTATGTTGCTTACTAAATAATAAACAAGGGAAATGTGGAAATTGTTATTTGAACATGCTTGTCACGCCGTCATGCAGGCCTGCCAAATAGCTCTACTACAAACTTGATATTGGAATGGGCACAACCGAACTTGATGTCTGCAGTGCTGCTTGAACGACCTGGTCCCCTGCGACAGCAGGCAGCGAGCAGCCAGCGGCCAGAACACCCACTGCTGCTCATGTCGCTCACTGTCTGACCACACAGTTATGCACATGATGAAGAGCAACGTCGAAGTGAAGACGACGCACATTGAGTTCAGAGACAATGCAGTTGAGGCCATTCAGTCTGCTACCCCACAAAACGGAGTTAAAGGATTGTCCATGCTTTTTATGCTTCCCCTGTTCAACATTGTTTTGGGATTTGTCCCCGATTACATGCATTCTGTGCTGCTTGTTGATTGTGTGCCGACAGCTTATGTCTCTGTGGTTGGACACGTGCAACTGTTTGAGTCCTTGGTATATAGGTCGAAAGATTGCACAGCTAGACTCTCATCTTCTCTGTCTGAAGCCACCGACAGAAATAGCCAGAGCACCACTGTCACTGCTGACTGAAGTTCAGGAAGGCATCTGAGTGCATACTGATGTTTAGTATTCACATTTTGCTACTAGAATCAATATCACCACATGACCTTCAACTGGCTCACAATGCCTTGTCACTCTTTGTAGTAAAGATGGGAGAACTATATGGCCAAGAAAATGTCTCTGATAGTGTCCTGAACTGGGAACCTCTCTGGGCGACATCGTCATTTAACTTTAATGGATACTTAAATGGAAACTGAACAATAATGGATACTTAAAGACTCTGTTTAATGGTACCCGGTATGTTCCACAACAGATTTGCCAGCTCTTTGTCCTTTGGTATGACATATCCAAATAACTTTGTATTGTAGGTTTTGACCCACATTCAGACTTATATGTTTCTAGGCAAGCTTGCTGACAAAAGACTTGTACAGGACAGCATTGGCTCTTTCACAACTCTTAGAAAATCATCTTCACTTGCTTTCACAGGATCTATAAAATTAGCTGTAGAATAACTCCTGGATAGAACAGTTCCTGTCAAACTAGTGATGGATTTCATGAGTCGTTCGCGTCGTTCAGTTCGCCACAGAGAGTCGTTCGTTCGTTCGTTCGTTCGTTCGTGTTTCCGGTAGCGCTGAATCATTCACTGACTCGTTCAGTCGTTCACTTAGCTCCTCCCTCGTTCTCAATTCGCGAATCGCGAACGACTCGGCTGTCATTCGCGAACGGCGAATGCCAGCCGAGTCGGTCAGACTCGGCTCCTCCTCGTTCAGGTGTTAATAAATGTGTTAATAGCAAATACAACATTGTGTCTGGTTGAATATGTTAACATATGTATTTAATTTGAGTTCAACAGATTTATTTAATGTATGCATAATGACATGTCAGGATTAAAATGCCCCGTTCCCCCAATTCAAGGTAAAGTTAGACAAACCAAACGCAGCGGGATGTGTGTGTGTGTGTGTGTGTGTGTGTGTGGGGGGGGGGGGGGGGCGTAGTAGATTATTGGATGTATATCAGCAAGATAATAGACTTGATTTAGCAATTATGAGTTTTAAAGTTAATGATGTACAGTTGTGTTTATTCTGGGCATATTTTATTTACTATTGTGAAGATGGCCATTGGCCACCCCCACTCAAGACCAAGATCCACCAAGGTGGGGGTCCCGGCCGGGTTGCGTGCGTGAGAAGGAAGCATGAAAGAACGAGACAGATTGACGAGACATTCAAATATTTTATTAATCTGGCATGACACAGAAAATACAAAGACAGCATGTATTTACCATTTCACTGATATGTAAATGTAAAAGGCAATATTCAAATGTGAAAGTGGTATTGTTAATGTGTCAACCATTCGAAAGCGTCCTAGACTCACAGACAGACAAACAACATACATTGGCTGGCTCTCGTGATGACGAGTCGTGAGTGACGTCTCAGTCCTCGAGTCAATCAGTCAGCGAACGACTCGCAAATCAGCGGCGCCGCGAATCAGCGCGTCAGAGAGACTCAGTGAACGAGACGAACGACGCGAACGAGAGTGGCGAACGAGGTCAGTTCGTTCACTTTAAAGAGTCGTTCGTTCGAACTGGTTCGTTCGCGAACGACCCATCGCTATGTCAAACCAGTGGAGTCATATGACCTCTTTGTTGATGGAAACATGGTTTACCATACTACAAACTATCGTCGGTCAGAGAAAAGGAATAACACTGTGATCAAATTCAAGAATTCATCTTGTGTTTTCCTAATAAATCTGAATTGTGTTTGCACATCAAACATTGTCAGACCATTCCAGTTGTTTTTGTCCAGCTGTATGACAAGAAGGCTCATAGTTTGTTGAATTGTTGAAGTCTTGGCATCACATCAAAGAAAGTGTTCATTTAAGTCAAGAGGACAAGGCGAACCAAATCATTTTTCTTGGAGGATATCCAAGAAATGTATGTATGTAGATGGGTGGCTTATAGGTCCGTGTACGTCGCGGCCATTCGATTTCCGTTCTGAGATGGGAAATCCAAAATAGGGAAACAGACCCTTTTTCCGTTTTTCGTTTTGGAATCGGAAAACGAGAAACAAGTCTATTTTCGTTTTTCGTTTTCCGATTCTGAACCGGAAAACGAAAAATAACGTGAGCGGCCGTGAGACGTGTGCAAGCCGGCCATACGCAGTATTCATTGTTACTCCACTTCAAGGCTCTTCCCTATACTATACTCTTTTATGTGGATATATACACATACACATACATATATATATATATATATATATATATATATATATATATATATATGAATAAAATAGTAGTTGTATCATTTTATTTTTGTCACCATCTAGTGGTCAGATGTCGTATTTCGTTAAGTCCTCCTTCATTCATTCGCTCTTTTTATTTATTCAGTTTACTTATGTTTGAATGTTGTTTATTGTATGTTGCTGGTGTTTTGAGGTTGTTTATTGATGATTTTAACTGATACTATCTGTAAAGTGTCCTTGAGTGGCGTGAAAGGTGCTTCTAAATAAAATGTATTGGGACACCCACCCCCACGAGAGTCACAACCCTACCCCAGCAATGCACACCCATAGGCGGCCTACACTTTGAGGACAGCACCCCCCCCAACCCCCCGACAGTCACAACCTTACCCCAGCAATGCACACACACATAGGCTACCTACACTTACCCCAGCAAAGCACACACACACATAGGCTACCTACACGTACCCCAGCAAAGCACACACATAGGCGGCCAACACTTTGAGGACAGCCCTGACACACAATCTCTTATAGGGTGACCAGGCGTCCTCTTTTGCCCGGACATGTCCTCTTTTTGAGACCTAAAAACATGTCCGGGCGGATTTTCGAAATCGTCCGGGATTTTTTGGTCAAACATCGGAATTTCCATTGCGTTCGCTGACCAAGTAGTCCCGCCCCCCCCCCTACTCAGTTCTGTTGGCTTTGCTTTGAGTGGCAGTGAGTAGGGGGAGTTACCTGCGTAGGCTCTGACTGGAGAGCTGCCATCATTGGTCGATAGCCTTTTCTGTGACCTTTTAATTGGTCAGTCTGCACCTCAGTGGCGCGAGCAGCTTCCTTGTTTATCAAAGAGAGCGCATGTACCGGCGGCATCTCTGCAGCTATGCCGAAACGTAAATGCAAGTTCACGGATTAACTAAAAAAGAGATATCCATGCTTTTGTCTTGGTCGCAATCCACACAAAGCTTTTTTATTATTATAGGCACTTTTTATTATTTTTTTAGGTTATTGTTTTATAGGGACAAACATTGAAAACGTTTACTTTAGGCCTGTATTTTCTGTGCGTTTGCACTTTGAGGCATTGTTCTATTCTATTCTATTTTGTTAGTGTTGTTAAGGGCCAATAAAGCCCCCCCCCCCCCCCCCCCCCCCCCCCCCCCGCTGAGGTGTCCTCCTTTTCACAAACTCATAAATGGTCACCCTACACAATCTCTTAGAACCACGGTACAATACATAGGTCGTCGAATCCATTTTCCGCTTTGCTTAGCACTGCTATCTTGACTTTAATGAATCAGACTTTAATGAACGTGAATGAATGAACGTGAAATACGAGCCTACGTGTGCAACTTCTTCGCGGGTAAATACAATGATATAAATGCAAAATCGGTCATGAAAAATGGCCCTGGAGATCCTATTTCCGATAATAAGCACATCAATGAGAATCAGAAAACGACTAGTTTTTCGTTTTCCGGAAAACGGGTCTGTTTCCCTATTTTGGATTTCCCATCTTAGAACGGAAATCGAATGGCCGCGACGTACACGGACCCGTATTACTCTACCCAACACTTATGAAAGGGAGTAGGCCTTGTTTACAGGGAGGGGGGGGAGGCTCAGGATCCATAATTGTACATACTGTAAACTTTAATTGTTCTGAAATTTCCATATGGATGACTCACCTTATTGCTATCTCTAAATGGCCTTATTTCCTGCCCATAACAGCCCATCCAGTTACCCACTTACCCTATACAGCGGGGGTCACTAACAGGCGGACCGCGGTCCGGGTCCGGACCCAGACGCCGTCCTATACGGACCCGGACCTATAGTCAATAAATTATTCAAGTATTTTACATTTTGACGGGGCGCTTCTATTTTGACCGGCGCAGTGTTTCTAGACTTTACGGTACTGGTTTAGCGAATCAGGAAATCCACTGACCAATTGCATTCGTGTTAAGCCATCCCACGTGATGCTACTCAGCCAATCGAATCTGTGCATTCCCGGCGCTGGCTGCCAGACAGTGAGACAGTGAGCGATCATGCGAGAGATGACAGAGAAAGAAGTCAGATAAGAGTGAGTAATACAGCGGGAGAAGAGTGAGAAAGACAGCGGGAGAAGAGAGTAATACAGCGGGAGAAGAGTGAGAAAGACAGCGGGAGAAGAGTGAGAAAGACAGCGGGAGAAGGCAGATAAGACAGCGGGAGAAGAGAGTAATACAGCGGGAGAAGAGTGAGTAATACAGCGGGAGAAGAGTGAGTAATACAGCGGGAGAAGAGTGAGAAAGACAGCGGGAGAAGAGTGAGTAATACAGCGGGAGAAGAGCGAGAAAGACAGCGGGAGAAGAGTGAGTAATACAGCGGGAGAAGAGAGTAATACAGCGGGAGAAGAGCGAGAAAGACAGCGGGAGAAGAGAGTAATACAGCGGGAGAAGAGTGAGTAATACAGTGGGAGAAGCGGGAGAAGAGAGTAATACAGCGGGAGAAGAGAGTAATACAGCGGGAGAAGAGTGAGTAATACAGCGGGAGAAGCGGGAGAAGAGAGTAATACAGCGGGAGAAGAGAGTAATACAGCGGGAGAAGAGTGAGTAATACAGCGGGAGAAGCGGGAGAAGAGAGTAATACAGCGGGAGAAGAGAGTAATACAGCGGGAGAAGAGAGTAATACAGCGGGAGAAGAGTGAGTAATACAGCGGGAGAAGAGAGTAATACAGCGGGAGAAGAGTGAGAAAGACAGCGGGAGAAGAGTGAGAAAGACAGCGGGAGAAGAGAGTAATACAGCGGGAGATGAGTGAGAAAGACAGCGGGAGAAGAGAGTAATACAGCGGGAGAAGAGTGAGAAAGACAGCGGGAGAAGAGAGTAATACAGCGGGAGAAGAGTGAGTAATACAGCGAGACAGAAAAGAGACAGAGTGAGCCGGAGAACTACACATGGCGCTCTCTAAGAAGAGAAAAGTGGACAGCGAAAACAGAGCTTTCAACCCAGAATGGACAGACTCTTTCATGTTCATTCTTCCCACTGGAAACACAAACCAGTCTGTCTCATATGCTCAGAGACAGTGGCACTCATAAAAAGTGCCAACGTGAAACGCCACTATGAGACAAAGCACAAAGTTTTCCACCAAACATACCCACTCAAGTCTGAACTGCGGTCACAGAAAATAAGCAGCCTCAGAGCCCAATATGAACAATCCACCCGGATCCTGACCCATTCATTCACTGCCCAACAACGTGCTAATGAATGTTCCCTCAGAGTCACTTGGATTTTGGGTCAACACAAAAAGCCATTTACTGATGGAGGGGTTGTCAAGGAGTGCATGAGTGCAGTAGCTGAAACTTTACTTGAGGGGAAACAGAAAGAAGAGCTTTGTGACAAAATAAAGCAAATACCCATGTCAGCATCATCAGCCACAAAGGAAAGTGAAATGTTAACCCAGGATGTGCTGGCCCAGCTGGATGAAGCCATTCATAAGGTACCATGTGTAGGCTTAGCTGTAGATGAGTCCACTGATGTGTCTGACAATGCTCAGCTGTTAGTTTATGTAAGGTTCTTCAACCAAGAAAAGAAAGAGTTCTGTGAAGATGTGTTAGGTGTAACTCCCCTTAAGACAAGTACCAGAGGAGAGGACATCTACCTGGCCATTAGGGAGATGTTAACACAGCGAGGAATAGAGCCAAAACAAGTGGTTTCAATAACCACAGATGGAGCCCCTGCCATGATAGGGAGAGAGAAAGGAGCTGTGGCAAGAATGAAAGAGGACAATCCTGAGCTCATCTCTTACCACTGCATAATACATCAATCTGTCCTGTGCTCCACCCTGTCAGATGAGCATGCTGAAGTGATGAACACAATGATGAAGATGATCAATTTTCTCAGGGCATCCTCTTCCTATCAGCATCGCATGCTCAGGGAATTCCTCAGAGAAGTTGATGCAAACGCTGATGATCTGTTGCTGCACAACAACGTGAGATGGCTAAGCAAAGGCAGGGTGTTAGAGCGCTTTTGGTCCATCAGAAGGGAAGTAGCAGCTTTCATGGAAGAGCTGAGAAGTCAGAAGGCAACAGAGTTTTCTCTCTTTTTAAAGGATGAGAAAAGGATGGATAATGTGGCCTTTTTGGTTGATATCACTTCACACCTTAATGAACTTAATTTGAAGCTACAGGGTAAGGACAATACAATTTGTGAACTGATGACAGCTGTCCGCTCCTTTCAGAGGAAACTTGAAGTGTTCAAGGAAGACCTGCAGGGAGACTGTGCACACTTCCCAGCAGTGCAGGATCAGGTTCAGGGACAGAGAGATGTGTCTTCTTTTGGTGACTTTGTTGAACGTAACAAGTCCCGGATATCTGTTACGTCAGATGGCGCAAAATTCTTCTGCTGCAACCCAAAGTAGGCAATAAGCCTGTCAACAGACCATGTCTCCTTCGGGCCCCTCCTCATCCTCTCCCATGCCTAAATGTTCAGCCTTACAGCCCACCTCAATGTCTGTGTGTAACGTTCCTATTCTCATACCCTCCTTTAATGTAAGAGCATCTTTAGTTACATTAATCACTCTTATCGGTAGCCTCCCCCTTTCCACTCGACAGACCACCCGAGCAATCATTACATCACATTGTTTTGAGAGCGTGTCTGCTGGTTCCAACATATCCTCATAGCTGGGCTTGAATGAATTATCCACCGTTCCCGCAATGATTGCCTCACTACGTGGGGGAATTACAGTGTCTTCCAGGACGATCACTGTCTGGGCTTTATCCATATCTGCCGGAACAATCAGGGGAAACTGTTCGGCACTCCTTTTTACCAAAGTCAACCACTCTCAGGATATTCTCTTGGGCTTTGACTTCTTGAGTAAATATGGGGTCATATTTACTCAAGAAGTCAAAGCCCAAGAGAATATCCTGAGAAGGCACAGCTACCAGAAACTCTGTAATTAATGCCAATGAATCAAACTGGCAGACTGTTTGCCATTTTCCCAAAATCCCCATTGCCCCTCCATTAGCTGCAGACACATAACCCTGATGTCCCGACAGTTCTGTTCCCCCCTTAGTAATTTCAAGCCATAGTTGTTTTGGTATCACCGATAATGTTGCCCCACTATCTACCAATAGAAGGGAGTCTGACGCACCTATTTTGGCTCTGATGTATCCTGAGCCACCCTGTTTGCTGGTAGAGGCCGCATATGTACTAAAGCGCCGGGGGACAGGCATTAGGCCTACGGTACCTGCCCCCTGTAGTTTTCCTGCAAATATGGGCAGTCCCGTCTCATGTGTCGGGTACACCCACACTCCCAACACCCAGCCCCTTTCTGGGTATCTAGGGTATATAGGGTTCACAACAATTAAGCGGATCCCAACGCTGCCACCAGTGTAATAAACCTAGAACGCGAGGTCAGATTGTTGCGGCCGGAGGAATAGGCTACAACAAACAACCAAGGCAGCGCCATTAGGATACAAAAATGATATTTATTTGATAAAAAAAAGTAGTTCCACTACCCAACAGCTCACTGTGCGTTCACACCAAAAGCGCACAAAGAGGAAAATGATCCCAGAAGTCATTCATTGTGTATTGGGCGCCAGGCGGACAAAGAGGGAAAAGAGGAATAGGCGGACTCGGGTGGACTAGGTGACTTAGGAGGATAAAAAAAGTTAAAAATCCTCCAACTTTATGTAAATGAGCTATGACGCGACTAGGAGGGAAAGGTGGAAAATCCATCGATAGCCAATGGGGATATCTCGTTCTGCCGTCGTCCCTCGGTCAGATCTGTCCCAGAGAACAACCCGCGTAACTTAGTTCCTACCAAACATTCGTTCCAAGGTGTCGCTGGAAATGCTGATTGCTGCCGTAGCAGAACACCTCTATGATGTCCTCTATGATTTGACAACATTACATTTGGCAAAATCGGTGTTTATTTGGGATGATCATTTCCGTAAATATGATTGGGGAGTAACCCGACGAGGTGTCCATTAACAGAAATGAATGGACGACGCGGAGGCGTGAACCGTCCGACGCGAAGCGGAGGGTTGCTTCCGCGAAGTACCATGGTGACTTACGAAAGAATGAAATATGTAATCAATTAATAATACTTTAATGTGTTTTAGAGTTGAAATCGTGAGGTTTTTTTTATTTTTACAAGTCGAGCAGACTATTTAATATCTCCCGTATGCAGGCGTTGCCAAGCAACGTGGCCATAGCGTCTTCATAGCGTCAACGTCTTTCCTAGGTGTAAATCAAAGATGGTGTAAATAAACACTTTTTAACCTACACACTCCAGCCAATCGGAGTAATTCTGTTTTTAATGACTTTATCAAGTAACTTTCCGTGATCAACGATGTTGGTAAATGGGCTGTGCTACAGCAGTAGTTGCGTGGTGGTGTTTAGCGTGTGTGGCGCGCTGGCCCTTTAAATTAAAAAAAAAGCAAGAACGAACATTCTGAAGGGGGGCAAAAGCGACTTAGGTGGAGTGGACAAGGAGGATTCCTCTTTGTGCGCTTTCGGTGTGAACGTACAGTCAGACTGGGTCAGGCGCCTGCGTTACCCCACCCCACCTGCCTAAGCGACCCCCTAACCCACCACAGCCACGTCAAGGAATCACACACACACACACACAGAACAGCGGTTTCTAACTTAACTCTCCCGGGATACGGGACCCTCCCCCAGGGTCTAGGCTTGGGTGCTGGTAGGCCAACGGGAGAAGGGAGACGCCAGTCCAGCACTCTTGAGGCCTCCGATTAGCGACGGAACCGGAGCGCCCCTCGCTGGGAAGCCGCACCGCAGCCGCACTCCTACCCCCGGCCCTAGCTCTCGTGCAGCCCGCTAATCTATCTTCGCCGCCGGCAGCCCTATCAGCTTGCGAACGGCACCCACCCCAACCCGTGAGTGCAGCTCGGCGGGTAGCGTTAACACGTCCTTCCCAGATTCAAACACCCGTCGCTGTGCCTTCCCTTAAATTCAACCTCAATCACCATCACCTGTTCACCGGCCTCTTCCCCCTCATCAGTGATCCGATGCGACCAATTAATTAATGCAACCGGCTCTTCGGACCCCCCCACACACACACACACACAAGACAATCACCACCCTGCCTTCACACAAATTCTTCATTACACTGTATTTAGCCATTTAGTCTGTCTACTCTACACAGGCCTGCCTGTACAGGTGGGGACACACTTATGTGTTTGTATTCCTGTGTTTAGGATTAGATGTACGTATGTGGCTGTTTGTACCTTTTTACGCTGCATAATAAACTTATGCATATAAAGTCTCCAAAGATAATTGGTGTGTTATCGACTTCTTTTTCTCACTTAATGATTATGATATTACCTAGGTTGAGGTAACATTTCAGTTTAAAGCATTTAGGCAACACTATTATATTACCATAAATAATTACTATAGAAACACCAAAGAAAACACTATAGTAATACTATTACAAACAATATAGTAATACTATTACAGACACTATAATAATACTATACATTCACTATAACATCATCATAGTATTACTATAGGAATGTTCTATAGCGCGTTTGAAAAAACAACTACAGAAACACTATTTAATATACTGTACAATAGTAATGCTATTTAAAAATAATATAGGAATACTACAGAAACACCAAAGAAAACACTATAGTTGTACCATTAAAAACACTATTGTAATACTATACTATACATCACTATAGTATTACTATAGGAATGTTCTGTATGTGTTTGAAAAACAGCTACAGAAACACTATATTAGTAATACTATTTTAAATAATATAGGAATACTACAAAAATCTAGATACAATACTATTACTATAGTATTACTATTGAAATATTATAGGGCTACTATAACTGCTAAAATACACTACAGAAAAAACTATAGTAATACCATAGCTGGTGAAAAATACTATAGAACACTACAAACTTAGACTACTACTACTATAGAACACTATACAATTGTTATAGTAATACTATAATAATACTATAGTTCATTGTTGTATATTGAAATGCTTCACATTAGAACTGGGCAGCCTATAACAACAAACAACTAGAAAAGGCTTACAAAAGGTGAATCTGTAGCCATATTATTTCAATTTCAGTACTCGTAATATCTTTCTGGAGCACTCCTGTGCTAAAACAGGAATATTGTCAGAGGAGCAGATCCTGGTAATCTCATGGACTTTGTTCCTGAGGCTGCATATATTTAAAGGGGCTATATAGACGATATCCTGAACATTAATATAGCAGCAAACAACTATTGGCGGTGTAGAGGTATAGTGGAGTAATGGCGTCCTGACCAGAGAATGTGTGTGTTATAATCTGAGCTTCTGTCTTCTTTGTTTTGGTATCCGGTCCCGACCGCTTGTTCATGATAACGCACGTGCATTATCACATGAGATGAGTTAAGAAGGTAAGGAGCACTCCCAATTGTTGTGGTTTGAGATTCTAGTGCAACATCTTGTGGCTAAATATATCGTCTATAGCCCCTTTAAGTGAGCTAATACCAATCCCTTCCTTGGTAAACTTGATAACAAAGATGTAGTTGTTATTTGGACACATCAAAATACAGCTACGTTGAAAGACACTGTCCCATGCAAATTAAAAACCAAGCTGGTGAGTTTGGCCTGGGTCTCACCCCTGGGCTGAATGGCCAGTTTGTCATTCCTCAGGCTGGCTTTGTTGCCCCTTCCTCTGGTCTGAGCTCAGGAAGTAGTTCTCTCCTCCCTTTTCTTGACTAAGATGTTTGTTCCTTTTAGCTTCTTGCTGCAGAAAGGATGGATTGTCTTTGAAGCGAAGACATTTAGTGACAATTGTTCTGGGTCTGTCATGTTGCTTCAATTGGCCAGCTCTGTGAGCGTGTGCAATCTCCAGGCACTTACCTCTCAGGCCCAGGTTTTTCTCCAGCATGGTTTTGTGTTTGTGTACATTTTCATAGTGTGTGTGTGTGGTGTATTTGTGGTGTGCTTAACCTGACAAGCGAGGTCTGTCTGAGCTTCCCAGAAGGTTGCTGTGATTCAGATATGGTTCAATGAAATCCATAGGGTTCCCTTGGAAACCAGCTCAGACAGGTGTGGGACAAGTGTGTTATCCTCGTAAACAGACATTCTGGATCCAGGAAGGAGGTAAACAGCGAGGACCACTATAGTGGGGGAGATAAATTGATGCTAGCACTGAGTAAAAGACATACAAGTTTGAAACAAAATGTAAGCAAAATTGATTGCAGTATACAGTCCAACCCCTTTTAACACATGTAACCTGTACTATCAAACTATTCTACTGCAACTATTTACTCCTAAACATTATATATTAATGAGTTACGTTGTCATCATAAACAAAAATATTCAAATGTAGAGGAAGTTACATTTATTTTATTCGGATGGGCTGATAAATACATTGAAAATATGCACCCAAAAAAGTGAATAGATAGATGTTGAATAGATGAATAATATTACTATATATATAAACTTTATTACAGGCTCTAGACCCAATAGACAACAACAGATACATAAACACATACAAACATACTCTTATTCATGAGAGTCTTAAAAGGCACCCATACCAATGTTTCCACATATATGATTGATATCTGACCGAGCTGCACCTGGGGCTTGTGAGCATCATTATAATACAGTTTTGTGACTCATCAAGTCGAGACATAAACTTAAACATCAGGTTCCTCAAGAGAGCCTGTAAAGTGCTTAGCCCTGAGTCACAAAAGAGCTTACTAGCACTGCTACTCCTGGGCTTTTTCAGTAGTATCCTCAGACAGTCATTGTATGCTACCTGAAGTTTGCGCAGGGTCTCCTTTTTGTAGCTGACCCATAATGGGGCTGCATACATAGGGGTGCAGTAAGAACGAAACAAGTTTACTTTCACATCATCAGAACAGTAGTGGAATTTCCTGACTAACATGTTTGCTTGGACGTACAACATTCGTCTCTGCCTGTACATGTCAGCATCATCTTCCATCTTGTCAGTGATGATGTGCCCAAGATATTTCATACAGTTAGATACACAGAGGGATTGCCCTGACAGGTAAAACATTGGAAAGTGCAGCTTCTGAACTTCCTTGGTCCCTACATATCAATACAACACTCTTTTTTGCATTGTACTGTACGTCAAACTCTACCCCATACTCTGAGCATATATCCAACAGCTGCTGGAACCCAACAGTGCTGGGGGACATAATAGCCAAATCATCTGCGTACATCAGATGGTTTAACAGAGTGTTCCCTATCAGACAACCTGTCTTACACTTCCCCAACTGCTTTGACAGGTTGTCCATGTATAGGTTGAACAGGGCTGGAGACAGAAGCCCCCCCCTGCCGTACCCCATTGCCTACACTGAAGGGTGAGGATAGGCTGTTTCCCCATTTCACCTGCATACCTTGGTTGGCATACCAGTAAACCAGGATTCGTATGATGCATCCAGGCACACCCCTAAGCATGAGTTTAGTAAAAAGCTTATGGTGATTTACTCTGTCAAATGCCTTGGATGCATCAATAAACCCTAGAAACATTGTAGAGCCCTGCCTTCTGTAGGATTTCAACAGTTTCTTTCAAGGGCATAGATACATAGATCTGTACTGTGCTTAGACTTAAAGCCAAATTGATTTTCTGTGGTGTAAATGAACTCACTCAGTCTATCTAGTAGCATATTTTCTAGCACCTTTGAAAGAATGCTGGCTAAGGCAATGGGTCTATAGTTGTCCAAACTCACTATTTTACCTGCCTTGTCCTTAATGACTGGCACTAATGTGACTGTCAGCATGGTGTCTGGCAGTATACCATGTGTCATCAGCCCTGTGAGGCAGATGGACAGCAGTGCTGCTACTCTGGGGCTGGCTAACTGAAGATGCTCGGCAGTGATGTTATCCTTGCCACTAGCTTTGTTATCAGCTAGTTGCTCTATAGCATGATAAACCTCGTTGGGAGTAAAATAAATCACTTCCTCATTTAACTTGCCCACACAATAGGGCTCACTTTTGATACAATTAAACAGAGCTGCATAGTGCTGCCTCCCACCGCTCTGCTATATTGTCTGCACCAGATACACCTTCAATGTGACATGGCAGTACTGTTTTGGCCCTATTTGTAGCTTTTACCTCTTTCCAAAACTCAGTGACTTTGTTACCAAGCAAGTTTTCAGCCATAGAATGAGCTCTTACGGCTTGCTCATGCTTCCCAATAAAGCGCACTGCATATTTATGTCTAGCATTAGTAAGTTTCTTGTGCTCTAAGTCTGGCCCCTGTCTGGGTCTACCAGCTATAACCCAGGTCCTATGAGCTGCCTTAGCGGCTTCTTGGTGGTCTGCTACATACTTGTTCCAGCCAGGCTTGGTATTCTTAACCTTTCTGGGGTGAGTGTGTAGATGTCTACTGGCTTCATGTATAGCGCTCACTATACTATTATACATTTCACATAGGTCATTACAGTGAGTGACATCATCACAGTTAATATTTGGACATAAAATAGCATCCATGGGTAGCTGTACTTCCCTTAAGAGAACATCTGACCTCCCACAATAATAGAAGACATCCTCATTAGATAGTTTAGCCCAATCCACTTTGACCCTGTTGGCACCATCTTCTGTTGAAACTGCTGCAGTCAGGTAGGTTATCAACATTTATCATCATAGAGACAGGTAAGTGATCAGTGGTAGTCAAACCATACAAAATTTCAACTAATTCCAGACTTTCATGAGCATCAGCTGTACAGATTACATGATCCAGCCAGGATGTTGTGTGCCATGCTTCACTGATGTAAGTGTAACTATCTACAGGCAGGAATTTCATGCTGGAAAGAACCAGTTTACTGTCATGACAGAACTGCATCAAGTGCTGACCAAAGAGAGATTTATCATCAGAGATGTCTGCATTCAAATCACCCATCATAAATATATTTGCATATGTACATTCCTTAATATAAGAGTTTAGAAATGCCAACCTATTCATATATTCATCTTCATTTTTATAGCAGTCATATGGGGTGTAAACATTTAAAATGATAAAAACAATTCATATCATGCACAACTTTAATTGCAATACACCAGTCCACCTCTAATCTGATAATACTGATTATTGGATCATATTTCTTGCGCCACAAAATGGCCACACCTCCAGGAATTCTACCACGCACCATTCTGGTGCTTAAATCCGTTGTGGACTCTCCTGCTCCATGGAAATCACTGTGTACAGAATTAAGTTTATCAAGGTCCTGTTTGGCTAAAAATGTCTCTTGCAGGCAGAGAATGTCTGTGGTCTCTAGTAGCTGGTCAACAACAAACACGATGCGCTCTGTCCCCAGCACTCTGTCCTAGGCGCAAGCCTCCTGAGTTGTATGACACCACTCTGACCACCATCACTGTGGCTAGCACTGGGCATCATGTACCCCAGCCCCATTACAGGCACATTCATCACTGACATTGGCCCCACTGTAGACTTGGGCTTACGTGCCTCATAGAATCGACGCACAAAAGTGCCTTCAGGCCACAGCTCAGGGTTGTACATTTTATCCACTTCTTTGCACTCTGCGGTTATTTTAAATGAACTGAACGGCTTTGTACAGTTTCTATCTTTTGACAGGTTACATCACGCCAAGTCTATCTTTCATGTAACTAGTCAAAGTCTCAGAGTCTAAATCAGGTGAGAATTTTGTTGCAATACACTCACCAGCTTAGACTTTATGACTTGGATGTCTCCACCAGTACCAGTCCCAACAATGCCGCCAGTTTTCTTCCCTTTAGGAGGATTCAGGCGAGGTTTGGGGCTTTACTGAAGCATTTTCGGGGGACCTGTTTCCGACGGTTGTGGCTCCTCTTGTCCTGGACCAGGTTCCAGGGTGGGGTTAGCTGCCATGTCACTCCACTTCACATGAGGGTCTCCCTTTGCGGCGCTGGTTGGCCCCGTCCAGGCCCAAGGCAGAGCTCTCCACCTTCTGGCTTGAGTCTTCCTCACTGGTCTGGCCCTCCATGCCATCTTGGGTCTTCTCACAGGCTTGGTGAATGGACGCTCTCTGACTTGTTCCAGGCTTGTTGGTTTGGGAATAGGCCCTCTCTCCAGATTTAATCTAGGCTGCTCAATAGCACCCAGACGTTGGTTTATGTCTGTGGTGATAATCCGCAGATCATTACAGGTGTTTGTCTGCAGAGACACAGCCTGTTTCATGGTGATAATATCTGCACCTAGTTGTTCAATCTTGCCAAGCAAACAGGAAACATCAAGGCTGTTAAAAGTCACAGGTGGTAGTTCATCAAGATGATGGGAAACAAACCGAGGAACATTTTCACCAGCTTCATTGAGAAGCTTAAGGCAACTCCTGACGTTCTTTGAGTCTTTTTGCGGCCAGTGTGAGCCACAAGCTTGCGAGTAATACCTGGGCACAGTTCAAAAAAGCAGTTTGGTGGAGTTTGTAATCCATTCTGACCCCAAAATGGTCCACAGCCATCAAAACAATCTCATCCTGTTTCACAGTTTTGATCTTGATAAAAATAAAGTTTAAAAACTCATCTTCCACAATCATTTTCCCCTGTATCTGTGCGGTAGATTTTCAGGTTTTTGTTCGAATTTTGTTCCTGCCTGCTGCACTGCTGCCTGCTGCACCTCCACATGCAGCGGCGGCCATCTTAGTTAGGCCCCGCCTCAGGTTTACACACTATAGTAAACCTGCACTGTGTAACCTTTGCACTGCAGTTATTTACTCCACCAAACAATGCTATCCACAATGACTGTGTGAAATTTAATACTATACTATACTATACTATGTATTTAACCAGGAAAACTGCACTTCACTCTCACAACCACCAAAGACCGCGCCAGACTGGTATAGAACCAGGCTAGGGAAAAACTTTCCATGTGTGACAGTTCAGACAGAGCCATGGTGGTGGGAAAGGGAGAGGAGGGTGGGGTGATGGGGTTGTTAGAGGATAGTCCAATGCCACCAGTGCAAGAGGACACCCTGTCTTTGGACTTTTAGACCTCACAGCACACACACACACTCAACGGCCCACTGGACTTTACATGCACTAGTTCAAACTCAAAGGCTTATGCAATAACAATAATTGTGGGTTGGTGTCAGAGCAAACCCTAAAGCTCATTGTGACAGCCCAACAATTAAATGCAACTATTGCTATGTGTGAATTGCTATACAGTCAATAATGATTGTTGTCATTGGGGAATTACACCATTTCTAGATTTCCAGATCCAGACCAAGTCCAGATCACAGTTTGCCTTTGAGTGTTTTTAAAATGTGGAATATGATGGACATAACTAGATTGGAGAAATCTGTATAAAGTGTTTAGACCTCAAAGATCACAACAAAGATGGGAGTCTACACATAATTTAAAGAGTTAAAGTAATATTTACTAATCCAAAATAAAGATATACATAATATATAAATATAAGAATGTAACCTGAAGTCTTTATAATCAGTGGTGTGTAGTGTATGGATTGGTGGAATGTGTGCGTTAACACAAGACAAAGACCAGACATAAAACCAAGCCAAAAGGACCAAAACTATAAGGGACAAAACCAAGACAAACCAAACCAAAAGGATCGAAACCAAAATGCCAACCCTGCCTGTGTGGGAAGAGAGAGAGACTAGCTGATGTAATTCACCTTATGAAGCCTCCAGGCCAAACCTGAACAGGTTCACCACATCAGCTGATGACCCGAACTCTCAGCCACGCCCCACTGGCCCCCTACACCAACTAGGCAAACACAGAGGGGAACCCAGCAGAGAGAGAGATCTAATCTATTTTAAACTGCAGTTTCAGATAAATGCCCTTTTTGGTTCATGTGAGAGACAATCTTTTCACAGCTGTTTACAAGTGTTGCAGATTGAAACTGTTGTTTACACTGCTTTGTTGATTGTTAAGAATTTTAGAGAGTTTTTCTTTTTTTTGGCAAGCAAAAACTTGCTATAAACGACAGCAGAAAACAGAAAATAGAAAGTGGTCCAAAAAAAAGAGTTTGGTAAAAGCTAGGATATTACTAGACTATAAGTATTATGAAAACAGGAAATCTGGATTATAAAAAAAGTGGGGATCTTGACAGTGCTTTGTTCTCCTTAGCTGATAGCGAAATTCTACAGAAATCGACAAAAATCTCTCTCTAAAAGAAATACTTAAATACATTTTAAAAATCTAACAATCTCAACAATGCTAACACCCCCAACACAACACAATATGGCTTTTCAAGCAAAGTTCTGTCAGAAATCCACGCATGTCATATTTAACCATTTATTGCATGAACATTGTAATAAACTTTAGTTTGGCGGTATGGTTCTAAACTTCTAATCTTTTAGGGTGCTCCCTGCTGTAGGATTTAAAGCATGACATACAGATGTCAGATACAGCATAACAACATTTGACAACAGGGAGCGTTATACGATCCCCCCCCATGGGGTACATCAGATATCTCAACCCATTGTGTAGGTTACATTAAATACAGAGTGGTTGGCAGTCAGGTAAAATCCAGCTCAGCCATACATTTTCAGGGAGTGTATGAGATAGAAGTTTTTTACATTGACCGTCTATTGTACTTGCATTTGATTGGACCACATTAGCTGTCAGCTGATACACGGCGCATGACTAGAGTGTCCCGCCAGAACTAGCTATGCCCATATAGGCGCTATGGATTTAACCCTATGGGTTAAAAATGTCATCAGTGACATACCATATGCTTTCATTGTAGCACCACTGTTGTCAGAACAGAAAATTTAGAAATCTACCCATGCTCAAATAGTGGGACTACTTTTTGATTCTGACAATTCTCTCACTTTATTATTCCTGCTTTTATATAGTGCAAAAATTGCTTCACCAACAATAAAACAACAAAGTTTCCACTTTGTTGGATTTGCTTTAGTATCTTGCTCCAAACACTGTTAGGGTCAGAGCTAAAGAACCCACGGCCAGGACAGAAGTGTCTGGACACATTTAGGACAGTCACTGGATTTCATGAAGGAATAGTGGCAATGGCAAGGCAAACAGGGCAGCTAGGTGGGCATGCAGGCTGGCTAGCTAGCAGACAGACAGACGGGCGGGCGGCGGGCGGCACTGAAGAGCACCAAGAACGCAGTTAGACAAGGACAATTAATAAACCGGCAATAAGTGGATAGTAGAGCCGGGTTTAAATACTGCAAAGGTGATGAGGATGATCAACCGCAGGTGTGTAGGACTGAGCAGGTGGAGTAGATGAAGTGCACTGAACAGCTGGAGCCTGGCCACGCCCACACACGTACACAGACAGACAGGGGAGCGAGAGACTGGCACAGGCTAGGTGGAGGTGGAGGGCATGACAAACACAAAGACAGTTACAAAAAAAAGTTTTTTATACAAAAAAAAACAGTTCTGGTTGTTCTGGACAAATGGATAAGATTGTTTTTACCTTATGGTTGGGTAAGGTAACAAATTAATTCAAGAAACATCTGAATAACCCTAAGCCATGAGAGTGTTAATGGTGAATGAGGCAACAAAGATTTTACCTTCCCTGTTGGGCACTATAAGTCCCTTTCTCTCTAGACTAGACTAGGTTGTGTGGGAACAAAAGGTCATAGGTGTTGGTGTAGTATGTGTGTGTGTGTGTGTCTATGTGTGCATGTGTGCATGCGTGCGTGCATGCTTCCCCCCCTCTGATTACTGGTTCCTTCACCATGTAAGTCGTCTGCATAATAAACATGGAGAACACAGTCGGTTCAGGCTCCCTTTGAAAACCACATGCCTGTGATGTTGTAGCGTGTGCACTGCAGCAAACGGTAGAAGAGTGGGCCACAGTGTGTGTGTATGTGTGTGCGTGTGTGTGGTTTTGTGTGTGTTACTGAATGTTTAATGATGCAAACGGCAGGGGTGATTTTCATTTGCATATTATCAGATCAAGGCGATAAATCTAAATGATAAATGCTGCTTACGATTAGACTTTTTTCTGTTATGCAGTATACTGAAAAATACTTCTTTGAGAAGTATAGCTATGAGTATATATTTACAATTCAGGCTTTGAGGTTGTTTATTTTTTTATGTATGTTCTAGGTATGACAAAATGCTGTAATATATCATCCCTATGGGTCTATAAAAGTAAAGGATTGCACGAACATCCACTCAGCTTTCAAAAGACTACTAGATATACGAAAGACAAAAAGTAAATGTAGTAAGAGGACCAACGTGGTTGCTTAGTGGCCAGTATTTCAGTGTTGCACTGCTTCCTCATCATAGCTGACGGCAATATACTGCAAAATACGTATCTCTGCAGACCAGAGACATGCAAGTAGGAGGGACCAACATTGTGCAAGTAGGAGGGGCTAATAACACTTGCAAGTGGGGAGGGACTTCGGTAGGAGGCAAAAATCATATGAAAATAAAAGGCGCTTTTCTGAAATACCCTGCCCTATCCAGGGGCCAGATTAAATGGATAGATTACCTAGGCACACTGTATTTTTTGGGCCCCCCCCCTACACACGCACTTTTTGATATTTGGTAAACAATTAAAATGACTTTTAACTGCACATATTATTATGCTCATTAATGTAGTTAGGTATATATTTTAGCTTATCTATTTATATTTCGGTATTCATCTGAATTTGTTTGTTGTTTCTTGGAATTATTTTTAGGGGAAACGTTAGCCCTATATTATACATTTAATTTATATACAGTTTTACATTTGTTTGTTAATGGTGTCTGTACTTATTCTGTATTTATGGAAAACTTCACAGATCCGCGTGATGCTTTCTCCTGACCTTTGATGAGGTGGAGTCTTCAAAAATGGCGCCAGGGAGGTAGTAAAATCCATTTCTCAATGCCAACAGGCATAGGCGTTTTTTTTTTTTTTTTTCCCCCTGACTGTTGAACTCAGGTTTTTGGACACGTTTAAAACAAAGAAAACAACCCTTCTTCCTCTCTTCATGAGATGGGTTGTAAAAATCCTCCTTCTGCTTGTGTCAAAGCTGAGAGAATAAGACCTTGAATTAAGCTAAAATATTGAAACTGCTTCTTGGCTACATTCTGCTGCAAATGCACCAACTACATTACATATTAGAGAATGTTGCAGATCTAGGGTATGAAGGTCAGCATGAGGGTGTTCATTTGTTCTTCTAGCCGGATGGCCTCTAGTGAGTGACCGGCCAATATTTCTGGCATTGTTATAGCTTTGCCCACGGTCTGTCTCATCAAATCGATCTCAGAGTTGTCTCCTCCATGTGTTCTACGCTATGACCATGTAGTGATATGATGTCTAAAAAACCCTCGAAGGCTCCCCACTCTTCTTGTGGACATAGGCAAATTATAAGAGTGAGCTGATCAACATGTGTAACATCGGGTGTTTGGGTCCACAATGATGGAGAAATAAGTGCCATCTTGACTTCTTTTTCTATGGCATGACATTTTCAGAGCCATCAACTGATGATCTCATCTAAAATGGGAAGGTCATTTGTTTTTCCCCTGCCCCTTGTTTCCGTATTTGGCTAGAAGGTCTGATAGCTGTGGATCAAATCGACTAATTATCTCCAGCACAAAACGTTCCCATTGTGGGCGAATCTCAGTAGGCTCATCGTCACACCACAGAAGGGCAGACCTCGGGAAATAACGAAACTGGATGGTTGCCACCAAGGGGCGGACCTGGGAACAAAATTCGGCCCGGCAATTTAGTCCCGGGACCGGCCTTGGCGTTGGCGCCGATTGTTGACCGGGTGGTGGGGGGGGGGGGGGGGGGCACAGGCCGATTAGTATCTGTGGTGACATGAGGTCTACAGCCTTTCAATCTGTACAGATAACACACACCTTCATTTGTCCATGACTGAGGTATTGTCTGGATCTGGTCAGGGTTGGATTCTTACGTGTTTTTTTTCTTCATGTGTTGTTACAACACTTCCAGGCAGGTCATATAAGGTCAGATTAAAAGGACTAATACAAAGGCGCTTGTTGACCTTTTACCCACCAAACTTCACGCCCAGACCTTCTTCCCCTGATCCTTCTGGCTCCTCATCCCAGCCCTCGCCATTGGCCCTCCCATTGGGGGGGGGGGGGGGGGGGGGGGGGGGGGGGGAGGGGGGGGGGGGGAGGGGTTGGTGCGATTGTTGACGCCCCGGACCCAGCCAGGGCCGGCTCTAGCTAAGTTTGCGCCCTAGGCAAGTTTGTCGACCGGGGGGGGGGGGGGGGGGGGGGGGGGGGGGGGGGGTAGTGCGCGATTGTCAACTTAGTGCGCAATTGTCAACGGGGGGGGGTGGTAGTGCGCGATTGTCGGGCCGTCGGACCTACGGGCGCCCAAGGTGCCTCACGGTGCCCCCCAGCAGATGGCGCCCTAGGCGACCTATTCGCCTATGCCTAGAGCCGGCCCTGCGTTTTTAGAATAGTGGAAGATTTTTTATTTTTTTTTTCCTTTTTTTTTTGGCACCCCCTGGATGTGCGGCGCCCTTAGCATTGCCTATACCGCCTATGCCACGGCCGGCCCTGCCTACAGCCGACGTATTATGACCGGCCCAGAAAAAATCTGGACCGGCCCAAATGCGCATCGGCCCACCGGGGATTTGCCCGGTATGCCCGATGGCCAGTCCGCCCCTGGTTGCCACTACGTTTTAAAATGTTATGAACTGTACCAGTATGCTCGCTCAGATTCCACAGTTGTACTAAATTTGAATCTATTACATGCATCTTTATTCCCAACGATGACAGACTGAGCACAGTACTGCTGAACATTTTCATATTCATGTAAGCAACTGGAAACTGGCAGTTTGTTTGTCATTAAATCCGTGTGCTAATAAAGGTCTTTCTTACTGAACAACTTGCAGCAATAACAAATTTATAGAGCTCTCATGACAGGATTTCTCCATTTATTTTTTTTCTAAAGAAATGTTCCTTAGTTAAGCTTTGGTTAGTGCCTCCATGTTTCTCATGATGCAGAAAAATCCCAAATATTTTGACAGGTTGGTTTGATGCAAAGTACACATGTTGTCTTTTGTTTCCACTTTGCAGAGTCATATGAATAGCTTGCTATCACACTGAGGTCCAGAGGTTCTAGGAAAAAAATTTTGGCTCACGTTCTCCATTGATTGTGTTGTTGATGTGATGCTGATTTTGTTGTTGATGCGTTGTTGCTTAGATCCGTTGTCCATGCTTGTTCGGTGGTGTTTTTGTGTCATTGTAAAGGAATCATCCATGGTATCAGTCAAAGTTGCGACCTGCTGCCGCTCTACTGCTAATCTAAGGTTGGGGCTAAAATCACCTGCCTCTGCCACCGCAGCCTCAGTCTCCTCCACAGTCTTGCAGTTGCAGCTTGTAATTGAGGAGGGTGGGCTTTGAAGGCCCGAGACAAATTGTGTACAGCCCCTCTCTGTAGTTTTAATTCTTCATTTTTCTTTATTGGAGCTGCACCAAA